>JAGFZM010000052.1:446887-500423 GCA_017657215.1 Limnothrissa miodon
AAGTTAAAGACCATTTTAATCTCTAATTTCTTCTATTATTTTTGTTAAAAGAGAGTAGGAGAGAGAGAGAGAGAGAGAGAGAGAGAGAGAGAGAGAGAGAGAGAGAGAGAAGCTAATTTCTTACACAGGGTTTTTCATAGCCATATTTTAGATTACTGACCATTACAAATTTGTGGTGAAACAGCTGTTTCCATGCCATCTATTTTTAAAGAAACTTAATGACCAAATACTGTTTGCAACACACATTTTTTAAATAAAAAAAAGGACAGACTCTTGTTATCATTTTGTTTCCTTCCTCAAATATAAATGTTTTGCAGTTTCCTTCTGCTTAAAATGAAATGAGCTGTATGACAACTTCGGGCATGTTTTGAACACCCGAATGTGATTAGACTCTCGCCAGCCGTCCACCTCTCAAGAGTGCTTTGGCCTGACTGGAGGGAGGCACGCTGGCATTGCAATATCAACTTTCAGTGCCAGCCTTCTCTCCTCTGTGTTTAGGGGAGCCTCTCTCCTCTCTTCTCCTCTCCTCTCCGTTTCTCCCCAGGCTCTGTCTTTCATTCTCAGTCTGGACCCAGATAACCGCCCAGGGCAGCACCCAGGCATTTGACCCCAGCCTGCTTTAATCCTCCAGCCAAGGCAGAAAATGCCCTTTTTCAAATAGCTGTGGAGTCGGTTCTACCCAGAGGGCAGATGGTTAGGAAATGCAGTCCTAAAATGACTGAAGACTCCACTGATTATGTGGGCATCATTTAACATGACCCAGTTCGGTACATTCTGTGTCTTGTGTCCTACCTGTCTGTCACAAGAAGGTTGTTGGGAAAAACAAATGAGAGAGCTTAACTTTTGATTAGTCTACTTCAAATCCTCTGTCCGGCACAGATCAAGGACAGAACAAAAACTCCAAGTCTGACAATGCATTTGGGCTAAAAAAACATTGGTCTCAGGTCAGTGTAGCAATTCTTGGCTTTGATTTAGTCAGATTGTGATTAGCTAAATTACCTGACAAGAGTGGGGACACTGGCGAGGTCCATATTAAACGTTCTGTACTTTAGACTGTCTCTACCTCATAGTCATTTCTGCTGTAGACTATAGACATCTATACTGCACTGTGTAAATGTGACCTCACTGAGTCTCTCACAGTGAGTGATCCAGCTGGGTCTTTCCCACCCTTGAGTTAAAGGTGTGAGACATACCTGGCGATGGCAAAGAGCACGCAGCTGACCCCGATACAGGCCAGTAGCACGTACATCCAGATGTCGGGAGTGAGTGGGTTGAGGAAAGAGAAGACCCCTGGGTTTGTGCCGTTGGGCTTGCGGTACAGAATGCTGATGCCCAGCGTCATGAAGGGCTTGGAGAAGTCAATGACCTTCTCCCGCACATAGGTGATGGTCAGCGGGGCCACAGCCAGATCTGCAATCTGATGCAGAGAAGGATAAAGAGAATACTGATTTATACTGATCTTAAACTGATCTTTTGGGTGAGGAAATATAATGATTCATGTTCAATATAAGACAAATCTTTTCCACAATTTTTAGACAATTTCTGTTTTTTAGCAGGAGCTAAAAATTATTCAATTAAATTAAATGGATTTACATCTCAAATGTTATTGCCTCAGTCCAGGACCATTTAGGCATTATTCAGGCTAATTGAACAAATGGAACCAAATGGGATCAACAGAGCTTAGCCAGCAGATCTCTAAAAATGAGCATTAACACATTTTATTTTTAGTTGCAAAGGCAGAAGCAAAATGAGGAAACTAAATAGTGTCATGAGGCTATTTTCAAAAGAGCTGAATGGAGTAATGAATGGATTAACTAACTTTAGTTCAGGTTTAGAATAATGTTGAATAGATTGAGGTAAGATTTTTTTTATTAAATAACTGAAATTTGCAAAAATGAAAGACTGAAAATATATGATTTCAATACAGTTTCAGTATGTAAGTAGGTTCAGTCTGACAAAGTGCGCGTGAAGATATCTATTAGAAGATGACTAAAGGTAATGTATTAGAGCTTCCATTGGCTGCCTGGTGCAAAATTGGGAATAATTGTGTGTTTTTGTGTAAGATATAAAGAGACTTACATGGTCTATGAGCTCCCTGACCATTCCGTTCCATTCTCCCTTGTCATTCTGAGCTCCATATTTGCCATCAGAAACCAGTTTCACCTCATAGGAAAAGCCCAGGATGTTGGAAAGCTCTTTCAGAAGGTCCAAACAGTAGCCCTCAAAGCGGTCATTTCCAAACAGCACTTTGTCTGATTTCTTATACATCACATAGGGATTTTCCTTTGGAGAAGAAATAGACTGACATCAGTGACAATCATAGCAACTGACCATAGTAATTGTATCTGTCAACTATAGATCCTATAGAATCAAACAATGAAACATAATGCAAAAGCATACTTTAGATGTTCTTACCAATATTGTGGTGACAACAAGGGTCCTGTTGGCCAGTGAATCAGTGACATTGCTGTTGTCTTTTTTCTTTTCGGTTAAGTTAAGGCCAGTATAGGAATTCCATACTCCAAGCTGAAATTGTATTTATTATGAGGTTCAGTGATTTTTGAAAACTGACTATTAGTGTAAACATGCTTTTTTGCACAGACAAAAAAAATACATAAAGGGTCAGAATTTATGACGACATTGGGGTGAGCACTGGGAAAAGTGGTGTTGTGGTGTGTTAGTTAGGGAAAAGGGAACAAATAATAATTAAAAATGAACAAACAGATTTTGTCTGTGATACTGTTGACACAAGACGGCTTGCTTACTCTGAAGACTTCAGGCTGATACTGGTCAATAATCTGGTCATTTAGCAGATTAACGCAAAGATGTATGGGATTTTAACCCTCTGCAATCCTCTTTGCCACTGTAAATACTGCTCAAACTCTGAAACCACTTGCAGCCAAAATATAATGGCAAAATGTTTGACCAATTCTCAAATTCAAGTCTTCCAATAAGCCCAAGAACAAACCCATTGCAAACCCATTGCAGACTTCAGTTAAAAAAAACTTAAACATTTCCTCTGAGAGCTCAATATGCAGTTGTGGCAGTCCATTTCTAATTTTAAAAGTTCTGGTGATTTCTAAGCCTGCTGAGGGACAGCTGCTTCTAAAAGGATGGTGGAAGAGACCCAGTAGGGATACACATGTTTGCAACGTCAGTCTAAATGTCAGGCACGTGCAGAGGGGGGCGGTAGGTGCTTGAGCACCTGCCCCTTGGTGCCCAAAGTGCCCTTTTGTCAATGTGTATGTATGTATGATGTATGTATGTATATGTATTTATTCATTTATTTAAATATGTGTGTGAGAAAGCCTGTCTGTAGCCCTTCAAAAAAAAATCATAGCCTAATGATAATTTCGATACCCTGGCTACGCTCAATCATGTGATCCGCGTAAACGTGCCCTGACCTGCCCTGAAGCTTGGCGCTGCAGCCCTGACGACTTGGAGGAGAACACCATAAAGCGACCGCCAAGGACCGGTGAGTAGGTTCTGCAGCGGCATTCATAGTGCGATGTGCACATTGTTTTCTTGTAAGATGACAGACAGTGCCGGGAGAATATTGTGTGAGCTTTGCGAGCACGCGTGTGCGTGTCTGACACCCAGAATAGGTGGATATGACTTGTGGCTTTGTGCTGCTTTTGCTAACATTTAGGCCCGTGCCTTCTAGGCAACTGGGGCAGTAGTACAGTAAACTAACGTTAACGCTAACTGAAAAACCGTGCTCCAAAAAAATATATATATAACGTGTTTTTTGGCAATTATTAGTTTGGTCTGTTGTAATGTCCGTTCATCCAATATATTACAGTTTATGTACAGTAGTAGGTTACAGTGTGTAGGTGGTTTATTTTGAAGCGTGGTTTGTCTTTTGAAGTTACTGAAATAAAGCCAAGGCCATCACAATACTTTCGGCTTTCGGCATAGAAAAAAAAGAGTCTACATTTGTTTTTGTTCATCTGATTGATGAAATAAACCGGACTTCATAGGCTAGAATGTGTTGTATAGAATTGTTTGAGCTAATACCAACTCCATTATTTGTTTAATTGCACATAGGCAAATTGATTAGTGTTACTGCTGATACTTTCATTTGTGAGCACAAAAAAACCTTAATGCTTCACAATTGTTGTTTAAGTAGTAGGCTATGTTTTAATGTAGCTAAAAAAAAGTATTTCCAGTAGCTATCAGTTGTCTTTGCATCTTGACATGATCACAAAATCGTTTAATCAGCTATCTCTCTCGTGCTCTTTTTAGTTGCTACACTCTCAGATCAGTGCCTACCTCCAGCAATATCAGCAACAGCAGCCTTCCCTCCATCCTCCTCAACAAAATCTTTTCAATGTACCCCATCAGGTAAAACAGACTACGCTTGCTTTGCACCGCAAAGATGTCAGATGTGGACAATGCCTGTACAACAAAGTATTGTACAAAGTTGTATTGTAGCACTATAACTACCTCTAATTGTACTACTCAACCACTGTTGCCCCCACCATCTTGTGCCAGTGGACTGTACACTAGTGCATTATCCTGTGCAATAGTTATTTTGACCTATTTAAAATCTTTACTGTATCAGTTTATTGACTATACATTGTATTTATTTATTTAACCACCTGCAGCAAGGAATATTCTTTAGCCTTCACTCCATTATCTCCATAGTCTTTTCTTGTACAAAATGCACATAGACTACAGCCTATAGTTTTTTCCCATGGGTACCCTTATTAATCTGTGTTTGTCTTGTGTAACTGTGTTTACTGTCTGTCTTAGCTGTTTTTGTTGACAGAATTTCCCTGTGGGATAAATAAAGTTTATCTTATATTATCTTAATATGTAGCTTATGTTGTGATTCCATGTTGCATTCTTCATGAATATGGGTTGCGACAGTCCAGACCGTTATTTTGTAAGGTATGTTGCTGTATAGTGTTTCAAATGCCCTTTTTTTAACTTTGAGCACCTGCCCCTCCAAAGGTCTCTGCACGGCCCTGCTAAATGTTACCCTGCTCGTTAAATAATAATCGTTTCGGGAGTAGGTGGCTTCCAAATACCAGTCTTGTGCTTGGCTAGTTGCAAGCCCCGGCAGCATCACAGGCTCATTAGGGAGAGGCAATTCATAGCATTTTTCCAGTCATGAATCCATTTTATGGCTCTTCCCTTCTGCAAGCTTGCCATTTCGCCAACTGAACCTTTTCTAAAGCAAAGGACACAGACTGTCTCCCAACACATGGCTTGCTGAGGTGGTATGCAACGAGCAAAGGGCATTTAATAGCACGATGAAAGAATTATTGTGGACATTTTCAGCACATAATTGACTGCAGAAACTTTCAACAATATTAAGGCCTACACACGTTTTGTTTTTGTGTACTTTGTTCCAGTAACTTTGGCATTCATAAACTTTGGGTGTCCTTCTGGTCCTTGTATATCAAGTACATTTATCCCAGGTAATATTACTAACAGCTCCCCTCCACCTAATCATAAACTAGCCTAGCAAAATTCTGGTTGTGGGGGAAAGGGGGCAATAATTCCAACATCAATAAAATGACGCATCAAGGAGGCTATAGTAAAACTGAATGGATTACACTCGTTGGAAGGACAGTAAAAATGACTGTAGAAAGCTTTCATGTCAAAACATACTCAAAATAGTGTCTGTGACGCAGCACCAACAATAAAAATCAAAATGTGAGCACATTTTGTCAATGTCAAGCAGAAAGAATAACTGTTTGGGGAAAAGTCAGAAAGGGGTGAGGGTGAAGACATCAAATGGCAACAAAATGTGAAGTGATTCAAGAGGGTAGGTACAGTAAGCTGGAAAAACTGCTTGTTTTGGTCCTGTTTTTTTTTTCCCAGGCCATGACAGACGGTGTGCTTACTGATGGCAGTCATCATCCCAAGCATGAAACAAGTCACTGCCTTCCCGAAGCTGCTGCTGCTGACATTGTTTGATAACTCATTTCCTTCCAGGGCCATAAAGTGAAGTGTGTCTATTTGCGCCAGCATGGGTGGTTACAGAGCGGTACATCCTCAGGGACACGGGCACAGGCAGTGGCTTATTTAAATGAATTCAACTTTTGCAAGAATGAATTAGCACTGCCCTGTGAGCATTCTCTCAGAGATTAGAGCCACTCTTAATGGGCCTCTGCCTGCTGATGTGCCCAGTGAAATGGGCCTCGACCAAACAGACACACTGGTTCACGTGGTACACGTGTGCTCCAATTACTACTAGAGAACATCATTATACACACTCTAAAATCCTGCTTAACAACAGAAGACATTATGCACAATGCACAATATATTCTACATAACACTAGGACCACGAAGGGGCAAAATCAAACCACTTTTATGCAGCTATTACCCATTTACTGTGATTTACAGAAATATAGGTTTTTCCTTTGAAAATGTCTTCTTCTAAGCTGTTCACACAGGTCCAACAGCACAGGCGTGACAAATAAGCTCAGCAGAGAAGGATTTGGGGGTCCCGAGGGTCTGAATCTGGTGTGGGGAAATAGGTTTAGGCATGGGGGAATTCACACTGCGGGGAGATGGAGTGGGCACTGCAACAAACCTTTGTCCACTTCTTCTGCCACTTGTCACCTTCAACGCGCTAGCGAGACAAGGAGGTGAACAGTGGATAGTGTTACCACTGAGGCTTTGCAAAGAATAGCATATATTTTTTAAATATAATAATATATTTAAGTAAAATAAAGAAAAAAATACACAAAACATGTATGAATAGCGTATGGCTAGATGTTGCTCATAATAAAAGACATTCTGTTAAACCATCAATAATTCTCCCAAAAACCTTGATAGTACCAAAGAGGAAAACAGACACAAGGTCCTGGTCCATGTCACTGTACTACAGGGCACTTAGCAGACACATGAGAGTGATTTCACCTTGGTGTTCCCCTCTTCCTTCAGACTGATGAGGTCCAAGTCGAAGTCTCTCCTCAAGCCATCGGTCTTGTTCACGACAATGCGACCTGTCAAGCCATCCCAGCGAGCCTAGAGGGAACAGAGGCGCAGACACGCCGCCAGAGACGGAGATGAGCTCAGAGCTGGAGACAGTGTGCTGGGTGTGGAGGTCAGAGCGCTGGGTAGAGAGACACATGACGTGGAGGGAGCACAGATGGAATGTCAGTGTTTTTTTTGTGAGCTTATGTTCAGCGGTATGAACCCTGTCAATCAATCTTGTGCAGAAAATGCACCTGCGGTGTGGTGTATTGTAGCACGTTATATTTTCATGGACATCATTGGACTGGCTTCATAATCAGGCTCCCTAACACCAAACTGATTTTTTCTGATAAGATTCTGTGAAGAGTGGCAGGAGAGAGGAAAACATATCAAGGCTTTGATATGGCCAGAGTCTGGATACCGACCAGAATACTTAAGAGAAGGAATCCAACTACGTTAAACTTTTGGTATTCACCAAAGTTTAGACAAAATGCATCCGTCAGGGCGAAAGCTGCCAGATGAGGGAGTAGACAATACATCAACGAATCTGTTTGAAATAACAAAACTGTCTGAGCATGCACACGTCTTGTCCATTCTTTAAACCAGATTTCCTTTGGCAAAAGCACAAATACCAGCATTTGAGATGTAACAAGCATTGCACGTTCTCTCAAAATAAAATGGCAGTTTTCATAACTAGATCCTTTGAAATTTTGCCACTGACTGTAAAAGTACCTGCATCTCACTCTTTGTGCTAAAGAGTTTTTTTTAGAGAAAGTGTAGCCTTAACATACTGTATATGTATGCCAGTCTGCAACAAGAGAGCACACATTCCTCCAACGTGCTCCACATCCCAATGGATGACCCAAAGTCAGCCAAAGGTTAGTAAAAAGCATGTTTCTTTAAGCTTTGTTATTTGGTTTGAAGTGGATATCTAACTAGCCTGATTAATGAATAATTCAGTGATTGTGCTGTTTTCACTGCAGACACAAAGTCATTTCCAGCCACGACGGACTCAACCACCTGCTCTTTATAGCCTCCATCCCCCACTCCCTGGAGGTAGAATGAAATAACTTACTGAATAAACATAGTTCCATTTTCATCCTACCTCTCTCCTTCTTAATGCTCATCTTAAATAACATTTAGAGTGGCAGGCAAAACAGCTCGCAAAACATGCAAACCTCCATGATAAGGTAATAGAACTGTTCACACTTGTCCTCCACTCCGTGTGTGTGTGCATGTGTGTGATGGCCATCTAAAGAACAAAGGCAATCAACACATGACTACTGTTGGGGCCCCCCAACTGGCCCAGGCCTTGTTCTGGCATTGATAGTTAGGAATGAGAGCAGGAGCTGTCTCCCCTCCCGGGCCACAGGGCGAGCCATCAGACAGGCAGCACAAAGGAGCTGTGGCAGGGCCACACATCCATCACTCCGCACCGCTGCAGGCAATGCAGGGGCTGCGGGGGCCGCCACCATCTGCGCTGCCATCATGCTTGCCCACACCAAAACATGACCAGTCTGAGGGCTGCGCACACAAACACATGATGCAAACGCAAACACGGGATGCAAATCCACACTAGGGTGCCGGGAGCTAAAGAACTCAGAGAAGAGTTCAGTGGTTGGTTTCACCACACCGGTGTTTGCGGCTGGGGGGGTAAGGAGTGGGATGTATATGTGTGTATGTGAATTTGGGCTTGAGTATGTGTGTGTGTGTGTGTGTGTGCGTGCATGTGTGACAGAACACTGGGCCGATCGCCAGAAGCCATCTGTCTGGCACCGGAGCCATCAACATGCGGTGGAGCGGTGCAGTGCGGCATCTTCGGAGCAGAACAATGATTACACACGGAAGAGCTGATACGCTGCTGTCACACTTCCTCTGTCACCATCTATCTAGCCTGTCTGTCCACATGATGAACTGACAGCATATAATGGAAAACAGTTAAAATGGGCTGTAAAATCTATTACTTGACTAGAAAGGACATTTCTCTTTTTTTCCCCTAGAATGATGAGAGGAAAAGAGAAAAGTGAGGGAAGGAGGGGACATCAATAGTCATAATGTCTGGGTTAAGTGTTCACATGGTGCTAGGGCTCCAACGAATATCCATTGATATTTCATATCTTAAAACAGCAATGGCATGACGCAAACACAATATGAAGAGGCGAATAAAATCTTCATTCCATGAGAATGGCAGTGAGCATATTTTCACATCAAACCCCCAAATGCTCCGTGCTCATGGAAATCACGACCATTAACTGGGATTAGAGAGCCGATAATCTCTGGGAGAGTCGTCGTCTCAATAAACTGCATCCGTGCACTAATGACGCTGTAATAGAGCTTTTATGGATCATAGGAGGGCAGCATCTGGAGGCACTCGAGCCATAAAGCAAGAGGTTGCATTGTGTGACATCCCATATGCTGTGCAAGGCTTTCATGTTCAGTTCACTGCCTCTGGCATCAGGAAGATGTAAAATTTAGCATTCTGCACCTCTGCTCACCCTTACACAGACTCAAAGCGCCCAAACCACAACTTCAACACATTCTTGACATGGACAGAGAATGTGTTGTTGTTGAGGCTTTTTTTTACTTGACATAAATGGTAGCCTGAGAGTATTGCTGGGATCTGATCTGAGTTTGACAGAGCTGACCTTTCTTTCAGGGAAAAATAAGCAAGTATAATTGAGAGCCATTAATAGCTCTCCCTTCATCTTCTTTTCATTCCTTCCTTTTTGTATTAAAAAAAGGGAATGTTTGTCTTAAGCTAAGCAAACGCAGAGTAGGAGGGAAAGAGCCCAAAACTCATTCAAGAATCTGCCAAGAGGGAAAGTCTGTTCACTTTGAGATATTACAGACTAATGCACTTGGCGCCGGTCCTCTAATAGCCATCTTTCATGTGATGCATTTGCTGTATGGACAGGTGCATCCAGTCCCCCCCAATTCCCAGTGATGGAGATGAGTTATCGGTCTTTTCCTCCTCACTGGAGGAAGAGAGACAGAGAGAGAGAGAGAGAGAGAGAGAGAGAGAGAGAGAGAGAGAGGGACATAGACAGAGAGAGAACACCTTAAAGTGGATGGAGTGGGGGAGTTTAAAAGTTAAAAATGGACATATATCAAAGCCATATCTTCTCACTCTTTTTTGGGGAGGTGGAATGAAATACAGCATATGTTTGTGCCTCATGGATTTCTAATCGGCACTGTGGAATTGTGGGGGAGGAAACTGAAGTTCTGCACAAACCATAAAATGGGGAGGGGGAGCTGGAGCTCTGTTCATTTTAAGGAATGGCTGTTTGAGTCTATAATTGGGATAACTGTTTGAGTGAAGGAGATTACTTCTCTAAGGCTGTGGGAAAAAGAGACTGAGAAAGAGACGGGGAGAGGGAGAGACAGAGAGAGAGAAGGGAAAGGATTGCAAACCTTTTTGAAGAAAAAGAGGGTGAGAAAAACCTACTCCTACCTCTCGAAACAGATTCATGAAGCGGGGTCCGTAACGCCAGGGCTTGTGCCGGTGGCACTGCAGAGAGCTCACTGTCATCTGGGTGGCACGCTGCGATGCCACAGCCACCATGAACACAGCGTCGTACATCAGAGCAGCCTCCGTCTATCGAGACAAACCCAAAAAGCGCCTCAATGGCACATGGCCTTACTCACACAAACTACCATCCTCAACATTCAACCCACTGTGACCTTTTTCATAATTCAGACACCTTTATCCAAAGTAAAATAGACTAACAATTTGGGCTTTGTTAAATAGTTTCAACCAATATCTAGTCTGTGGCATTAGTGCTCCTTCACCATTCCTGCAATGCATTCAGTCCTATTACTGCAAAGTTACACTAACGATCAACTACGTGGACATTTTTTGTTATCTTTTTCAAACACTTAGGGTATCATGCTACATTCTCGAGTTCACAGAAATGATGAAAATTACTAATTTTACTGGGCCATAAAAATATGCTGCTATGAAACATGCTCTAACAGATTCTTTATTGACCTAATCAATTATCCAGTTCCTCCCCTCATTCCCTGCCATAAAGTGCAAACGGCCAGAATGATGGGAGACTTACTGTCATGACTCCATTCAGCAGAGTGGTGTCTGTTCTGGGCGGAGCCTGCAGACGCTCCATGGACCACTTCTCCATCACGGAGGCCACGGCAGGGTTGTCCAGGTTGAGCATGCGGAAGGCCGTCATGTTTATGCCGGTAAAACGGTAAGGCTCCAGATCCAAGGCAAACAGATCCTGCACAAAACACAAATCATCATCGTCATCATCATCATCACCATAAACAGCATCAACATTCAGTAACCTCACAAGCTTACAGAGAATTGCATTTAGAAAATATCATCCAGGTTATAGCCTCTTGATTACTCATGCTTCACCTATTGATAAAGTTTACAGTAAACAATATAAAAAACTCAATTTTTGATTTTAACATTTAGTGACAGGTGTCACATTGTATAGTTTTATAATATAGCTATGAACAAAGGGACCCTGTTCAATCCTGCATTCTGACCTACTTTTTAAAATTCATAGGGTCACTGAGGTAATATTTTACAATCCCAATTGCTGTGTGAACTTCAGAAGTCATTGTTAACAGTCTTAAAAGTGGAGTCATATGTAAGGTGGCTGAGGGTTTTAATCATTAAATTGGTTGATGGCCAAGCAAATGACTTTCACAATGAAGCGTACCAATTTATGTGGGTCACCTGAACTACATGTAAATCCTGGAGGGAGAAAATACTTGGGGTTGTGTGCTTTAATGTGAAATGTTAATATATAACAGCTGATACTTATACACAGCTTTTTGTGTATGTCTAACTAGCCATCGAAAAAAATTAATAATTTGTACCTTTAAAAATGCCACCATGATGCTACATTGACATTCATCTGAAAGTTTACAGAATGCTGATTTGTGTAAATTGAGAGATTATTAGATCATTAAAAAGAGTGAACTACAGCAGTATGACATCGGCCAAGGTGCTCATCAACTTACCAAAGTAGTAAAGAAGAAATGGTAGTACTCTGTCATCATTCCCATTGACATCAGCTACCAAAGTGAGAGACGAGGAAAGTGTATGGTATGATAAGACAAAGAAAAAAAATATTTTCACATTTGATGGCCACCATGATGTTTTTAGATGTCCCTCTTAGGCATTCAAAGCATGCCCATTCCGGGCCGGGTGAAATTTCACAAATGACCCAAATGAAAGCCTTTAATGTTGCCTCACACTCTGGCTTCCTCTAATGCACGGCCCACAGCATCGCTTGTGTGACAAACATGCCGCTTTGCTGTCATTGGAATTCCACGGAGCAACTTGGTTTCACCCTTTTGTTTGACTAAATAAGTTCAGCGAAAGTTCACACATCCTACTGTATGATTTCAATGAACGAGGCCAGCAGCAGAATCATTAAGGACAAATGGTAAAGGCATATGATAAAGGCCTATTAATCCACACCCCAAACACACACACACACACACACACACACACACACACACACATACAAATACCTTCTATATGCAGTAATGAAGTTTAGATTCCTTTCTAGCTTACATTTAAAGAATGAGTTTAAGGAAAGTATGAAGCTGAAAATCTCTAAAAAAAAAAAGAAAAAGCATATACTCAATAGATGTCACCAGATACGTCTGTAAATTAATTTCTAATGAAACGCTGAAGGGAAACAAACCTGCTTGAGGAGCTCTGACGCCATTTGGTAGGAGCAGTCGAAGATGACATAGAACTCCTTCCCTTTCTTCATCTCCTTGAGGAGGGGCCGGGCGTCTGAGCTACCCGTAGGAAGCTGGCGGATGCGGACCTTCAGGCTGTTCTTAGACGGTGCTTTGATCAGCTCCTGCAGACGCATCAGGCCTTCAGAAACACAAAGCAATATAGAAAAATAGAGAGAAAATGGAAAAAATTGTGAGGATTTTAAAGTTTCTGCACAGTAACTACTTAGACAGTGGGGTTGTTTGACTAATGGCAATCAATTTTTTCTCTTCTCAGGGTAAAAACTTTTTTTTGGAAATATCCAATTATTTAAGGACAGAAGAGTCTGTAAGTATGTGCATGTGTGTGTGTGTGTGAGTGAGCAAGAGCAAGAGAGAGGGAGACCTAACAGTACCACATGCCCAGAGTTCAATTTAATAATAGCTCCTGAGTAGACTAATATTGGGAGAATAAATATTTTATAAGTGCAGTGATGTGAATTATTTAAAGTTCAATATGAAATTAAATGCATAAAGAAATCCATCACTCAGTGATTAGCCAGTGCCTTTGACCCATAACTCTTTCCGTCTCCCTTGAATGACTATAAGCTGTCTTTACAAGCTCAGCCATCGCTCTTTGACTCAGGGCGACCACATATGACCTCTGCTAAATATAATACTGGATGTGCCTCTGGGGAGTCAAACTAGAGTGTGAAAAAAACTAGATTGCAAGATCTGAAAAGTGGTCTTGACAATGCCCAGATACTGTTTAACCCATTTGATTTCATTTCATCATTCAACTGCACAGAAAATTAAAATGAGGAAAATAGTATGAAATACGTGAAATGACTAAAAATAATATCTGTTGAGGCTGTAGTTTACATTTACATTTATGCATTTAGCAGACGCTTTTATCCAAAGCGACTTACAAAAAGAGGATAACAATCAAGCTACATAGCAGAAACCTTAAAGAGCATAGTGCTAGGGAATAGTGCCTCAGTTCAATTTAGTGCTAGGATAGAAAATGTTCTCTGAATAGCTGGGTCTTTAAGAGCTTTTTGAAGGCCTCCAGAGATGACCCTGTTCTGATTGTTTTTGGTAGGTCATTCCACCAGCGTGTGACGACACATGACACATGTAGTTCATGAAATATCCTTTTTTATCCTAATAGTACATGCATGATGCATTGTATGCCTAACACCCAAAAAGTTCCTAGCAGGAAGAGGTGGAAGTATAGTGTGTGTGTGTGCAAGGTTTGTGTGTTTAAGTCCACTCATGGATGTTTGTGTGAAAACCAAGGTTACCAATAGTATACTAGTGAGTGCCAAGATGCCACACTGTCGCATACAAATGAGCACTGATCTAAACAAGAATTCTTTTAAAAAAGAATTGTACTCTGTGTACTCTGACTGAAATACCCAAAATTTAGCTCGAACAACAAGGCTATTTACACTGGATTTCTCCTTGAAGCCATGGCAAAAAAGGCTCTAACAGGATACATGGAAACCTTCATGTTTGAAGAACTCTCCTACTCCATCTCTGAAAGTCTGAGTGGCTATAGATGAAAGCCCAACCTCAGACTGGAGAGGACTAAGTGAAGCCAAAATGCTTAAGAGAGCCTAGCTACTCCAGAAGAAATTTGCATTGGCATCTGGTCCCTCTGCCTCCCTAATGACTCTGTAATAACATTGGTTCCAAGTCAGTGGCCATGATTCTGACACACAGATCATCTTGAAGCTGGTAAACCTGATACAAGTCTTTCCTAACGAAGCAAATCTTCACTTTCAGTAAATCATTTCTCTGAGTGAGTGCAGACTTTGATGGGGCGACTCGGTCTCAGCTTGCCGCCAATCTCTGACCGACCTCCTCCTGAAAAATAACTATGCTGGCCTATGTGTGGGTTATACTTAAGGGGGTGGGAAGGCTATGGTTGGTCAGTTTTTGCCCAGGTTGGCTGAGTGCACTGAACAGATTAATTAAGGTACAGTATCCATGGCGATGACAAGACGTAAGCTGCAAATTCAAAGATATGATTCACACTGGGTAGATATTACATTAAATTTATGAAAATAGAAGTGAAAGGCCTGGCTTTAATCTTTACTTAAATATATATCTGGGGAGCATAATAAACCCATATGCTATAGAAACAGCACTTCTCAGGCAATTACACTTGTGAAATCATGGGTGATGTAAAAGAATAGGCAGGTCAGACTTGTGGACGTAGTTTATGACTATAATAAAACAGACCTTTCCTACATTAGAGGATCCTATAGAAGTAGGGACCGATATCAGCAGTGCTATTTCGCAGCTGCACCATAGACTTTGTGACCTTTCCAAAGAATGGAGCCATAATAATAATAATAATGGGAATATCCTATGAAGCGTGACATTTTTCTCTTCCCCAGGTACGTTTTTGGATTATGGGTTAGAGAAGCACCTCGGCTCCAGCTCAGCTGCCAGAGACGCTCTCAAGATGAATGTCGGGCTTTGCTAGAGTTTTCCAGAGCAGATGGAGGAGTGAGCCTTATGATACGTTATGCCTGGAATTTAGCAAACAACGACGGGTGTTTTGTGCTTTCACCTCTCGGAGTGAAGCCAGGGATGAGACAGAGAGGTGGCACTGAGGCAGCCCTACAACACCAATGACATGCAGTAGTCTTGAGAATTTTGCATCTCATCTGCATTCTGTTCTTTAAACTAGGATGTTCTGTGCATTTTGTGTGCTACAATAATGTATTCTGTTGTTCAACTACCAGCACAACTTGTCATTCATTGAGCAAGAACAGAACTCTCTTTAATATTATTTTTTCTACTTTCAACAAAAAAGTACTTGGATTTAAGCAGGGTTTAGTTGCCCAACAAAATACATCTCTGCTGGGGGAGGCCTATGTCCAAACGAACAAAAAATAAATGTTATAAAATCAACAAAGCTTGTCCTGATTACAGAGACCAGGGCATTATGCATCATAAACTCTCAGTGATCTAACAACAAACAGGGCAAAAAAGTATAGGGTATAGAACACAAATATAAAACATGAAATAAGAAAAATAATCACAATCTGCCCAACGCATCTATACAGACAAAGACCAGTAAAGGTGCAGGGTACTGTAACATGTAGGACAAATACAAATTCCTCTTGTGTGGGATATACTTATTATGGTGACAGGTGAAACACCTCTATTACATGAAAACGACATATCCTTACCTGTGCTGTCCTCATAAACAATGGTAACAGACTTCCATTTCAGGAATGTGACAATGTCCAGGATGGCTCGGCTGATGGAGCTGTACTCTGGGTACAGGTTGATGTAGAAGGTGTCCTTGTTGTCCACAGACGGGTGCTTCCAGCGTGTCTGGATGTGTGGCACCTCCAGTGCATTGCAGATGGACTGGACGGCACTGACCGAGGAGGTGTGAGAAGGTCCAAAGACGGCCACCACACCTAAGGCTAACTGATCACACACTGAGGGGGTAGGAGGGGTTCAAAACAGACAAATAGAGATGTACACAGAGGATGCATCTGTAGAACTGGGATCACACTCTGGCTCTGACATACAGCCATATCAAAGTCTCTTGTAACTGATTCAACTTAATGTTGTCAGTGTACAGCTTGTATAGCAAAGACCATGATGCTACCACCACCATACTTGACTTTAGGCTAGGGACAGCTGACTTGGTGCTCCTTATCAGAGAGCCACTACACACTGAGAGCACAATCTGAGACAAACAAGCTGATCATCGTCTCCTGCTGAAGACAAGAAATTAGAACCGTGTCCTGTGATCTGAGGAAACCATGATCCTGTCTTCAGAAACAAGGTTACCTGCACAGCATGATAATGACCCCAAACACAGAAGAAGACAACTGTCTCCTAAATGGTAATTGTTATGGGTCAGGAAAGGTTCCAAGTTCTTCGCTGTCCAGGGGTTTGATTTGACTATAACTATAGCAACCCACAGCCAGGCGTCAGATTCGTTTTCTGATTTACTTCAGAGGTTATTACAGTGTTGTCTCAAAATTAGTCCATGATGCCAATTAAACCGTGGTGGGTGAGTGGCACAACAATAAGGGAACCAGCATGAACTGCCAATAAACACCCAGACTAATTGCCAACAAGGTGCTTAGACAGGTGCACACTTTCCCTACCAAGTGACCCAGGTGGTGTGGTGGTTGTGCAGTGCACATTAAAGGTGGTCACACAAATCATTGACAGTGTGAGCACAAAGGACAGGTTTGCTGTGAAACACAGTCACTTTTGTCTACAGATGTTAATGGCTGAGGACAATAAATCTACAATCATAAACAAGCTATTCACTGATTATTGACTGCTAATGACTACCCATTACATTCCCACTGGATAAACAAAGTATCTCTGTCTATCACTATCTACATTTAGTTGTATCAAAGTTGTTTAATTTCAACTGTGTGTCCAAAAAAAGATGTTACAGAATATTTACAAAAATGAGAGGGGTGTACTCACTTTTGTGGAATACTGTATAAGCATTCATACTGGGCTCTTTTTAAATATGCATATGAAAACTTACCAGGTTATTGTTGTAATTCCTACCTACCTACCATCTAATTCTAAAAGTGGTTGCATATCATGGTGGTTCTTTGAATTTGAAGTGGTTCTTCAACATTAAAAAGACTAAATGAAGAACCTGCTTCTAATGTACAGTACTGCAATAACCAGTATCAACAGTGCAATCCTGAGGTGACAGTGGAAGTGTTCTCTGCTTTTCAATGCTCTGAGCGTTAGGTTCAAATTCACTATGTGTGAGAGCGCTACTGTATGTGGCTTTCCCTCAGTGTGAGTCTACATTTCAGCCAGGTCAAACACACGACGGGTCATACCCATTTCAGTTTCTCCACTCTTCCATCTGACTGTTTTTAATGCACTCTCAGCAGGCCAAACCCAACTTTCTGAAGCTCGACCAACAAGACATAGCAAGAGCATACAAAACTCAGTTTGGATCTCTTTAATCCCACACTGTGTTAGGCTAGCAGTTTAAAGCTCTTTAAAATAACCAACAGCACAATCCTGGATCAAGACAGAGAGAGAGAGAGAGAGAGAGAGAGAGAGAGATAGACCAGCGTACCTCTTCTGGAGGCTTCAAAGCTGTCGAAGAGGTTTACCCTCTGAATGTCATAAGTCAACGTGGTGTTTGGCATTAAGGTTCTGTTTCGGTTGATGCTGGTGACAGCAAATTTGAAGGCTAGTTCCTCCACACTCACAGGCTCATTCTCCCGTGTCTCGAAGATTCCCCCTGGACACCCACAGTGAAAGAGAGAAAGAATAAAAAAGTCAAAATTTAAGAGGTTGAGAAGTGATAGCTGCAGAAGAAAGAAGAAAAAACGTATGACCTCTATATTGATGTATGCAGTTACTGTACTGCAGATAAAGAGATTT
This sequence comes from Limnothrissa miodon, assembly GCA_017657215.1. NCBI lineage: Eukaryota > Metazoa > Chordata > Actinopteri > Clupeiformes > Clupeidae > Limnothrissa > Limnothrissa miodon. The sequence continues at coordinate 464,930 of JAGFZM010000052.1, forward strand.
TGCTCTTTCTAGTGTCACTCACATAAACTCACATAAATAGGCCAGTACAAAGGATCAATAAGATCAATTGTCTTCTTGACCTTTTTCCAAGGTCAGAAAATGGTTCAAATCCATTTGATGGGTTCATGGATGGTTTTTTTTTTTTACTTCACACTTATTATTCAGACACTGATCACTTCATTTGGTTAATCTGAATAAACACTACTGAGTCATGAGAGGCCAATAACACAGAACAGCACCCCCACACCCCCAGCGGACTGTAAGCAGATGTGTTGAGAAATTATTTATGTTGATTCATGTGTTGAAATTATATAGGGCAAAGTAATATTATGCATATGAAGTGCCTATCAGTATGTTGTAGCATACAGCAGGTTATTTGAAATTTACTTCAGCCTCATAACTTCAATATTGCATCATTTCATGCTTGGCATAGTTACAGTATGTAACACTATGTATTTTTCCTCTTTGTGATTTTACTGGAAGAGCAATAAAAAAGATTTTTTTAAGGACACAGAACTATTGGAAGGGTCACTACAGTAAAGCATTTCAATCCACCAAGTACCTTAACACTTTTTGGTTCCTCACTGGAATCTGTGTGTGTGTGTGTGTGTGTGTGTGTGCGCGCTACAAAATATAACCTTATCATTTCAAAGAAAGTTTAATGTATTTAAAGCTGCTTATGACTTTTTTATAGTGAAGGCGGCAAACTTTTCAACAAGGACAGCAAGTCACTGAGGGATACTAAGGGCATTTGGATCCACCTTACCATATATCTCAACTTGTGAACTTGAGTATCTGTCTGTCTGGGTCTCTGATTCTGTGAGTGTGTGTGCCTGTATTTGTGTACTAAAAGACTGGTTTGATCAATACCACAGTGAAGATACATCACTCGAACATTCATCTACACATCCATCATTCCAAAAACAACTGCTCTGTGCAAAGAAAGATAACAAAATTGATCAAACTGACCTACATGTCAAGCATCTCATCTACTGTATGCACCCCTAGATGATGCATGTGTTGTTATGAACGTGACACCTTTAGTCTTAGCTCAAATCCATCAGGAGAGGATTTGCATTAAAGAAGTCTATATGGGTCTCCTATTGAGCTGTGAGCTGAGCTAACAACCAGACTCATTTTCATTTTCAAAATAGACATAATTGAAAGATAAATACAGCACTTGTGTGTGTGATGAAAATACTCTTCCCATCAAGAGCTCAGCACAGTAATAGAAAATGCAAATATCGTGTCATATACGAGGAATTGCAGAGGAAACTGCTAAATCTCTCTATGAAATGAAATCACTGAATCACTTGCAGGTACGGGTAACAGAAGGGGGGGGGGGGGGGGGGGGTCTAATTCATTCTTGTCATGAGTCTTGATGACTTTGTTGTGACATGAACAAGGTATCCAACGTACTCATAATTACTGAGGCTGGCTGAAGGAAAAACACAGAGACCCAAGTCACCCACCCATGGCGGAGGTGGAAGTGACGGGGGAGTTGGTGGAGGAGCTGGTGGGGGAGCAACCGTGGATGGGATTACATCTCATCTGCGGACTGAGACAGTGGCGCCGTGACACAGCAATTCACAGTGGCGAAGAGGAGATATTAAAAACCACCATAAAATGATTGAAGACTAGTGTCTGTGAAAATGCCAATGTGATAATGGTTAACTAGGCCTCTGGGCTGGCGGGAGTGTGCAGTGTGCAGAAGCAGCTCTGAAAAAAACTACCCTACACCATCTGTGAGCTAGACACATTTCTATTCCTCGTCTGTAAGATGTGTGTGGGGAGATGCTGTTTTTTTTGTATAGTGGAGTTCCAGAGAAAAGTCTGTCAGGTTACAGTGTGTGAACTTGGATGAGTTGCTTTAACATCCTTACAGTTTGATGACATTGCATGACTTGGTTAACTGTAACGAAAGTAAACCAGCCTCAATTTAATTCACAAAGATTCACGATACCAAGTCTAATGTCCTATCAGTGAGGTTTTTTTCCAGACATAGATGAATATCACTGAAAGCATCAACATCTTATGTGTGCTTTTTGGTTATAAGAGAGTTGGGAAGAAAATCCTCCCCAAAAAAATGAAATATAAAAAAGTGCTCATAGCTCAGCCGTGGTGCAAAGCCTGCATCTAAACCTGCTTTATGTGAGGGCACGCTAGTGCAGAGAGGTCTCAGAGAGCCACAGCCATTTATGTTCCTCATAAAAGTTTCAGCCAGCCTCAGCGTGTCTGATCTCACCCTCGTGGCTCTCCACTGGGGCGACACAAAGACACGAGCAAGCGCATAAACATACACACACACACACACACACACATACAGTACACACACACACAGAAAGGAAAGGGGACAGAGATACAGAGAGAGAGAGAACCTAGAAACCAGGTCCCCTCTCATCACCAGGCACTACAAAGACTGCAACAGCAAACAGAACTTTGGGGCAACTTCAGACACCTTTGCACGAACACAAACTTTCCATAGCATTTTCCAAATTCCCTCAATTCAACAAAACACATAAGAATGATTCTGTAAACACAGCCAGTACAAGACAAGACAGCCTGAAGCAAAAACAAAGTGAAAAAAAACTCCCTTAGCACATTCAACAGTGAGAACACATGGAAAAAGCAAAAGTAAATTTGATGACACTTCTGTAACTCCCTCCCCCTTTACAGTTCACTGTTACCCCTCCAGATCCTGCTGCCTATCCATTTACTGTATGACAGAAAACAAAAGGGAAGCTGTCTGTCCTCTTCACCCATGCCAGAAGGATAGAAGATATATAAACTGATAGTTAGATAGCTAGATAGATACAGTAGATAGATATATATAGAGAGATGCCGTTCACCTTAAAGGTTCTCTATGAGATTCTGCAGGATTTTAGCGCGATTTAATTCTTGTCTCAAAATACCTCACCTTGATCGGCTAGCTTTTTGCCCTGAATACATTGTGAAAAAACACGGTATTGAAAGACAGCACAGGGGCTGTAATACTCAAACAAGGGGAGATCAACGGGATAAGCCTTACAATATGAGGCAAAAATGAACTCGGGCCAAATCCTGCAGAATCTCATAGAGCACCTTTAATGCCTGCACTTTCTGAGTTGTTCCAACAAGTAGTGGCAATATTTCTGATATGTTCACTATGTGTTGGGAGTTGGGAGGCATGGATTAAGCAAACTACTGTGTTTCAGCAACTCTTTAAAGCGGTTCATGTATGTCTGTGTGTGTGTGTGTGGGGGGGGGGGGATTAGGTATTTCTAGGAAATTTGCCTTTCATGGAGACATGGGAAGAAAGACTGGGAAAGCAAACCATCATTTCTGATAAATGTGGCCATTTCAATGTCAAATTAAGCTGTCTGTGGCATTTGTTCATTGTTCAAATAAAAACAGACTTGGCATTTTCCTTTTCACAATGACAATGCACCTCATCTCATCTGAAAAACATGGCCAGCTGACAACGAAGCTGACATAATTAATGACAAGCACCATTCTGACTTTGCCTTTAATATTTGCTTTTGAAAGTTTGTAAAGCTCAATAGATATATGATGGACGTGATGGCATATTCATGTTCTTTAATCATGTATTTATAAACTAATACATCAACTTGAAACCTCTAAATTTACATTGTACTTTCACATTCTTTTCTTATGCATCAGTCAATACCCTATGCTACTTCCAGCAGAGCTTTTGGAAGGATTTTGAAATATTTACAATGCACACTTCGCCCCTGCTGTTTACTTGAAAAGCTCAACCCTGCTGCTTACACTCAGACATTATGGTGTTACTCGTTTTTATTCAACTGAAAACATGCACACACACACCACACGCGCACACACACCACAAACAAACCTTCACCTTGATCTATACCTTCGGTGTAAGCTATTATTTTACCGTTAACAGGTGGACTAACTGTTAACAGGCTTTTTGTGCTGGGATTGTTGTGCAAGGCACTCTGTTAATTATGGACATTTGCTTTCTCATCACATTAATCTCATTCCACTCTTACTAACGTTCCACCTTTGGAAATGTTAATTTACATCACTTCGAATGAATATAGGGCAAAAGCACCCACAACATAATGAAATCGCATCAACGCACTGGACTAACTCTTTACTGGACGAACTGGACTAACTTATTAGGCTCATCTATCTATCTACTCATCTATCTACAAATCAGAAGAAACCTGCTGTCAATACATTTGTGAGTGAGAGTATGTGTGTGTGTGTACTTCATTTCATCCTATTTTTTTTCTTCAATGACGACACAGGGCTCACAGGAAGCCACCGCTGACAAGAATCATGCTGATCTGAACCTCCCACCTTGACACCTAATACAGCATACAAATAAACTCAAGCAAGAAAAGAAAGGATTCAGCATTCACAAGAGCAGGTGAAACAAGCAGGAACTGGCATTGTGAATCACAGCACGTACATTTTGGATAGATCAGGGTATAGGGAAAAAAAACAAATGAGGCTGTCATACAGCAGGCTCTTCACACTTTATGTGAATTTCTTATGAATGACAGGCATTTCAAAATTGGCTCAATGTTTAATGGCAGACCGACATTAGGGTGCATGTTGATGCGGATGGTAGAGATGGGGTTTGCCTGACACCATTGGACCATCCTCGAGCAAGATACTGAACCCCAAATTGCTCCCACTGAAAAGGTTGGCACCTTGCATGGCAGCTCTGCCACCGGTGTGTGAATGGGTGAATTGTAAAGCGCTTTGAGTGCTTGTAGCAGTAGAAAAGCACTATATAAATGGAGTCAATTTACCATCCATTTACAATAAGCACCCAAACACAGATGGAGGAGCATGGAAATGCTGTTTGGTGAAATCTCTTATGTGGATCAAAGTTAAAGTTACAAGTTTTTCTTGATTGCTAAGATGCACACAAGGAAACTGTCTTCTCTTTTGCCAGCATCGAATTTAAGAGCTTTTCAGAGACATTTACAGGCATTTCCCCCACAAATTCCACAACTCAGTGTGAAATATTTTGAAGCAAAGATTTATGTCAAATCTTACTGAAGTACAGAAATCGTTACAGATACTAACGTATCCTCGGTTCTCTGAGTGAGAAGCCGAAACGTACGAGTGGATGATGCCTATCATCTCCTACTTTTCTGAAGTCAACTTTAACCAACCCTTTGAAAAAAGGGCAGTAAGCGCTCTGACGCGCGCAGGTAACTACTTAAACAGCCCTGCGTGACATCAGAAAGTCTATATATTGACTGCGCTTACGCTTCAGGTCCTCTTTGCCAAGCTCGCCAGCGTCGGCGACTTGAGGCCCGAAGCGTACGTTTCGGCTTCTCACTCAGAGAACCGAGGATACGTTAGTATCGAAACGTACGAGTGGATCACTACAACCAAGCCTCAAGAGCCCTACACCGAGGAGCCCGAGGTGGGAAGACCCATGGGACCGCCGCCGGGCCCAGAGAGAACACTCTCTGCTACACCCGGCCTGGTGACGTCCAATGCGTAAAAACGCGCGAAGGTGTTGCCTGAGGCCCACGAAGCGCTCAGACAGATATCCTGCATAGGGACGCCTTTCCAGAAGGCCCAAGAAGCCGCCACTCCACGGGTGGAGTGCGCCCTGACACGAGCAGGCGGAGGAGCACCCGCCGCCTCATATGCCAGACGTATGGCTTCAGTAAGCCAATGCGACATGCGTTGGGTAGACAAGGCCTGACCCTTGGCACGCTCGCCATGGCAGACGAACAACTGGTTCGTCTTCCTGATGCTCTGCGTATGCGTCAAATAGGCACGAAGCGCTCTGACCGGGCACAGAGTGACGGGCACAGAACCGCCCGCCTCAGGAAGGGCTGAGAGCTCAATGACCCTCGAACGAGGGTCAGTAGACAGCACTTTCGGGCGAGAAAACGGATTTGGTCGCAGCGTTACCCGCGCGTCATCTTGCGTGAATTCAAGACAGTCAGGACTGACTGACAAGGCAGTCAGATCGCTAACGCGCTTCACCGAGACCAGAGCGAGCAAGGGAAATTTAAGAAGGGTCTTAAGGGAAAGCATCTTTAGACTGGCACTCGACAGAGGGTCAAAGGGAGTAAGAGCCAGTCCGCGTAGGACAGTGGCCAGGTCCCAAGTAGGGACCGAACGTGTGGAAGAGGGGCGAAGCCGCCTGACGCCCTTCATGAAGCACGACGCAAGGGGGTGAGTGCCTGGGGAAACGCCAGCATAGCCAACATGGCATGCTGAAATAGCTGCGAGGTACACCTTCAGAGTAGAGGGTGTACGACCCTGATCAAACAGGTGTTGCAGAAAAGCAAGCACCTCGCCAATAGGGCAGACTAGAGGATCACAGCCTCTGTCTCTGCACCACGTGCTGAATACACGCCACTTCAGTGTATACAACGACCTAGTGGATGTAGCTCTAGCAGCCTGAACGGTCTCTATAACTGCGCCTGACAGGCCGCTCTCTAGGAGACGTGCCCGTTCAGGGGCCAAGCCGTCAGTCTCCATGCTTCCGGCTTGGGGTGCCACAGCGACCCGTGAGCCTGAGATAGGAGATCCCTCCTCAGAGGGAGGGTCCAAGGCTGGCCGTCCAACAGTGAGACCAGATCTGAGAACCAGCTCTGAGATGGCCAATTGGGGGCGATCAGAATCACCCTGTGAGCCCCCGCTCTGATCCTGGCCAATACCTGACGCATCAGAGGAAGGGGGGGAAAAGCGTAGAGCAGACCTCGCGGCCACGGATGTGCCAGCGCGTCTGACCCTAGCGGCGCATCTCGCTCCAGCAAAAACCACGCTGGACAGTGAGCGTTCTCTCTCGAGGCGAAAAGATCGACTCGTGCCCGCCCGAAGCGGGACCAGAGGCTGTGCACCACGGCTGGGCAGAGGCGCCAGTCGGTTGCACGCGGAGCACCCCTGGAGAGGAGGTCCGCGCCTGTGTTGCGCACACCGGGCAAGTGCGACACCCTGATCGACAGGAAGTGGCGGGAGGCCCAGGTGAGCAGCTTGTACGCCAGGCGAAACAGGTCCGGAGAGCGCGTGCCGCCCTGGCGATTGATATACGCCACTACAGTGGTGTTGTCTGTACGCACCAGAACATGTTCTCCTCCGAGAAGAGGGAGAAACTCCTTCAGAGCGCAGAAGACAGCTAGGAGCTCTAACACATTGATGTGTAGTCTCCTGGAGGCTGTGCCCCACGTCCCCCTGGCGGGGCGACCTCAGCAAACGGCGCCCCAGCCGCTCTTGGACGCATCGGTGGTGACCGTCATGCGTCTAGCTATAGCGCCCAGGGCACCACCTTTGGTGAAGGACGACGGCCTGCGCCAATGTGCGAGGGCTAGCCACATGCGTCTGGATACTAAGATCCGACGGGCGGGGTTCGACCTGGAGGACACACCTAGTTCCGCTAAGGCGAGCTGCAGCGGGCGTAAGTGTAAAAGGCCGAGGGGGACTGGGCCGCCCGCGGCGCACAGGAGGCCCGTCAGTCTGAGACACAGCCTGGCCGAAACGCAGGCACCTAGTCTGAAGTGGCGTAGACACGCCCTGACGTCCTGAAGTCTCTTCGGAGTGAGCGTCGCTCTCATTGAGCGTGAGTTCAGCCTCACGCCCAAGAACTCGACCTCCTGAGAGGGAGAGAGCATGCACTTGCTTAGGTTTACTAAGAAGCCCAGATTGTGCAGGTGACGCAAAACAGCGTGAGCCTGTGACGTTAGGAGCTGTCTGGAACCCGCCAGCAGCATCCAGTCGTCCAAGTAATTGAGGAGTCTGATACTCTGAGCGCGTAGAGGAGCGATCGCCGCCTCAACGCACTTGGTGAAGCACCGAGGTGCCAGAGACAGACCGAAAGGGAGGGCTGAGTACTCGTAAGCTCTGCCCTCGAAGGCAAAGCGTAGAAAACGCCTGTGCCTCGGGACTATACCTATGTGAAAATAGGCGTCCTGAAGGCCTATGGTGACCCTGTAATCCCCCTGGCGGACTGACTCCGCCACCATACGCCCCGTGAGCATGCGAAAGGTGAGAGGTTTGAGCGAGGCATTGAGCGCTCTGAGGTCTAGAATAGGGCGAAAAGCACCCGACTTCTTGGGCACAAGGAAGTACGTACTGTAACGACCTGCGCGCGCGAGCGTCGGTTCTACGCGCTGAAGCGCCCTTTCTCAAGAGATCGCGAAGCTCCTGTCTGAGAGCAGGGGCCCTGGAGGGGGGCACCACTGACTCCATGACACCTCTGAAGGGCGGGGGTGGCCACCTGAACTGCAGTTGATAGCCCTTCAACACTGTTGAAAGAACCCAACGTGACGTTGTGCACATCGCCCAATTCTGCCTGAGCAGAGCGGCGGAATGAGGAGGCAGCAAGGACAAACGAAGTGCTATGCTGCCTCCGAGTGGCACTGGGGGGGCCGAAGTGAAAGACTGAGGCTGTCCGCGGAGCTGAAGAGCATCCGACTGACAGGGTAGAGACCCGACGTAACGTGGGGGCTGAGGGCAAGTTAGCCGTGTGTGAGACCCCTGGGCGCTCACGCGTGGCTGACAAGCCGCGCACATCACTCGCGACGCCCCGTGGGGCGGGCGACCTGGCGTGCACGTCAGCGATATCCAATGTCGGTGAGCTGCGCACTTCACTTGCGACGCCCCGTGGGGCGGCCGACCTGGAGCACGTGTCAGCGACGTTGGTGGTCGGTGAGCCGCGCACTTCACCCGCGACGCCCCGTGGGGCGGCCGACCTGGAGTGCGCGTCAGTGACGACCTCGAAGAGGGGGGAGAAGTTTCCCGTCTGGCCAATGGCAGACGTGTCAGACTGAGCAGACAGTTCTGCTCGTATCTGGGCGATAAATCGACCGACAGAAGCGGCGACAGAGGACGGGGAGGGCTTCTCGACCGTGAACGACTCCGATGCGTCGCATGCCCACTGCTCGGAGGCGAGAGAGACAGAGGACGCGGAGACCGTGACATTAGTAGAGGCCTCGGCGCCACCTGGGCGCCGTCGAGGCGTGACATCACGCAAGGCGCATAGCGCACGGCGTGCGTAAGCTGAACGCGCGGCGGAGACCGAATCGGTGCCCCAGTGCGCGACAGCGCTGACAGAACAGAGAGCGTCCTCCGGCCGGGGCCGGGGCTCATCGTGAAACATTGCCCCAGAGGGGCAATAGTGTGTGTGCGGAGTGCTTGTGAACAAGGCAAACTCAGCGCCCCCTGAGGGGGTGACATTAGAGAGGACCGCCAAAGCGGGGGGGAACGCTCCGAGCTGGGGACTGCAGAGCGGGGACCCGTGCCTCTTAGAGCACACAGAGGCATAGCAGTCAATGGATGGGGATCGCATGACATGCTCTGCCGCACACACGCGATCGTATCAGGATCGCTGTGGCCTCTTGCGCCGCTCCTGGCTGGTTGGACGGGAGCTGCGCGTCCGCGTGAGCGAGAGCGCTGCCAAGCAGGTTGCGACCCAGTAGCCGGTAGCGTCCGTTGAGGCGCGCGAGCACGCGTCTGAGGGGTAGTGGGAGCGGCTGATTGAGGCGGCGCACGCTTAGGAAGCACGGGTTGCAGGGCCTGAGCCGCCGACTTCGTCTTTTCCAAGCGATCGCGCTATAGTTCCAGCGCCTGGCCAAACAGAGCATTAGCGGAGATGGGAGCATTCATAAGATGTCTCTTCTCCTTCTCTGGCATAGACGAAAGGTTCAGCCAGAGGTGCCTGTCTATGACCACCAAAGAGCCAAGGGAGCGCCCGTTGGCTTTAATGGCCGCCCTGATGGCCAGCGAGGTGAGAGCGGTAGCTCTGCGCAGCTGATGGAGGGTAAGATTCGACGGCTGCGCCGAGAGATCTGCCACCAGTTCCTCAGACAGAGAGGAGAGGAGAAAGGCGGTGTTCATCGCCCTTATCGCCTGGCCTGTACAGATGAAGGCCTTGGAAACGAGCTTCTCCGTGTGCTGGCACGGATTTGAAGGAGGCTCGGGAGGCGATGTCCAGGTGGTGGCAGAAGATGGTGCTAGACAGCCAGCGACCGCATCTTCAACGCGAGGGAGCTGCATGAGACCACTGGCGCCCGCTCCGTCCATCGCGTAGAACACCGCGTGTCCCTGGATAGGGGCAATGGCGGCGAAGGGAGCCTCCCAGGAGGCCTGCGCATCAGCCACGACCGTGGGGTGAGCAGGGAGCGGGAGGGCATCCGGAGAAGGGGTCGAAACGCCCTCCCGGACAGCGCTGAGGCGGAGGCAGGCCTAGCCTGCTAGCCGCCTGTGTAGCCAACGAAGCTAGCTCAGAAGCTAACTGGGCGGCGTGGGTCTTCAAAATTGGTGGCAGATCTTCCACGGTGGCGCAACATTTAGCGGAGAGGAAGGAAGCGAGCTCCTCCTCGTCCACAGCTTCGATAACTGGGTCGTCATCGTCGCCCTGAGGCGGCGAAGTAGCCGCGCGGGCAAAGGCAGCGCCGATGGAGCTAGCAGGGCTAGCCAGGTGGGCCGCGGTTAGCTGACTAGCTGGTAGCTGACTAGCCGCTGAGAAGCTAACTGACGGCCGAATAGCCACTGAAGACCGGTCGATTAGCCCATCCGGGTGCGAGGACGCCGGGGGAAAATCGATAGACTGGCAGGCGGGGAGAGCACTGACGCCAACGGGGGTAGAAGCCGCCCCTGGACTACCAGTGGAACCCACGAAAAATGCCGCTCTGTTGGCAATAGCCGCAGGGGAGAGGCGTTCGCAAGCCGAGCAGAGATCTGGTCGTGAAAAGGCGAGCATAGCATGCTCGCTCCCCATGCAGATGAAACATATAGCATGGCGGTCGGAGAGCGCCATCTTGCGTCTCGAGGTACCAGAAGTTAGGGACCGGCGTGAGCACTTGGAGCAAGACGGAATCCCTCGGAGAGCTTTGAAAAAAGCTTTTGTGGTGGGCTTTCAAAAAAGCTGTTGGTTTTTAGAATATTTGCGAAAGCAAACGGAAAAAAATGACTCAGAACACACGCAGTAGGCGAGGTGAAAGAGGCAAAGAGGGCTTGAAGCGTAAGCGCAGTCAATAATGCTTGTCAATAATGCAATAAGGCTTGATAAAATGGTCTCAGCAGCATAGAGCCTGATAATGCTGGTGTGCCAACTGAAACCTGTTATATGAGGTATATGAGGAGCAAAATTATGTTAGTGCGACCAGCTAAATAATTAAAATGCCATACTATAAAAATACCATTAAATTAGGTGCAGGTAAGACATCATGCTTTAGGAATACCAGAAAATGCAATCCAACTATAGCCATTTCACAGGCTTATAGTGTTCTCCCCTTTTCTCAGTCAAACTGAATGTGAATATTAATCAACACTGAACATTCCGGGATGTACTACCAGTTTAAGGGCAACTATACCTGCTTTCTGAAAACCAATGTCTCGAAATGTATTACACCACCATAACCATAATTCATGCTGTTGAGGAAGTTAGAACATTTCTCACACCCATTTTTAAAACTTTTGACCCTGCATCCATGGAAAGTTTAAATCTTCTTTGTTTTACTATTAAAGAGCCCATAGAATGCATTTTTTTACCATCATAAAATGTTCTTTGAGCCTCAATAATTGTGTATGCAAATTTGTGCGGCTGAAAAAGACCCAGGAGCATTTTCTAGGCTGTCTATTCCATGCTCAGAAATGTATACCCACCCTTTGGCCAGTTTCCCGCCCCCTGGCGCTGATTGGCTAGTCCATTGTGAGAGAACCGAGGACACGATAGTGTCCGTAAACGTTTTATCGCTCCCCTTTTAACATTACCGTTTTATTTTATCACGCTACATTTGCGCCTACGCGCAGCAGGTCAATATGCAGCAACGGTAGCCCCAGATGGAGCCTAACGTCAAATTAGAGCTGCTCAATTTGTAGCATAATGACATTTGTTTTTAAGAACTTAACGCAGACTAAAGAAGTGAACAGCCACTTGCAAGAACTCTGGCCCAAAGATAAATGATGCTGGCTCAACAACTTCAAACTTCATCAAGGAATCTCAGTCAGGACACATAAGGATAGGTCAGTGAATCTTGTTTAAAATTAGCTTGAAGGTAGCGTTACTGCTACCGCTACAAAACCCAACTGTAGACTATATAGACTGTATGCAGATTACAGTTTTATCGCTCCCCTTTTAACATTACCGTTTTATTTTATATCACGCTATGTTTGCGCCTATGCTACAAGCAAGCAGCAAGTCTGTTTCTCAGAAGTAAATTGGTTAACTATCTGAGCTAAATAAACACACAATAGGATGTCAGCCTTTATGACAAGGTTCTGCAGAACCATTTACCATTTAATATTATGTATGCATAGGCTACGTTTTAGTTTCAGCACTAATGTCTGAGGTTATGAAATGCTATGATAGACGGCGATATGCATCTTTACCGGGAAATTCATGTAGGCTATTATGTTTGTATAGTAAACATTCCAAGTTCACCTAAAACGCCGGTGTTAAAACTTCGAAATGGAAATGCAACACTGGGGCTATATAAGCAAAGAAGCCTGGGGGAAATGCCACATGAGTATCTGTTGTTATGCTTGCTAGCCTACCAACACTTTAGTGGCCGAGTGTGCAGCAACTTTTTTTTTGCTTCGCAATAACCTGGATATCCAAGTAGCATCAAGTAGGCAAACTAAAAAACTGAATTCTAGCGTGGTTACCTACCAGCAAAATCGGTTTTGGTTGGAGAATAGTTGATCTTGTGGTTGTAGATAAAAATCAACTAACGTTACTCCCGTTGAATACGAGGTTCTTGAGGAAGGTAGTGCAAATTCCGGACAAGCCCAGTACATCCTGGAACGTTATACGCCGTGCTGACATTTTTTTCGTATGTTAAACAGAAATTCAACATGCACTTAGCCTATTTCAAACAGAAATTCAACATGCACTTATTTTTCTTAGAGCCGTTAGCCGTTCTCAATATTAGCTAGCTATTACATAGACTACCGCCGTAGCAACAGGGGGCTGGACAAGAGACTGTGCCAAACAATTTTGATTGGACCAAAGATTCTAAAACTGGAGCTTTTTAGATTGGACAATGTAATGGAGGAGGTGTAGCTTTGCGCTGTCTACGTACACCGAGCACTAGTTTCAGATTTCAGTTTCAGTTTTCAGCCCGGCAAATTCTAGCCTGAAATTTACATATAGAAGGAGGCGGAAGATGGTGTTGGGAGTTTTGGTATGGTCCGTTGGATACCTTAAGCTACCTAAATTCAACAAGGAAAATGTGGTTTTGCATTCTATGGGCTCTTTAAACAAATGACTATCTCTGCACGTCTGAATTTCCAGTGTCTGTGTAATCATCTCCTTTATCAGTTTATCATGCATTTAATTAAGACACTAAATTTGCTGTTTGCAGTTTGTAAGTGTGGATCAAAGAGGCCAGGAGCATACAGTAAAGTAATAGGGAAACTGTCAACTGTGAGTCTGGATATTTGGGTGTATGTGTACGTGTGTGTTTGTCTGCTATGTGAGTGAACATGTGGGGTCCAACAGTGAATGACAGCAGAATAACAGAAGATATTGGGCCAATGAAGCGCAGCATGACCAAATGAGCTGTGAAAGGAAAACATATCACCACTGTGCCAGTACTTTTGACTGCTGTCAAAAAATAAACACTGATATTACACAGTAAACAAATAAAAACAATTCTATCCAATTGTTTTTATAATAAAATGCAATTACACAGAATACCCCATCTCAGCTTCCTTCACCAGCCAAGCAATTAAAAACCATCCACATAGATGTGCCTCAGGTATCATCTGTCATAAATACTGCAATTGTATACTACTTACTGCAAACATTTGTCTATTCAGATTAAAACAACACAGACAGGGACTTGGAAATCTCGTTTAAAGTAGGATAAGTGGTATTTTTTTTTGTGAGGTGGGTGTTTGTGTGCCTATTCTATTGTTTCAATACAACCAAAAGTGGTGAAACAACAGAACTGCTATTGACAGAAATCAACAACTTATTGCCATACTGTATCACCCTCTGTAATGAAGACATTAAACAATTTAAAGGAATTATCCGGAGTGAAACAACACGTAGCTCTGTTGATTCACGTTGCTAAGTGCTATCCATAGGTATAAGAACGACAGATTTTCATGCACGGTAGACCGAGTAACAAAACGGCAGCCAGCGCTAACTGATTAGGGCATGTCAGTTTCGTTTTCATATGCCCAATATGCTTAGCGTTAGCGGCCAGTTCGTGAATTCGGTCTACGTTACTACTACGGTACTTACTGCTGTCATTCTGATACCTATAGACACCATTTGACAGCCTCAGTCAACAGAGCTACGGGTTGATTCACTCCGGATAATCCCTTTAAGATCCAACTAGTAAAAAGAATCTTACTGAAGGGTGTTATAGCCCAACATTCTAATACAGTAAACACAGTAGTTACAATAATCTCCCCTAGCATTTCCGAAAGGACAGGACTTGACATCTTTTTATGTACTAATATGGGACTAGAATTAATGATTTATCTGGCAACATCTCTGGCTCTGTGATAAATGACTTAAGGTGAGACTGGAGACAAAACAGCTGCGAAACAACACCATGTAGACATGAGACCACCGGCCTTATTGTAATTTGTACTAACACTAATACTATGTAGCACACACAAGACTCTTCTGAGCAGAGTGACAATCTGCAGAGACTCAATAACTTATTAGCACAATGTATAAGACTAAAATAAAAAAAATGTTACCTGTCAAACCATCCCTATTCATTCTCCAGCAATTACACCCTGTGTTGAGTAGGTTTGCCTTAAGAGGTTAGCCACTAGGTTCTCCAAGTGACACAGAGACTCTACCTCTGTGTTGATAACTGTGTGGCAGTTGGAGGGAAAAGGCTACTAGAAGGAGTCTTCTACATCCTTTACTTACAAAAGAAACTAATCATATAGTATATTTGAGAAATTCTCTGCCACTTGACAAAAGTGGTTAATTCTATGGAATTGTAACAATTATATATTTAAGCTCATCATACCCATCATAAGCTACTCGCCAATTCCCACCATCCCTTCTAATACCACACTGAGCTATTGAGACCTTCAATGATCACAAATAAATCATAATTAGAGAAAATTTACTGTCAGGTATAGTAGTGACCCACTTTTTATTGAATTATGGTTAAAATGGTTGGTATGGTTGTTCCTTTCAAACAGTGAATCTTTCAGGGCTACCTTGCTGAAATTGGCATGCAGGTCTTTACTGATACATAAGCACCATTATTGAATTGAAATCTAGCCTATGTGAATGGGCCAAGAATGTGTAAAACAAATTACTCCATAAGGCAAAGTAGGCCATACAAGCAATATGAAGATTTCCTTTTTTTTTTTTTTTTTTTTTAGATGAAGTCAACTCTTTTGGAGAGAAGAGTCAAATCAAGCCCTGTGCTGTAAAGAGGATTAGAGAAGGTCATTAAAACTGCTTTGGTGGGATTTACCGGGCGACAGGACATGGGAAACAGACAGCAAGAGTAATCAACCACTGTCATGTCTACTGAAGACAGCACAAAATAAAAGTTAATTGAACATAACTCCATTCTGTGCTGATTCCGAGACACCGGGTTACAGTAGTCCAACAGGTGAGAAGTCAATTATGACACAATTTCTTTCACAAGGGCTTTAACAGCAATAATAGCTATTAATATAATTTATAATATTTATTA
Source organism: Limnothrissa miodon (assembly GCA_017657215.1). Classification (NCBI taxonomy): domain Eukaryota; kingdom Metazoa; phylum Chordata; class Actinopteri; order Clupeiformes; family Clupeidae; genus Limnothrissa; species Limnothrissa miodon. The sequence continues at coordinate 480,556 of JAGFZM010000052.1, forward strand.
TAATAATTTATAATAGCTAATAATATAACCAAAATGTCATCATTACTATTGTTATTATTGTTATTGTTGATGTTGTTGATAGTATTAATATTTAACCTAGATAGGCCTATTATGAGGAGGTAAATACTATAGGTCTACTATAGGTAAATGATAAATACTATAGGTCTATTTCCTTGCACCCACACCAAATGTGACCTCGACATAGGCCTAATGTAAACCATGTCCCACATCATCAGCCAACTACGGATCATGAAGTTTACTCAAACTGCACCCCAACCATATAGGCTAACTAAAAGAGTATTCTGCATTTTTTTTTCCCTGAGAGCAATATTAGCCTATTTTAAACGAGGACTGTGAGGAAAGGAAAAAAGTGTTAGAGCTCAGCCTCCAATAAAACGGATACAATGAAAATATCTTTATGAAGACCGTTTAAAAAACACAGACAACAGTACATTTAGCGCACTGTTAGAGCTCCAATAATACAGCGATGCCAACGTCATTGTGGTAACGTTATATACGTTTTATTGAGGTAAAATATGTCTTTAAGGTGTGCAATTGATGATATCTAAATCTAAAGTTTATAGTATAGACTACAGGTAGTCTAACAGGGTGAAATAACTTCTGTCTTACCAATTCTGAGGACTTGGTTGGAGCACAGGTAGAACTCTGACATGAAGTACAATATCCAAACCAATACATTCTTCCTTTTCTCCATGGTCCTCTGGCAGGAGTTGGCATAGTTCTCCATGCTACTTTGTTTCGGGTAAAAGAGAGCCACAGCGAATTAGCTGGTTTTCCACCTCCATCGTCCTTGCTTCGTCTTTTAGTTGTTAGGTTTGTGGGGAAGCCAAACAAAAAGAATATAATAAAGCCTCTATAGAAGTTGTGGTTGTTTGCTCCGTCAGAGCTCCAAACAAACCATGCAATATGTCCTATGCTACCCCATAACTGAGGTCCTCCTCTCTGTCGTCCTAAAGAGAAACACCTGCGGTGAGCGAAGCTTTGGAGAGTGAAGTGATGTGCCGGAGACACAGCACGCAGAGTGGTGTTGCAAGGAGCAACAGATTCCCGCGCTCACAGTACCAAACAGAGTAGCACGATAGAAAATCCCCTCTAGGTAGAAATTACGAGTTAAAATGTGAAGAATTACTATTAACTTGTGCTGAATGTGAATATTTAACCAATATGAAAAGGTTTTCATCACATTCCTTAATAAAGAGACTGGCTACATGTAGGCGAGGAAAACTGTTCACCAACACATAAATTAACCTTAACATTAGATTTATGAAAGACAGCAGTGGATAGAATGTTCTGAAAATGTTGTCATTGCGCCCCCTGTCGTTCATCCAAAATAAAAATGTTTACCAGGTGTTTGATGCACAAGAACTAGTTGCCTGATAAAAGCACACCACAAAGAATGCCACATTTCTACATAGAGTTTCTTTAATAGGTATTTGTAGGAATATAAGACATTATTGTTGGTGTTCAATATTATATTATTAGATGAGATATAATTAGGCTATTATATAAAAACACCTTTCAGAGGGATGTTTAGCAACAACTCAAACAACTTGTGGCACTAGCAACTGTGCACTGCCTGTGTCCTCTAAAGCATTGTAAATTATGCAAGCCTCTTCAGATGTTTTTTTAGAAGGTTTCCCTTGTCCATTCATCATGCAAGGTATGTTGGAAACCAGGAGAATCACCCCAGACATCGCAAGAAAACCAGAACTAACCCAACCCAGATACAGACCAGGCTCTACTGAGATTATGGTGCCATAGTCCTCATAAATATGGAATGTTTGTCCAGGGTGTACTCGAACGAGAGTGACAGGAATTAGAGTGGCAATGGCTGCAGTGACCAGCATAGAGCCAGCAATGATGAGTGGGATGTGTCTCTGTCTGCGCTGGAGGAAGCGTCTTAGACCAAGGATGAGAGGCACCCATGATGAGAGCACACAGACCAGGGAGACACACATGAGAAGCTGTGAGGCCAGGAGGGGGGCTGGTGGCAGACGTATTCCCATGTCAGAGATACATTGAAACGAGTAACAAGTAAACCAAATTCCATGATAGGACATGTGGTGAATTATACCAACGTAGACCTTCCTCTTCCACCATGGTGCAAACATGGTGCTCAGCACACCAATGGTGCCAAACAAGGCAAGGACTGAGCCTACAATGAGGCAAAGTGTCTCTCTTTTCATGACCAGTGATCTTCTTCTCAATCCAAACATGTTGTGCAGCTGAAGTGCATGATCAACATATCAAGGTTGTCATTGGCTGTAGATGAAATTCAGCACACTGAGTGAGTAGACAAAACATCAAAATGTAAGTCATTAGATTGTACTGTTCATAATTAATGCATTTCATTTCTTGGATTCTTGAATATTTGTGGGCTGTCTCAAAAACAATGATCAAATCTGTTATCCAACTGACTGAATATCTAAACCAAACAATCAATGCCAAAGCCAAATGATCTTGCAAAATACAACAGGGCATGTAGCCTAGATAATAAGAAATAAATAACATTTAGGAAAAATAATACTGTGTACTCACCAACTATCTACTTTCCTGGGTATGTATGCTCTGACCAAACACCAGACCTACATGTCTTTTATTGTAAATCGACTGGATGCATAAACCTGTTTTACTGTTTTCAACACAGCACCTGTTTTTTTTTCCTGGAAGAGGTCAGTTTCAGTTGGAGTGTTGCCATGCTATTGGGTAAGAGAGTGCCGTGGCATTTTTTAACAACTGCAGTAGGCTACCTAAGACCATGAAATACACGGCACAAATGTGCTCAGTCTTATACTGAGGTGTTGGCCTACAGGTGTTATTTGTGACTTCCTATAGAAGTCAAGAAAGTTCCACATACCACATTTATTAATAATGCAACAGAGTGAATATGTTGAATTCTTAATTTGTTATCTTATTTTTTTTCATTTATTAAACCCACTATGTGTAAGTTTTATTTTTTTCGTATGAGAATTTCTCCTATCTATTGGCGAAGTGGTATACTGCACACGTTTGAATAAAATGTATTAGCCCTTCCCTGCACGGTCCTCATTTCCAATGGTCCTCATTTTGAAAATGGCGGCGCAAAATGGATATTCTCATTTGGTACCCAGCCACATCTATATATAAATGGAAATTACCAAGTTTACGGGAACACTACAATTTATTCATGGAGGTAATTACCATCGTTTTACATTATATTTTTCAAATAAAAAATGTATTTTTAAGAAAAGACGAAGATAAATAGAAGATAAATCCTACACATAGTGGCTTTAAAGTGAATCGTTCAAGTCGATAATTTCAGTGACATTTTCATACCTAGTGCTACAAGTTTTGGATAACGTGATTGTCTTATGTGAGAAGGACACTGAATTGTGAAATAATTGTAGTCCCTCATCTATAAATAGATGTACCACCCAAGTAAAAACTTTTTCATTGAAAAAGACGTGAAAAATATTTTTTAATTGTATAATTTATGTTTTATTTATGCAGTCATCAAAGTTGTGCTTAGTCTGGCATACCAACCACTTTCACACTGTTTGGGTTTGTGCAAATTGTCTGGGGTCCCTCAGTTTGTGTACGCTTCCTTCCTCAGGTAGATACTTTCTTTGCTCTAGAAGCGAGGAAGCTATGTGAAAAAGATTTCACACACAAAACAAACATTTTGACTCTTTCAGCTCTTCCTCCGCTCTAACATTTATTGGCATGCATGGAGCCTCCTAAGTGCCTTTCCCTTCTTATATGAGGCCACGCCTTATATGAGGCTTGTTGGAACTTAGTAGGACCACCACAAGCAAACCAGAGTCAGACAACCAGAGCACACAGACATCCAAAAGACATGCAAAGCCAGAAGGAAGGCTGACAAGGGCACTATAGTGATGGTCAGGGCACATTCAGGTTAGTGTGACACTGAAAGCCAAATATAAAAATGATCTGGCCAGAGACAAAAAAACCATAGTCCATCATAAAATGCATGTTGTATCTGACAATTGCGAACATACTTTTTCTTCCACAGTGTGAACATGGTGATGAGTAGACAGATGGTGCAAAAACAGCCCACAACAAGGGCTTTTTTGACATTCATTGATTTTCTTGGCATTTCATTTGTCTTCGGTTAAAGCCCGCAGCTAAAGGTGTTTGATGAGGCTGTGCTGACTTGTGCTGTCTAGAACAATGGACACGCCTGTTTGTACCAATGAGAGATGGAATTATACATTTTACTATTTTTCAGATTTTTGGGATTTTTACAGAATAAAATTAAATAATTAGTTTGAATGGACTCAGTTTTTGATGATGTCTGGTCTGGTCTTTTTCTGCAATTTTTCTGCCTACTGTATAACATTTTCCATGTTATACAGTAGGCCTACATCTGAGCTATAATAAATTAATCTTATAAGAGAATAAGAATACGACACCTAAAGAGGGAACACTAACACAAGGAGTATAACCTGTTGACATGCTCTTGTTATAAGATGGATTAGATGAATAACGTTGCAGTTTCATTGACTAAACATTGAAAATCAGAACAGCTTTAAGCACAAACCATGTTACAATAGAATAATGTTAAAATACCTCAGTAGGTAGAGGAGTGAGATGATAAGGTATGTGTATAGCATTTACTCCACACTGCTCGATTGGTAATGCTTACAGCCTATGAAGCACTGGGTAAGGAGTACTGAGTAACAAAAAGTTTCACAGGATAAATTATACTTACCTTATAAATACGTAGCCTATAAGTATGTTAAAACAACACAATCAACATTTGAGTACTCTCATGACTACTGCTGATGAGACTGGTGCATTAGACACCATGGGAATATCACACTTAAAATGTAAAATGTAAAAGTCTCTGAAATTACCAGTAGCCTATTTCTAACATCTTAGTTGTGACAAACCTGTTGCTGCTTCATGAGTCACTAGAAGAATTCAGTTTCACTGGGAGCGCTGCCAGACTCACTTACATTGCCTCTCTTTGTTCACAATTTGATCAATAGATAAAGGAATATACCACGCCGATTTTTAACAATATACTTTGAAAACATGTCTGAAGCGATTGGTTAGTGCTGGTGAATTAACTGGGTGGCGATCAAACAATATGTCTCTCTACAGTCCTCTTGCCCTGATGGAGTAATGATGAAGTGGACAGGTGGTGAAGGGAAACACTCTGACAGTAGTGAGCTGCCGGCTGCTGCTACATCTGGGGAGCAGTAAGGGGTTAGATGCTTTGCTCAAGGGCACCTCTGTCATTGATGTGGGCATAGGAGAGCAATGTTAAATCACTTACGATTTTTTTCCTGTTGGTTGGAGATCAAACTGAGCAAGCAGGCAGAGTGGATGGGATTGACTGGATGGGGCAGAAGGACATGACGACCTGAATCCTTATTTTGAAGCTGATGGACAAAGAGGAAGGGAATAAGTATGGTGCAAAAGGCAAGGAAGAGAGGGATCTTTCTTCATCTTGAGTCAATTAACTGTGTATGAAAGTGTGTGCGTGCGTCTGTGTGCGCGCGTGCAGCGGAGACCTGAACACATGTGCACATTTCTTGTAAGAAGAGTAGTGCTTCTTACTACAAGTCAAAATAATGTTTTTATATTTATTTCTATACATTCATGACAGATTCTACATGTTCTTTTCTTTTTATTGTTTTAGATGGATGACGAGAACAGACGAGTGTCTGGGAAGACACAGAGGACTGCTGATCGATTGCATTTGATCCACAAACATGTCCTGGAAGACCATGAAAGGATAGACTCAGACAACAACCGGGAGCCTCTGGGTGATGGGGATGAACATGAGGAGCATCTGAAAGGAGCAGGAGTTATACAGGAGTTGGCTTTTTATCCATTCACTGACAACTCTAATGTCTTATGCCTCTGAAACTAATACCTAATTGTACATAATTATGGTATGGTATCCAAGGTTGCATTACAAGTGCTAAAGGCCGGACTGTATTTAAATATGAATTTGTTTTGCTTTAAAATCTCTACTTGTTATTCATGTCAATGAAGAAAATCACGCCTTTGCAGGTTCTGTAGGTTCAGTTCTGAAGTCTTGTAAATGTCCATTATACATGTTGTTCTTCATTATAAATATACAACATAAATAAATTTAACAAAATTTTGTCTCCCTTCTATAACAATTGTCATTTCCTGTGCAGAGTATAATGAAACAAACTAAAAACTAGCATTACTAAAATAGTTTAAATGAGGGCCTAAAAGGTTTAAAGGCCCACTAAGCAATTTTTTTCAGTTAATCAGTTTGTTTTATACGGTTTAAGGTGATAACATGAGTCATTACAAGACGAATGAACGTTCAGCAGCAATGCCCTACCTACAATGGAATACCAATGCAGACCTTCATAGCAATCACTATGCATGCACATCCAGCAGAAATCAGGATGGCGATAACTGTAGACAAGGAGATTCAGCATGACAGAGCCAGCAAGAAACTGGTAAAGCCCATGTTCGCGACAAGGAAAAGATCTTGTGACAGTGAGAGGAATATAACCAAAAGTCGCTTAGTCCCTCTTAAGGAACCCAAAGGTTCTTTCCACAAATGGCTGTCCAAGTGCAAGATAAGCCTTTGACATTTGTGCCACCTAGTGGTCTTTTGAAGGTACTTGTAAAATGCTGAAGCTCCATTCTCAGTGACATATCTTTATACTTATACTCCTAATTGTACTTGAGGTCCAGTAGTTCAATTACCAAAACATGAAATAGGCATTAATATACTTTAGTAACATTTATTGAGAAGGGAAGTAAAATATTTACAACAAATATCCACAGTATATGTAAGAACAGCTTTCAAAAATGCAATGGGAAAAGGTAAAAAGTTCAAGGATTTCTTTTTTACACAACCTACTGAGTATGCGTCATACTGCTTGTTATTTAGCAGGGATAATATGATTGCTCATCACACATTGAAGATTACCTGGAAAATATATACTCTGTCTTTCAGTATTTAGGCCAAACATAGGACAAAACCACAACTAATTTTACAAAATTACCACAAAAAGGTCTAAACATACAAGGCATCAGATGCATTTCATGTCCTCATGTTGGTGACAGTAGAAGCATAAAAAGACTGTGCTTGCGGGAAAACAAAACAGTTTTAAGTGCAGGTTTGATACATCCAAAAGGTGCACTAGTCTGTGTCACATTTTACAGTATTCCTAACAAGCAGGTTATTAAAAAGTTTCCGATACAAAACTCACGAGACAGAGTGCCTGCTTATGGAGGCTAAGATATCCCAGTTTAGTGTAATTCAGGTGGCTTGTAACAGGCATAAAAATTCAGTTCAAGTTAAACAGGATTAATGATGTCCCATAGGATGACTTCCTTACCTTACCTTCCTTGCGTAAGAATGACTGTATAATACTGGACTGCCGGATGTAAACACATGGTGAAAGCAAGACGACAATGATGCACAATGAAAAGTCAGGTCAGAGAAAAAAAAAAAAGAAACAAAACTGAATTTTTGATGGAAAGAGATACTTTGGAATGTTGGTAGGATAGAGACTGATGGAGTTCTAATGTGTTCTCAGTAATTTATCTAAGAGGGAACACAAATTAGGGACAAATTAGGGAATCTGCCATTGGGAAAAGTGGCAGATCTACACACTCATGCAGGCACGCACGCACGCACACGCACGCGCACACACACACACACACACACACACACACGTGTTTGGTTTTGACTATCAAATCAGCAGTTACGCAGAACTCCAGGTGCAACTAAGAGCACCTTCTCTTAATCCAGAGGCCAGTGAAACCAGCAGGAATTTCATGTAGCAGTTTGTACACTGTACACAAATGTCTGCAGCCACGAGCCCATAGAAATCCGAAGTGAGTATTGTCAGAGCCCTTTAGCATGACTTAGGATGACATATCTTAATGAGTTAGGAAGAAAAAAAAAAAAAAAAGTGAGACAGATGTTTTAAAAACACTATTTTGGCAACAATCTTCAGTTGGAAGAATAGCTGCCAGGTAGTCTGTGTGGCCCGAAACATGCAGTCTCTATCTCATTAACATGACTGTATATTTAAATGTTCTGATATAAAATCAATGTGTAGCAAAGCAAATGGACTGCGAGGCGAATGTGTGAGTAGTTTGTTGTTCCAATGTAATGGATTTAGCAGCATGCGTGTTTTTCTCCCGGACAGGAACACACAGGAAACGAGGCCAGCTGATTCTATTTGACATTGGGAGGACTTGCTGGCGTTGGTTGGGACTGTCAGGTGATTGTGCGGGAGGTGTGGGTGGTGGATTGTATGCTCAGGCCAATACAGTAGTAATGATCACTAGGCCTTCGACTCTCAGTGCATGGTGTCCTTTGAGTATTGGATTTCTGTACAGTTCAGTATTTTTTTTTTTTATTCTGTGTTTTTATTTTTTGCCTCTTTTTCTTTGGATCTCGTCACATTGTGAATCCCACCCTTGCCGTTTCTCAGAAAACGTCTCCGTTGGGGCTGCCAAACTCGTCCCGGCGCACCCAAATGACCTCGCGGTCGTGTTCTGTGACGCCCTCGACGGCGCACTGCTTCCTGAGCGGGGTCAGCTTCAGAGGGCCCTGGGTCCTCTCGGGGACGACCATGGAGGTCAGGGTGTCCTCTCTGGGCCTGTGCAGGTCCCCGTTCTCCCCCTCCGGCCCCAGGGAGAGTGCCCCAAGTGGACACTCACCGAAAGGTTCCGCGCTGGGCCCCTTCACCGACTCGCAGTAGTCGTCGTCATCGCTCAGGATGTCAGTTTCTTTGACCTGGTGGTTGTAACGGCCGAGGTCAAGCTGCTGCTCGACCCAGCGCTCCGTGTCTTTTGGGGGCAGAGGGGCATTGTGGGACAGTGGTGGGGGTTCCTGCTGTGGGACAGACTCTGGGACTGGGGTGGCAGAGTCGGTGTCGTGGTCAGTGCTTTGGTTGGAGGCATCGTCAAATATGACATCCCGGTCGATGGTGAAGCGGTTCCGCACAATTTTCCTTCGTCCCAGAGTTTGTGATGGGGCAGAAACTGCAGAACAAGGAGATAATACACACACACACTTTAGTTTAAACCCCACTATATGACAATACATCAGTATAAATACAAGAATACAGCAGAACCAGTACACATAAACATGCATGATCCGCCCATAAGAAAATTCCTATTATGTAAACATGCCTACATGCAGTTTGTCAGCACTCCTATCTGAAGTAGCATTAGTGTTTTTTTCCATGTCCTCTCTGGACAGGGATTTTTTCTACTTACCTGCTCTGTTCATGGTGGGCCGTGCGCCTTTGAGCGCACACAGGCGTTTGCCGCCAAACGGGATGTACTGCTGGTTGGGGGGCAGACTCTCTGTCTTTAGAAGCTGCCGCCGCTGTTTGTCCCGCAGGATGGAGTGCACCGTCTTCAGGAAGTCCTTCTTGCTGTCAGGAGAACTGTGGTTGGTAGAGAGATAAAGAGAGAGAGGTAGAGAGGTAAAAAGAGAGAGGTGGAGAAAGAGAAAGGTACATGTAAAGAGAGATTTGTGTTCAAGAAAGTCTCTGTGAAGTCGCTAAATGCTATGCTATCTATTCCCTGATCTTGATGAGGTGCAGTTAGTCCGGTGCAGGCGTGTCCCCTCCTGAGCACGTCACTGAAGACTCACCTGCAGCACAAGTGAAAGGTCCTCTCTGGCCTTCCCTCCGACTCCGACCGCACGTGCACAATCTCGCACATGGCCGTAACATCAGCATCTGGGACACACAGCACTTTTTATTACAGGCAACATTCCCCGTTCTGATTTTTTTTTCTTTTAAATGCACACACGCTAAACGTTTCAGAGTTTCACAAAACATTTGAATTGCTCCGTGGCATTCAGGAGTGTGCGATCTGACACCTTTTCGCAGTAAGGCAAACACAGGCTTTAAGAAGTTAAATGTTTAAAACAAACAGAAATTAGACACGCACCAACTGACACGCACACTGCTTGTGAACCCTAAATGCAATGCTGCGTGTTTCTCTACTTTGCATTGATACACTGGTTCACCACCCTGCATTTAGAGACAGCTGCAGTCATTGGCATCTCTCAGGCAGGAAGAACGTAATGAGACCCTCATAATTCCAGTTTAACTCTGGAAGTGAAAGGAGGAAGCTGGGCGGTTTCCAGACTCCTCCGAGTTTGGGAACATTTCTGTCCTTATTTTTAGGCCTCTAGAGTAAAGGGATAGTGCTCCGAACGCCAAACATGAACACGGCTGTGCCCTTTGACTCTGTCAGGGAAAGTTAATCCCCCCCTAAGGTCTTCCGGTCTTTCAGTGTGTGTGTGTGTGTGTGTGTGTGTGTATAAACATGATGGAGTAAAGTGTGTGAGAAAGACAGATTGAGAGAGTGGAGAAGTGGATGAGCAAACGATCACTCCCCACTGTGACCTGGGAGGAATGTTTTACGCCAGCCAAGGACACATGCAAGAATCACTGAGCCACAGTCAGCGTGAGGACATGACTATAAAGACATATGTAAAAAGAAAACTCAAAACACATAACACAAAAGGAGTATCAAAGAAAAGTGGAAAGCCCCCCTGGCCCTAATATTGAGCACTGCTTCCAGGGAGTCCACTACACGTACACCACCAACAGGATGTCAATCATTAGATTGTATGCCAACAAACTGAATGTCCATACACAACACAGGATATGTTGATACAAGAAAAAAAATAAAACTATTTGCATATAACTGTGAACTATACAGTGTCTACAAGGTTTTGCATGGGATCTTACTAAGGTATACTATGGATGGCAGCTGTAAAAAAAAGGAACTTACTGCCGACGTTTCTGAGCTGGAGGTCGTCTGTGGGGATCATATGCCGGTAGCGGATCGGGTCCCTCTCATCAATGGTGGACGTCCTGTGCGAAGCGCCCTGACAGACGAGGTGAAAACACGTGTGAGAGGACGACACTGCGACCATAATGGATCACAGACTAGCTGGACTAACCACATCACTGACTATGCTCAACGTTCTGTAACCCGTTCTCTTGGGATCTAATTCACAAATATGGTACCACTGAAATAACCTGTTAATATGCACTGCCGACATAACCAAGATCACGTCCTCATAGCCACCTTGGTCTGGGAGTCAAGCGCCCTAGCCAGTCAACTGAAAAGCCCGGATCCCATCCAACTAGCAGGTTCTTGGGATGTCAGGAGGGAGATTTACTTATGTTCTAGAGGAGTAGATGGCATCCTCTACACAGAGACCTACTCCTCAGAGACCTACTCACAGTTTCATTTTGAGTCCACTGTTTAAAGCAATGCAAGGGCGTCTAACTGGTCACGTGTATTAAATAACCATGGAAAAGAAGCCGGTCCTCTTCCCGTCTTCAGATGAACAGCATGGCACTAGAGAGGCCTACACTATTCCCTGAGCCACTGTTGTGAAGTGGGTGGGTGGGATCACTGTGATGGACAGGCACACTTACAATTTTTTTCTTGTGCTTGGAGCTGTCCTTGTACACAAAAACCAAGGCTGTTCTGAAAACTGGAGAGAGAGAGAGAGAGAGACAGAGAGAGAGAGAGAGAGAGAGAGAGAAAAAAAAATGGATAAAGAGAAAAAGAGGGGGGGGGGGGGGGGTTAATAGGAAGCACAAAACACAAACTTTTAAAAGGTTTTCTGGCTTGATGGATAGCGAGATGCTGAGGGCTACATGTTTTTCAGTTCAGTGTTTGAGGAAACAGGAAGCCCTTGCAGGCACTGAATACAATATTAATGTCTTTGGAGGACAGAATGCCAGCTTGTCTCTCAAAGCCACCAAGACTCTAGATGGGGCTAGGGCCATGAATAAAAGGCATGCTATTCCGACTTTTTTTTCGTCATTGTTAAAATTAGTATTCATGCACACACACGCACACATACCAAAGACTGCCAACTCAGGCTCTTTCTTCCCCTTCAGGAGAGAAGGTGGCGGATTGATCCAAGCAACTGTGGCGTGCAGTAAGAGGTCACCCATTGACAGATCAGCAACCTGAAACAACACACACACACAAAAACTGAGCTCCAGGGAAATGCAAATTAAAAAAAAAAAAACAGCTGAAAATGAAAAACGCAAGACAATGTCAGGTAAAACACCAACACCAACCTCTTTCTTTTCACCACTCTGGTCGCTGATCAACTGGTCAAACACAGCGCCGTACTCTTCGTGGATTTTCTGCATTTCGTTTATGTGGCTGGCAACCTTGTTCATGGCTTTCATGGCAACTAGATGGGGGGGGGGGACCATGTGAATACACTTTCTCTCACACACACACTTTTGTGAGCACACATAATTCAGTCTGAAGTCTATTGTGAAGATATATTGCCTACATGTACATGCGTCAATGAGGACTATTCACATCCAACACTCAACAGTCACCCAGGGACAATCATTTAAATGAAACATGCTCACTCAGTCTCCAACAAGTTATAATAAAGTATGTATGTATGTATGTACGTATGTATAGATAGATAGACAGACAGATAGATATAGAGAGAGAGACAAGGGTGCGTGTACCATCCAGGTGATAGTGCTCGTCGCTGTCAGGGTCTGTGAGTGAATGGAGCTCGCGAAGCAGCAGCGGGTACTTGAGCACCCTCTGGATGGGCTTGATCAGATAAGACTCCAGTGTGGACGAGTGCTGCTGCCTGGGGTTGCGCTCGTCTAGGAAGGCCTTGAAATCGGCCTCTGTCTTGGCTGCACAGTAGGCAATATATAACAAACGTGCACACACACAAACAAACAGAAACATACGCTTCACTTAAATTGTGTATGAGGGTAATTGTCATGATTATAAAACGTAGCTCCACAGATTAGCCCAACAGTCCCCCCCCCCCCCCCCCCCCCCCCATTATGCCACAAACTACTGCCCAGAGACTATAAGGGAACTGAAACGCCAGCGGTCAATTCTGTGCGTTACTGAGAAGTAGAAGTGCTTAGGACCCGTGTGACTTCAGAGAAAGAACACTTCATGTATGAATGCCAATGTGGCCTGAGTAACTGCTTAGCAGCTTTGCTCACAGCATCCCTCGGCAACGCTGACGCATATAGAGGTCTTCACAACTCGTTCCCTTTTCTCACTCTCCCCTGGTCCCTCACAGACTCTCTTTTGCATCATCACACATCTCCCAGTTGTACAGCTAAACCATTTTAACAATGCACACACACACACACAAAAAAAGTGTGTGGAAAAATATCGACGTAATTAATAACCTGCATGGAAACAGAACGCCTCTCCAAGGAGTTAATTTAACTTGAGAAGGATGATATTTCCCCTTCAGCAAAGCCATTATAGATGGCTGTTGATTTCTATGGTACTCTGGTGTTTGAATAGGAAGAATGAAGGGGTTCCAATGGGATTACCTTTGGCGAGGACTTTGGGGACTTTAGTGTGGCTGGCGCAGAAAGCACTGTAGATCTTAAAGCGGTCTGCGTAGTAGAGAAACGAGCCGCCCAAGGAAAACAGGATTTTCTATGGATAAAAAGAAAAACAGGAAACGCGGTTAACCACAGAAGACGTTTGACTACTGTATCAACAATGTACACTGATACATATTACAATTACATATCATTACAGTTTATTATTAGAGTTTCCAATAGAAATTCAGTGCATAGAATCAATACAAAGAAACACAAAAAAAAATATATACAGTATATACGTTTCTTTATTTACCTTGAAGTGATCAACTTTCTCCAGCTTTTCCAGGTCTGGCACAAGCCGGGTGCCGTCCTCAAGTGTCCTCAGAAATTCCACTTGGAACTCCAACATCTCCACCACGTTTCCAAAGAGGACATCCAACTGCAAACAATGGTTAACAGATAATATTTCAGGGGAAGTTACATGTTGCACAATGCTGTCTCCATTGTCATTACCTTATAACCAATTCACCCTCAGAAACCAGAAGACAAGAAATTTGCTTCCATAACAACAAAAGTTGCTCATCAGTATTAGGTATATAACACATCCAACTAAACCTGGAGGTCTCTTTAAGACAGTATGACTGCCACACTTATTTATAATTCTATACTTAAATATGCAGCCGAATGGCTCTGGTTTCAATCCTTGACCAGTAGACCATGGCTAAGGTCAAGGCACTTCACCCGTCACTGTTCCCCAGGCAATGCTGTAACAGGCAGCCCACTGCATCAGGGTTAATGTGCTTTTCACCTGACTGTGTGTTTACTTTGTGCTATTTTTTGAGGGGGAATTTGGAGACCAAATTCACCCTCAAGACTATATATTTACATTCTTATACTAGCACAAATCTTGGCCCATCCTGGTAACTTATTTTTGCTTGAATAAATAGGCATGAACCTCCTGGTGGAGTAACATGAATATGTGGTAGAAGAGAACGGCGTGTCATGTTTTACCCTACCTCATCTTGAGTGAGGAAGCTTTCCTTCTGAAGAGGAGTCAGGTATTTCTCAATCAGCCACTTCAGGTCCTAAAGAGACAATGAAGAAATCTTTATAGAGATGCATCGCTGTGTGTGTGAGTGTGTGTGTGTGCGTCTCCCCACTATACAGCATGTGTTTTGATGTCTGAAATAATCTTCCAGTCTATTGTGAAAATTAAAAATTGCCAGATCTTAAACCATAAAACTAAGGGAAGGTGGAATCAGATGACTCATTTCATTGTACCATTTTCTTTTTATAATTTTCTAGACTAGGGTAACAATATTATGATACGGAAGACCTTGTTTCCCACCTTGACATAAGTCCGCTCCGTTTCCACCAGTTCACAGATGACGTGGCGGAGCTTGACAGCGTCCGAGAGCTGGCGCAGGGCGGCCGGGGAGGGGATGGGCGAGACGGGGCTCGGAGTGCATGAGGAAGAGGAGGACGACGAGGACGAGGCTGGGCGCTCGGCAGAATTCATGTCGTGGAGGCTGCGGCAAAACGCTGTAACCTGCTCCGTGCTCTGGATGGAGAAAGCACAAATAGGGAAAAAAAAATTAAACAAGAGAGAGCAAGAGAGAGAGAAAGAGAGAATATGTGTGCATGAGAGAGAGACTTGAGACAAGTCATTTAAGACTGAGCGAGCGAGCAAACAGAGACATTCAGAAAGAGTGGCAGACCATCAGACAAGACCATCCCGAGAAGAGCACAGAGACGTTACACACACAGCTCAGCAAGAAACGTACTGCGCCAATGCTCAGTGCCAGGCTAGCTCTCCACCTGTCGATCAGTATCAGCGCTGCCCCATGACCCGCCGGTGCAAAATGCAGAAGAGCAGGTTACCCAACTATCCAACTAGAGCATCACAGCACAGCCAAGTCTATTTCACAGCGAACAGAAATAAATCATACACTCATAATCTCAACACTGTGTTACTTTGGACATTGAAGTTGTTGAAAACAACATGAAATAAAATGCAGCTGCAAGTAAAGTACTTTGTACAAGACAGAATGGAACTAGAGTGTTCCTCATATCAGATGGCATAAATGGATTACTGTCCCTCCCACCCGCCCGCCGAGTGTACAACAGGTACACGTTCCATTACAAATACGTAACCTTTTCCAGCTGCAGTCTTGGCAGGATTTTGGTGTACTCATACAAGCATGCACCACACACACATAGAGTACACACACACTTACATAATCAAATGATAAATAACCTGTTTCGATGTCAAAATCACATCGAAACACACACACATAGAGTACACACACACACACACACACACACACACACTCTCCTTCTTTCCCTCTCTCTGTATGTATGCATAGGGAGAAAGAGTGTGTGTGTGTGTGTGTGTGTGTGTGTGTGTGTAACAGAGCCAGTGAATGATTAAATGATTATCTTCTTACTCATCCTACTCTCCAAAACCCAACACGGATATCTAACACAGGTGAACGACATTCCCATACAAAGACCAGTAAATTTATGCATCTTCCAATCTAGTGCCAGCCGTCCGCCACCAAACCCCACCACTTCTCTCACACACACACACACACACACACACACACACACAGCTGTTCCATTTGCAAAAAAGGTTAATTCCAAAAACACACAGATCTGGAACTGATGCAGAGAGACAGGAGGGAACAGATGGGGAGTAAAGCACGGTGTGTCCCTCTGTCTGAAGCCAAAGTGACACACTGACAGGCACGCTAATCAGCGGCGCGCACACTCCCGGATCTGATGAGCCCAGACAGGCTGAGGACAGTGTGGAGTTCACAACCCCCACCACACAAAGCGTAGAGTAGAAAAACCAGAGTACAGTACAGTACACACCCACCCACTGTCATTCTTTCCCCTCTTGTACACCTGAGTACACCCACACACACACACACACACACACACACACACACACCATATACACAGGGAGATGTGTGCTCACCAGTTGCAGCATGTCATAGATGGATTCAGATGAGCGTTTGCTCTTCCTATTCTTCCTGAGCGCAGACATGGCTCTGCTCAGAGTGCCGCTGCCTGCCTGCCTGCCTGCTTGCTTTTCTGCCTGCTAATGGAACTTTCCTGAAGGTCAAACAGGTCACTTAGGGTCGACGCTGCGTCAGTCTTCCCCGCTATCAGCCCCGCCTGGGTCGAGCCGGAAGGCGTGAGAAAAGAAAAGGAAAAAAAAAAAAAAAAACTAAATCTTGTGGGTGCTCGGGACCGAGTGTCGGGAACGGAGAGAGAGTGAGAGAGAGGTCGCGTCTCCTCGCCCGTCTCCAGTCGGAATCCCAGCGCTATCAGATGAGCAACGCCCTCAGTGTCAAGACTGCCTCCACTCCCATCCTGTTTGCTCTTCTGCCCTCTTCTCTTTTACTGCCCCTATCTCTACTCACTCTTTCCCTCCTTCCCTCTCTCTCCCTTCCTTCCTTCCTCCCTCCCTCTCTCTCTCTCTCTCTCTCTCTCTCTGCCTCCAGAGGCTGTGAGGAGATGGACTGGAGCGTTGGTTCTGGGTGGCAGATCAGTGCACAGGGCATAATAACAATAATAATCACATCTGTGGTACGGATGAGGGCGACGCGAGGGGTGGGGCGTGAGGGGGCTGGGAGAGCTAAAGCTCGCCGTCGCATATCGCTACTCTCCTTGCATTTACATTCTCGCTTGCACACTCACACACACATATGCAGGCACGTCCGAATACACACTCTTCCCTTCTAATGAGATTTACACACAGCCAGGCTTAGAGCAGTATAGTACCACGTAGGTAGCCGAGTATATTTAATGACTGACCAAACCAGAGTTACTGAAGGGTAAACTACTTGAAAGGCTCAAAGGCTAAATGACTAAAGCGACATGGGCAAAGACATTCAGGTGAGGTCAAGAGTCAATGAGTGAGAGAGGTCTACAATATCCTAGTGGGAGATCAGTAGGTGGTCACACTTGACAGTTCATGTTGTAGGGTTTTATCTCGAAGCAGGGAAGGGAATCTACAGATTCTAAACTTCCACTGACTGCATCAGTGGCACAGACAAAACAGACCCGTTTTGAGTTAAGGCTTGGTTTACAAAAGGAATAAAAAATATAAATAGACTGCATGCATACTTTTGATCAAAATAGACCATTCTGTGTCAGAACTCATATGCAAATTGCAATGTGCCTTGCACCAACTAAAACTTAGAATTGGTTGTGTACTGCCAAATATTAATCTGAGATGGGATCAACAACAACAACCACCCAAAAGATCACACAAGGTGTTTTTTCAAAATTCAGAACATTGAGACAGACATCATGTAGCATTGCATGCAGCCAAGTGCAAGACTAGTGACAGCCATAGAAAACACTTCAAAAAGCGCTCCTACCTCCCTCCTCGCGGCATTCAGCAAAGCCCCTTGGACAGACGCCCTTTCAGCTCAAGCTTGGGAGTGGAGTTGAAAAAGGGCAGGCGAGCTGAAACCTGTTCCCATGAGCCCGCACCACTGCTGGAATCTCACATTCGGATACACACACATATTCCGTTCACACACATACACACCTCTCTCCTACACAAGCACAATCTCACACACACAGGCACAGACATGCTGGAGAGCTCACATTTCTGGAGGTACAAGAACTGAGATCACCACCATTGTTGACACCATCCCGTGTAGATAGCTTATCTTGGGGTCCGCTGATGCCTCTTATATTTGCATACAAGTAATCTAAGTAAATAGCAGGGAGAGCTGACAAGGTCTGTTTGCGTTCAGGGAATCTTTGCAGACATCTAGCGCAGAGGCTAGAAAGGTGATGTTTGAGATAGGGGACAGGAGAGGTGATGTTTTTTTTCCTTCAGGGCAGGAGAGACTGTCCTCAGACCTGCCCAGGCCACCTAAAAACAACAATGGCCTCCTTCAACTGCACTGTCCTCCAATTCTGAACTCTCACCCTCTCACCCTCTCATACCCTAGTGGTATTCTTTCTAGGATTTCCTCAGTGTAGCTTGATTGTTTATGGCTCTACTGTAGATCACAGCGACACCACAGGTTAAAGAGAGGTGCTAAAAGAAGCACATTGGCTGTCGTTAACACCTGGCATTTACCAGCTCATGGAAAAATGCCTGTCCTCTTAAAAAATAGATTCATCTGCTGAATAAATAAATTAAATGTATACATTTACAATCCATGTAAGCCCTATAATGTTATGTTATATTTACGTATGACTAATAAGTAGTCCATTTATATATGTAATTATATAAATATATTCCTGGCTTCATTAGCATTGGAACACAATGAAACATGCCTCCAAAATAGGCTTTGAGTGATAGCATTGCTCCTGGCTCTCCTCGTCCCAATAAGGGAAGTCCACTCTGATGGTCATCCCCTAAGCACTTGTGTACTAGCACCAAGATGTTAATGGGCGATGACTAGAGGAACAGCCCATTTATCAAAGTCAGACTGGCGCCAGAAGTATGTTTCTTTAATATCGGAGATTAAAGGCGTCATGAATAAGAGTGCGCTTCCCCGTAAACAAATCAATCCAAGCTTTATCTTCCAGAGTCTGAAAGATCCACAGGCCGTCTCACATCAAGAGCGGTTTCGGTCCCCCTCTAGTGGTACAGTCAGTACACTACACTGAAAGAAACGCAATCGCAATTTCAGAGACTGAGGGAAAGGTGGATGTGCTGCAGAAAAGTAGCCTAGACAGTACAGGGGGGTAGAGGGTAGGTTTGGCAGAAACAAAGCACATTTAGCATAGACAGATGACGGCAGCATTTTCTAACCAATGCCCACTTAAATTAACCATATTTGAACACCTAGTCTCTTTTACACACACCCACTCCCTCACTCACACACTGCCATGCACACACACACATAGTAGAGGTGCAGACGCCCATAAATCATTACACTACGCATAACAGCTACGTAATACCGCTATAGGTCAACATCCTCATTTTTTAACTGCACCTGTCAAAGACTGAGTGTTTGGGCTGGAGGGTGGGTGTTTTTGTCTCTGTGTGTGTGTATGTATGTATGTGTGTGTGTGTGTGTGGGGGGGGGGGGGGGGGGGGCGTCGTTATTAACGGTGAAAATAATGAAGTCCTGCGGTGCTTTGTCTCTCATCTGGTCTCGTCTACTGCACCACTCGAGGCAGTCATTTATCAGCACTAAACCATCTCCATTGACACACATAATCGAGTGATTAGGCCACGGGAATAATTAGGAGATGCGCCCCTCCTCTTGAAAAGAAACGAAGGAATCCTGTTCACAAGACAAATGGAGAAAGAGAGGGAAGGAGGCGCAAAATGTGACACACACACACATACACACTCACTCTCTCTGTACAGCATTCAACACAGCTCCCCAAAACTACTTTGAGAGGCACTTCAAAGCCTCAATCACATAGTAATTAACTACCAGGAGTGGTGGAGCTCTTTCAATTGAGGAACAAATCACTTCGATTAGCCTTTGAGGGAGAGAAAGGCACGCTTCCCCTTACATC
>JAGFZM010000052.1:502986-515486 GCA_017657215.1 Limnothrissa miodon
TTCGCTCACGCGTCCATGTATGTAGAGACACACACACACACACACACACACACACACACTAACTTTACCGGCCATTATCCATGTCTGGATCAGGCTACTTGCAATGCAATAACTCCAGTGACCTGAGCAAGGTGATTTACGCGGCTGATCGTTTAATCTAGAAGGGGTCAGTCTCCAGCCTGACAGACTGGAGATCCTCCAAACCAGCTGAATGTCACCACTGACCCCCATTCTATCCGGAAAGCAGTTTAGTAGTGGCTAACGGCTAAGCTGACCTCTCATTTCCCACCAGGTCAACATTAGAGATTATGGACATTAATAACAAGCTACAGTACAGGACCTATGCCTGCAGCTACAGTAGGATGGGTCAGGTGACTAACAATAGAAATCTCAGTGTGTGGGTCTCTACATACATATGTGTCTCTACATACATGGACGCGTGAGCGAATGTGCAAGTGCATGTATGTTTGAGTGCACATGTGTGCACTCTGGTATGTGCACATGTGTGTATATTCGTGTGTGTGTGAGCGCGTGTGTGTGTACCTGTGTGACCTTACCTTGGGTGATGTGTCAGCATCTAGCTCATCCTCCAGACTGTCCCCTGGGCTGTCGCTGGTCAGGATGGATCCATCGCCTAGGCCGTCATCTGGGCTCTCTGGGGCCAGACCAGCCCCCTCATCCAGGATCTCCTCTGCAGAGGAAGGAAGGACACACACACACATTAGTGTCATCGAGGCTTTTTTCAGTGTCAAAAACACTATTTTGAACAGTCACTAAAAATATGTGTGTGTACTGTACATATGTATGGGGTGTGGGGGGACTGAGTAACTGCCAATGTGATAACCTTGTCCAATTAGCCAAAAATAAACAGCAAAATGGTTTACCAACATTTTTAACTGACTTTCTAAAGAAGCCAAGGACATAAACACACACAAACATAAATTCATACTCCCGCATCCCAACACACACACGCCAAAGGTGGTGTGTGAGCGGACGTCTCACCCTGGTTCTGGGAAAATATGTCAGTGCTGAGGGCAGTGTCGTCGTGATCGGCGCGGCGGGGGGGCCGTTGGCACAGGTGGCGCTGCTCAATGGCGGGCAGCGTGCTGACACTCAGGACCAGAGAGGGCAGAGCAAACGCAGCTTGCATGTCCGACAGCTCCAGGGCTGCTGCTGCTTTCCCGTTCAGGTGCAGGATCTCATCGCCCGCTCGCAGACCTGCAACACACACACACACACACACACTAGTTAATGAACGGAAGTGACCACACCCACACACACAAACACCATGTGCTAATTTTCCACACTATTAACACACCAAATCATTTAGCAAGATTAAAAAATATATTTCAGTGCACTGATGAAATATTACCCTGTAGAAATATTTCTCTGTTGAACCTTGAATTCCTAAATTGCTTTTCAGAAATGTTTGTCTTATAATTCAGTTTTTCACATTACACTTGTGGCTTGGAAACAACAAATAAATCAAAGAACAAAGCAACCAAAGAACAAAGCCACAGCCCTTCTTCAACTGTCTCTTGCCATTTAGCTCAGTCTCACTCCATCTGTTTGTGCCACCTGATCCCCGCTCTCTTAACGATCAATTAGCTCCCGGACAGCCAGTCAATTAACTTCTAATATCTCAATTAGCTCTCATTAGGTAGGGAACGGAAACCACAACTGATTATTGATGTTCCTTCCATCCCCACAGCACCATGGCACAAAAACAATTTGTGAGGGGTTTGGAATGTTCTGGATTTGAGATTTGGAATGTTCCAAACAGAAGACTGGTTCTGCAACAGGCATTGGTGTTATTTTAAATCCTCTACTGGAAATCCCTTCTGCTTTGCAACACAGATCTTCTGCTTATTCATAATGTCAGTGTATTTGTGTTAATTCAACACAGACTGCATCTGTTTGTCCTTATATGCACACTTAAATGTATGTTGTAAAACTACTTTGTTAAGCTTTCAGCATTCGTCTCTTATTCCAATATTATCACACGGCAGTGTACTTTTATTTTTAAAACATTTGCAATCGTTTTACTTTTATTCTGACATAATAGTAAATAATGCCCCCAATGTCACTTGGCAGCCACTTGCTCCACAGAACCCTTATGCACACTTTTTATTAAACACATACACACACACACACACACACACACACACACACAAATCACATTTGCCAACACACATTCATTTTCACACAGACACACACACCTCCGGAGCGCCTGGGGCGTGACCTAGTTGTGTGTTTGATGCGCGATATAAGCCACGGCGGAGGATTCCAACTGGCCAGAGCACAGCAGCCCTTCTGGCAATGACACTGGGATAAATATGGGCGCTGATGTCATGGGAGGAGAGAGAGAGAGAAAGAAAGAGAGAGAGATGGAGAAAAAGAAAGAGTATGCCCCCGGTGTTTTTTTTTCTCTAACTGTCCTGGATTTGGAAAGAAGCCCCATGGCGAGTGCACTAAAATGGCAAAACTAGAGGCCACCACCCATTCATCTTCGACAGCAATGAGCTTTAATGAGTCTAGGCGGCTGGACGTTCACTAAATACTTTCAGGGGACATGTAACTAGTGTGGAGAGACATGGAAAAAAGAGAGAGAAGCAGAGAGGGAGAGAGAGAGAAACAGAGTGAGGGAGAGAGAGAGAAACAGAGTGAGGGAGAGAGAGAGCGAGAGAGAGAGAGAGAGAGAGAGAGAGAGAAAAGTTGAGGACCATTTCTCTTCACAAATAGACTTGTGTGCTCATGGCTTTGCTCCCAGGTCCTTTTAATTGTATGTGACTGGAGCCTTTTCCAGCTTCCCAGTCACTGGTATAGCAAGACATCCCGCCGAAGGCCTTGTGTACTGTAGCAGCGCTCCAATAGGCCGGGACATCACGGGTTACAGTGAGCTCGAGTGAAAGCTTTTGCAGTGGGGTTAACCAGTGGGGGCATCTGACTTGGGTGCTGGTGTGCCTCCAAGTGATCAGCGTTGCGTGTGAAGAGAAGCTATAAACAGGAGCCTGCCTGTGGCCCAGTGCCATCATAATTAGACCATCACGATTGCTGATTCCTGCTTTTTTCACTTAAAAAAGGGGCTGAGCAATGCGAGGAATTATTTATTGCATCCACACACACACACACACACACACACTGCCCAGAAAGCTTTCAAGTTTGACCTGCGCAAAAAAGGGCATATTTTGGGTTCTAAAGTTTTTTTCTTTTCTCCCTCTCTCTCTTTTTAATGACCTTCCTGGCCTGCTGGTAGCTGTGTACTTCCAGTGTGAGTCATAGCCTGTGCTACTTCCTCCTCGGCTCCACTGTCCTACCTCTCTGTCCTACCTCTACTACTCGATTCCGGACTCTTCGGACGCTCCGAGGCTGCTTTCTCACTCTCTACTCGGACTTGACCCTTCAAAGACTTGGCCTCGTCCCCATCACTACCTGCCTGCCTCTCTTTGAAGCATCTGAGACATTAGCATTATTGCACAGACACAGGGAGCCACCCACAGAGTTCTTTAATGCACACAGTGCGGCTTGGCTCCTCACTTCAAACGGGAAGAGTAACGATAGTTCAGAGATGCCTTGTCAGCACAGAAGTGCCTCTTTGAGATGTCTCAGGAAGAGGAAGTGCAGTGAACTTATAGAACACTTCCTAACGGGTGAATCCCAATGTCCTCGCTAAGCCTTAAGACTGGCATGAAGTTTAACATGAAGCTTCATTATTCATGCTAGTTAAATGTCTGAGGTACCTTTCAGGTTGTCAAACTCTTTAAACTCTTATTATCTTCAGCCAACTTCTGACCCGAGGTCAGTTTAGAGGGATGTGATCTTTCTTTGTAACTTCCCTTCACCATATCACAAATGCTCACTGAAGAGTGGCGTCAGCATCACACACCCACAGGAGCGGAGAGAATTTGACATGAGGCAAAAGCCCATTCAAAGGCTCAGCTGTCCCTTTACTGCTCCACTTTTCCAGCCAATTGACTGATTAATGTTGTTTGTCTTCCGATTAATTGTGTTTCAACCCGTGACAACTGGTGGGCATCAGGCAGGCCCTGGGGGGCTGATCATGCCACTCAGTGGGCACTGTACCTGAAACAGGGTGGCAATGTGAGAGGGGGTAATGGGGCAGCAGTTGGGTGGGTGAGTTAGTGATTGCACCTGGTACGAGAGAAGGGGAAAACACCCAGACTAATGGCTTAATGTTTGGCATCTACCCACTGGGCCACACTTGGGAGCCGAAGAAAGAAAACGGTTTTTAATTTGGTCCCGCGCTGATGGTCCTGTTCCGACGTGAGCGTCGTAAATGAATTTCCTCCAGTCGACTGGAGATTTGGGTCAGCTTGTCTCGCTGTGGGCGAGCGCGCTTTCTATTCTCCTGATGGTGTGTGTCAGCCACTGCCCTACAAGTGGCATGCGGGCCTGGAAAAGTGTGTTAGTGCGCCTACTGGCAGCTGAGAGGAATGAGAGAACAGTAACAGGAATAAGAGTCCTGCATGTTTACCCAGTGAAAAGACGTGCCAAGGAAGCCATTCTAAAGTAAGTAGAGGGAAACTAGTTGCACATGATACCCAACAAGTTAAACCTATTACAGCATTATTGAGAAGTCAACCTCCATCTCTTATTCCGGATAGACAATAATGTCCAGTATGGAAATTCCTAGCACTGAGGAGCCAGCAATTCCCAATACAATAGACTAATTTACTTTGGCCCATAACCATGTCTATGTCAATTTGATTAGCTAGCAGCCTACGCTTAGCTTTTTTTTAATTGTCGAATAGCTTTTAAATTATCTAACAGCTACAGGCTATGCAATCAATAGGAAGTAGGTTCTGGGTAAGTCTGGGTCATGTGGTAACACCTGATGGTTGTTGTGCAATAAGGAAATATGGGAATTGTTTAGTCTGAAGTATGTGAAGGAAGTCAAAATAGGAGCCGACAGTATACTGTAGCAGTCATTTATGGGTGGGTGAGAAAAAAACATATATATATGAATGTCAAATATGTGCTCTTGGCTCAATAAATTCTTCATGACATAAAGCACACATTGCATAATTAAGACAGGACGATACAAAAGCATGCCCCATGCATGTGACGAGTGTTGGGGACTTGGAGTCCTTGGAGATTTATAGTTTGTTCTTATCAGTACAGCAGTCAGTCACGGCTGAGCAGCCCTTGTGTAACTGAATAGGTACATTCTTTCTGTGAAAGAAATTTAGAGATAATGGATAGGCTGACAGGTAGAGTTGTGAGGCTGTGCTGGAAAAACACTGCTACACACACACACACACACACACATACACACACACACTCACTCTTATCTGTGACTGTCTCTCACCTTTGGCAGCAGCCAGGCCTCCCACCTGCACATCTGTCACATGGAGTTGCTGAGTGCCATCCTCATCCACCACAGCCACAGAGAATCCTACATGAGAGAGAAAAGAGTGAGAGAGAGAGAGAGAGAGAGAGAGAGAGAGATGCAAGAGAGGTATGATATATAAGAGAGGTATGATATATAAATACAGATAGAGAGAGAGTGAGAAAGAAAGAGAGAGGGAAAAGAGATTAGAAATGAAACATAAACAACTCGGGAAGAAAGAGCACAAAGGAAGAATGAGGTCCACTGATTTGACTCCAAAAAACAAAAGACTTGTTTCTACTGATGAAATCAGGACTGTTTACTGAACAGAACAAAAGATGAACATTTACCGTATCCAACAATGCAGCATTCGGCCCTGTCAAACTCAATGACCTTTGTCACTTTGGGGCAAATTTCAATCTCCTTGAAGAGCTGTGGAAATAGAAGTGTGTCCATTAGTCTAATCATTAGAAAATCCACATACTACTAAGAATAATCCCAAACTTGACATGTGCAGCTATGATTCACACTGTCCCACTGTCCCATAACTCAGCATCAGCAGTACTCTACAGTATAGATAAATACAGCAAATGTACACAAATACAGGTAAAGGTTTAAAGAAAACAACACCAAAGGAGGGCAGAGAGAGAGAGAGAGAGAGAGAGAGAGAGATTTTGTGAAGCGGCTAAATTAATTAGGGTATTTTGGGTTGTAATAATTGTTGTCAACGGTCAAATTGACTCAATCATTTATTTAATGATTTTAAGCCTTGCCTACAGTATGGGTGTTTTATTTTCTGGCCAAGTGTGCAGGTAGGTAAGTTATCCGCCAACAGCATGAGGCTATTATATGATTGTCGGTGGATATACAGTAGACCAACTGGAGGGTTTGTAAGGAAAGTTGTTATTGGGAAATTGACTCATAATTCTTAATCTGAGGAGGAGAAAAGACTGAATAACAGTGTGGAGAAACAAGCCCACAGAGTTATTGAGTTTATGTGGGGTCAAAACCACAAGGTATTATCAACTGTAAGAATGTGATTTTTTTTTTTTTTTACCCTTTCAATGGATTTAGAAAATGGTTACAGATAACCCCGAAGTACCTCAATTAGATTTTGAAGTCGCAAAGTTCAGTACTTTAAGGACATGTGCAAAAGACACACTGTCAAACACACACACACACACACACACACACACACACACACACCAGGGGAGTGGTGCTCTAAATAGAACTTGCTGTACATGAATCTGCAAGATGCATTATTAATGTTGTTCTCTGGAGCCCTGTCTCAGCATCAGAGAGGGGATTTCACATACACCCTAACCTACATCCCAGTCATCCCTTTGGCAGATACAGTACAGTAGAGTACGTCAGCTGCCTGCGCAATGCAGCACACTGACTGCCTGTCTGCCTCTCTCTCTCCAGTCAAAGACCATTGAAATGGAAAACATTTTAGAACTTTAGAATTCTGCCTGAGTTTTTGAATCTGAAATATGAAAAGAAGTCTTTTCTCTAACTTTTTCAACTTCTTTTCTCTCCACACACACACACACACACAAATTTCCAAATGCTGTTTTTTGCTGTTCGTGCATCTATTCTGAGGACACTGACCTGGTCAGACAAAGGTCTTAATATTGGCTTACTGTTAATATTGCTCTCAGGAAACCAGGAAACCATACAGCAACAATGAGCAACTTGTCAAGCACTTCTCTCTTCCTGACCGCAACAACCCACCCCCCAACACACACACACACACACACACACACACACACACACACCCTTACAAAACCATCCAGCCTCTTAAACTCTTACTCACCATCTCACACACATCCTCCTCAGGCTTAGGGACATAAAACTGTGTTTGGCCTTCAATTAGAAACTTCAGCCGGATGTAGTGCATGGAGGAGTCCAACTTGTGAGTCTGAGGAAATGTTAAGAGAAAAGAGAAAAACAGAAATGTAACAAATCAGACAACGACAACCATTTGAGCTCAAAAGTAAGCAGGGCTACACAATTGCTTGATAATCCCCTGTGAAGTTTAAATATACTGGCGTGTATTCAGACATCAGATTACTCCCATGGAGCTCAGCATATGCGATAATGCTTACTGACATCAGAGATTAACAACCTTGGCTGCAGTTAAAAGGTCTCTGAGATACCACCCAAACACACGTACTGCACTGTATACACAGACACACACAGATAATAGTTTTAACAGGCTGATATTTTTCCACTTGATACACACACACACACACACACACACACACACACACACACACACAAGAGTGCATGAGTCAACAACATAAGGCTTTTGAGGACAGACACAATACTGACCACCTGGCCAGCTAAATTTCCAGAAGTCAGTGAGTGTCCGACCTCTGGCTCGTTTAGTCATGGTGATTGAGCTCAGAGAGACACGAGGTAGGCGCCTCAACAGAGACATCACAAAATGTGTTTTTAAATCCCCTGTGGGAAGCATGAGTTTTCGATAGCCTTGAAGCATAAGGAGGTGGGGGGCATAATCTATTTATAATGCTATCGAATCATACAAAAGGAATGCATGAACTGCACAATTCGTAACAAGCACGTCGGAGGACAGCCAGCGGTCACAATGCTGCACTGTGTGCAAGTGTGATAAGTGGAGACAAATTGGCCCCGCTGCGCAACGCAAACAAGAAGAGCCAGTACCCAGCGCGAGAGACTTCTCTCCTCGCCAGCACACACCTTAGGACATGAATCACATGCATTCTGTGCACGCACTCAGAACGCCACCCATCACCCTAGTGTGACAGCCTACAGGCCAACATGAAAGAATGAAAGGATGAAAAAACGAAAGGCAAAAGACAAGGGGAAAAGGAGAAGCAGAGAGTAAAGAGGACAGAGAGGACATGTTGCATAATTCTGATGGCAGGGTAGAGAGAACAATTAAGACAATGGTAAAAGATAATGTGGTCAGAGGCAGCCTGAAAGATCCTGTGTACATATGCGTGAGAGTGTGTCTGTGTGTGTCCATATGTGTGAAAAGTCGGTTGTTGAAAAGACATTATTTAGGTAGCAATCATCACCACTTCAGTTCTATTGTTTCACCCCCCCCACTTCCTGACAGAGGGCAAACATTGCATAATTCTATTGGTGCGAGAACACAGTATGTTTCGAACATGTGATGAAGGATGAGGAATGAGAGGTGCACAGAGACTGTGATTTAGTTTGTTCTTATCTGGGTCTCATCTTTGCACTTTACCTGTTTGTCCTGGCCTCATACAGACAATATAGAGGTCACACACACAGATTGAGGAAGTGATGAGAGATAGTGTGAGGCCTGTGTGTGTGTGTGAATCCAAGATGGAATAAATGACAAAAATTCATTCACAAATGTGATGTACAATGTTATGCAAGACTGCCTGGAATGCAGTGCTGCAAACAAAGGTATGTGGACATGAAGCACTTTGCATGTGCAAAGGATGTGCATGTGCACTTTGCATGTGAATGGAATGCTGACTATTTCTGAAACCCACTCTACTAACCAACCAGTAGTAAAACTAAAGTAAATGACAATGAAAAATAAAGTAAAAAAAGTGTACATCAACGCCTAACCCCCACTACATGGCATCCATTTAAAATATCATGCCTCTATATCCAGCGTTTAGGGCATTCACACATCTGCCACGCGCGGGTCTCACCTTACACACAGTCTCCAGGGTGTAGAGGGCCGTCTGGCCAGGTTCTATGACAGCCAGAACTGGCTTCTCGTTGGGCAAGCACACCCAGGATGGGGTGAGGTAGCCTGGGACCCAAACTTCACTGTCTCCGGGGTGAGGGCTTTTCTCCACGCCCTCTTGTTCCTTCTGTTCAAACGCAAACAAAAACAAACACCACAAGATGTAAGAATAGCAAAAAAAATACGGAGTAAACATTGTTATAGTTAATTTGTCTGGTTAACACTGGTCCATCTTCCCTCCTTGTGTGTGAGCTTATAAAATCTTATCTCTTTCCTGCAGCCTTGCAATCAATAGCAAAATAAAGTGTCAAAACATCACCATCTCTGATTACATCTAATCTCCAGCATCTAATTAAATTGGCACAGCAGTCTAGGGGGTGGATATAATGTGTGTGTGTGTGTGTGTATGAGTGTCTGACTGTCTGAGTATGGGTGTGTGTTTTTTTGTGTCCATATGTGTACGTGTGTCTGTGTGTGTCTAACACTCTCAGTGTGTACATGTGTGTTTATGAGTCTGACACCCTGAGTGTGTGTGTGTTTGTGTGTGTGTGTGTGTGTGTGTATGTATCTAACAGTCTATGTGTGTGTTTGTGTATGTGTGGTCTACTGCTGATTAGTGGGGGTTCCTAATGGCCATGGGTGACAGGGATGGCTTGGGGTCAGCTTAAACAGAAGACCTGCAAGGGCTGAGTGACAATGCCAGTGGCATCAGAGTGTCAGTCAAAGGGGGTCAGAGATGACTGGAGTGATGGTTGGGGGGGTTTAGTGTCAGGAAAGTCAGTCAAGACACAAAGGAATGGGGTGAGAGAGACAGAAATAGATAAGCTGATATGGAGACAGAGAGAGACAGAGAGAAATAGAAAGAGAGAAAGAGAGAGGCTAGAAGACTTGGTGAGAAAATAGAAAAATAAAGGAAGACAAAAAGAAAAGCTGGAAAATATGGAAATAAACTAAAAGAAAGGAAGAGAGTAAGAAAGGGAGAAGGAGTAAAAGTAGAACAGAAGTGAAGGTGAGGAGATGGGGCCTACTGTAGCAGAGATTGATGAGATGCAGCAGAGAACCTGAGCTGCATGGCTCTGGTGAGGGGGTGGGGGTCTGCTGTTGCTGGTGTGTGTGTGTGTGTGTGTGTGTGTGTGTGTGTGTGTGTGCATGTCTGTCATGTGTGTGCATGTCTGTCTTTGAGAGTGTGTGTATACATGTGGTGTCTGTGAATATCAGCGAGCGAGTGTAGCTTTTGTGTGTGTGTACGTGTGTGTTTGTGTGTGGCATCGGGCAGACAGCCTGGCTAGCGGCCCTAGCGTATCCTCATTTGTCACACCGCCCAGCCTCCTGTCACCACCCTTCTGCTGTCTGCCCTCGATAAGCCCGCCGTCATCCCGCTATCAGATGACAGCACCCCCCATTCCAGCACCCACCCCCCCAACACACAGCACACCAAACCGCCTAAACCCCTCTCTCCACCAGCATCTGCAGCGCTGCTACACTCTCACCCCCCTCCCACCCACCACCCTCCACCTGGTTCTCAGATGGGGGAGCCCACACACACACACGGGCACGCACTGAAGACAAACTGGGGGAATCGGAGTAGCTATACACCCCCCCACCCCCAACCCCCATCCACCCGGACCCAACCAACAGCTCGCCTCCCGACACTTTTCCCTCCGCAAGTCCACCAGCCCTGCACCATCTGTCTACTCTTCAGGACTCTAATGGATGCTGCTGGTTTGGGATGGAGAGGCTAGAGGCACAGGAAAACCCCCATCCCTTTCTCCTCCTGTTTTTTTTCGTCTACCCACACTCTCTGTACTTAAACCTCAAGAGAGAGAACAAGCTCGGCTGCACAAATGCTGCTTCAGCCTCAGAGAAAGAGAGAGAGAGAGAGAGAGAGAGAGAGAGAGGAAGAGAGTGAGGGAAAGAAAGACAGAGAGAGGGGCTGGAAAAACTCAATCCTTGCACTCCCAGTGGGGGTTACCACAAAGTCAGTTTACTGACCCTCCCTCTGTCTAAGTGTGTGTATGTGTGTCTGAGTGAGAGTGTTTGCTTGTGTGTGTGTGTGTGTGTCTATTTTTTACAAACAAAATGTATGTGTGAGAAAAAAAGAGTATTTGTATGTGCGTGTGTGTTTGTTTGTGTGTGTGTTTGGGAAGTGACAGTGTGTCTGTGTCTGTGTGTATGAGTGTGTGTGTGTGTGTGTGTGTGTGTGTGTGTGTGTGTGTGTGTGTGTGTGTGTGTGTGTGTGTGTGTGTGTGTAAATGTGTATGTGTGTGTGTTTTTTTAGCTGGCCCTGAACTTGTACCGCCACCCTGTTTTGACAGCTCTGATGAATACAAAGCTGTGCTGCAGCGCTTCCCTTACCAGGCTCTCCTTGACGGTGTCCTCAAACATGCGGCCCAGGTTCCTCCTCACTGGAGTAGCACCATCCACAAACACCTGCCACAGCATCAGGGGAGCCAAACAGCGCATCAGACAAACAGAACCACATGCAGTACTGCAGACACTTTATTCACGCTTCTCACACTCAAACATGGACAGTAAAAGTCAAGTCAACTGATCTAGCAGACACTTTTACCCACAGCATCAGAGACATGCTAATGCGAGGATCAGGAACCGAACCCAGGGTCGGACGATTTTTGGCAGAGGAATGTAACCTCTGCTCCGAGAAGGTTGCTGAAAGGCTTACTTGGTTGATGCTGGGCCGGCCTTTGGTTTTCTTCTTTGAGGTAGTATCCAGACCCCACAGGGAGGAGAACCTGCTCTTCCGTTTGCTGGAGGATCGTGACAGGGCCTGGCTCCGCCGACGCACTCCGCCCTCTGTGCGTGCTGCCACCTACACACACACACGCACACAAACACAGACACACACACACACACACACAATGAGCAAGCATACTGTATTAACATATGCACATATCCATTTTACTATCTTATAAATGAACAAATAGTAATGCTTATGAAGTATTACTGAATCTCTCTGTCTCCCTCCACACACACACACACACACACACACACACACACACACACACACAGACACACACACACACCAACCTACTAAGTTAAACCAATTAAAGACAGACCCATGTCACACAATAGACACTTTAGTAATGCAAGCCCTGGGCCGTCATGCGCTGACTGACACACTGGCTGCTTAGCGGTGTGTGGAAGTAAAAATGGGCCACGGAGAGGTAAACTGAGCACTGTCTGGATCCTGACTCTGGCACTCGTGGCCGGGGCTGAGCCTACATTAGCGGTTGCCCGGCTCTTGGGCTCAGATGCACATCCAGCGCGAGGGGGAATGGGCTCCTCTGTGTGCCCCAGAGCTGCCAGCGTATCGCCACTGATGCGAGTCGAGATGACGCTCTCACTGGTTATGTAGGCCAGTGAATGCACACACAGACACACACACACAGACAAAGCCACACACACACATATATA
>JAGFZM010000052.1:517986-540872 GCA_017657215.1 Limnothrissa miodon
TTCATGTGCAGAGTCACTCATTCACCTTGGGCTTTTCTTTGATGGTGATTGTAAATGGCTGGTCTGCCATGTGTGTTTGTGTGTGTGTGTGTGTGTGTGTGTTCTTTTTACAAACAGGTTTCTGTTTATGCATTATCTAGTGTGACATGGCTGACAAATTATTGGGAGAGGGACAATACCCATGGGAATGTCACAAAACATATACAGGCCTGTACAGTAACCACAATCTGTCCACAAAGAAGAAGCAAAGCCGTTGCTCTTCAACTCTGGGAGAAGTATGAGAAATTGACCTTTACATTTCTGAATGTAGGAATGGATGGATTAGAAGGTTCTCTCTCTCTCTCTCTCTCACACACACACACGCAGTCTACCATTCTTCTCCCTCTATACCTGCCTCAGATACTGGACACACAACACACACACACACAAACACACACACACACAAACACGTTCTTCTTACCTGTTCTAGGATGGTCTTCCTTTTCTTGTTGTCGGAGACTGCTGACAGCTGCATCTCGCCCATCTTCTTCATCTTCTCGTCCATGTCGATCTTCTGCTCCAGCTTCTTGATCTCTCCGCGGAGCAGCCGCACCGTGTCCTCGCGATGGTGCTGCCGGGCCACGGCGCCCGCGCATGCTGAGTGGATCGCCGTGATCCAGTTCTCCAGCTCTGTCTGACCCGATGTCTGGAAGCACACACACATGCATACACACACACACATGCATGCAAAGCCAGACATTTGCAAACACACACACAGACACAGGATTAAAATCAGTCAGAGGGATTGATGACCAAATCTACTGCATTAATGGTTGGCCTACTGCAGGGACAACATTAGAATGTCACATCTTACAAGACTAAAAGCCTCATGCAAGGTTGACTTGGGTTATAGAGGTGTCATGATCAGGAAAAAAAACTATTCATACTTTGTCTGAACCAAGTAAGGTCAGTCAACCAATGATAATCACAATTTATTTGTCATTGTGCCTTGGCTTGTTTCCATTGCCGCCCTCCCTTCCCTAGAAATTCAGTGACTATTATTTCCATTCATACCATGTATGCACATGGACATAATTTCACTGCTTTCATTTCAATGTTCAATGAGGTTGAAAGAGGGGCAGATGACTCATGGAAACATTAAGATATGCCCTCTAAGGCAGGCAACAGAACAAAGGGCTGCAGCGCAACCAGCAACCAGAGTGTATATCTATCTGACCTATAGATGGGTGTGGGTGTGGCAATGCATATTATATGCTGTCTGTCTATAATGTAATGTAACATAATGTAGCAATACCCATTAAAACAACTGTATGTTTAAACAAACAATACAAACTTAAATAACTGTATGTGTGTGTGTGTGTGTGTGTGTGTGTGTGTGTGTGAAGGGATAATAATACACATTAAACCAACTGTATGTGTTCTTTACATGTGATATGTGATTGTGCCACATAAATCATCTCTCACAGTGATGTAATACTAGTGTACCCACCAAGGTGCATTATAGAAAAGCAACAAGGGAAGCATTAAATCTACCTGTCTCAAAGAGACAGCACAACTAAGTTAAGCATGCATTTTTATTATTCCCCGCGTATGCACATAATGTACAGAATCTGGGATTAGTATTAAAGGTCTGTGGTATAGGAGCCAGCGTAATCTGGTTTGGTGCAGAATGGCATAGACTCAGAGCTTTTATGTGGTCCATTTAGAGAATCATGTCTACACACAGACACACACCTGGAAGAGGAAGGCATCTCCCAGGGCATTACTCAGACAGAACACAAAGTCCTTCTTGGGGTGTTCCGGAACTGCCTGCACAATGCTGTTCTCCACCCAGACGGCGTGCTTAGGGATGCTGTTGTGGTCGATGCCCGAACGCCCGTCCGTCTCGTAGAAGAAAAGCGTGCACCCTGCGGGGAACATAAAATGGGCATCATGCATTGGGCATCAATGTGCAAACACAAGCTCTTGCATGTTAAAAACATCTCCACTTAAGTCACTCACTCATGCCATCCCAGAGAAAAGGCCTGCAGAGGGACTTTTGGAATTGCATGCAAATTGAGGGGCGGGGGGTGCTGGGGGCTTTGAATATCAAATCATTCCCTTTTGTTTACCCAACGGGAGGTAAGAAAAGACCCTGACAGGCCTCAATATGGCAGCGAAATGAGCGACAGAGGTGAATCTCACAAGCCTGCCAATTCATCTCACCCCTCTTGTGACAGCTGAGACGGCTGCTCAAAGAGATGAGGAGCAGGGCCGAGCGTGGTGGTGCTGATTTTATTTGAGCCTGATGGGTCAATTCAGATTAGCTAAAATAGACAGCACAAGGTCTGCACATATGCATGGAGAATAACTCGATTATAGGTTTGGCATGAAGGCATACACTGGAATGCCATAGACGGCGCTTCGCCTTTTTCTTGTCCTTTGCAACAGAGGTAGTCTTGGCCCGTTAGAGTTTAAGTAGCCGAGATGTGATTTAACTGGAGTTGGAGATCAAATTAGATTGCGAGCAAACAGAACAGAGGAAGTGCATGAAGCAGTGAAGGCGTGCGCATCAAAGGCTCTGGAGCCGAGACGCCCGTGGCCCTGTTGATGTGATTAGTAGGAGTGTGTTAGGGGGAACGGGAAATGGATGCAGGTGCATGAAGCTTGTGAAGTTTTGTTTCTAGGTCTGGCCAGGCGGCGTGAACATTTTCATTTTTGGATGGCTACTTGACCTTTGAGGGCCTGTAAATGAAATCTAATCTGATCTGTGCTAAGTAGCCTAGTCTTTTAGGCAGCTTAAAAACAGAACTGATACACACTGCTGGCATTAATCAACCAGTTATGAATTATTGAATCATGAGGGTTGAGTCTTTGAGGGTTTGGGGTTTAGGTCTTAGGGAGGATATCAGGATTTACAAACACAAAATCATTATTATATTATTGAATGTATCAAAATATAATGGTCTATTTAAGGAATAATGTATCCAAAGACTTGTTTTTACACAAACCAAGCATACACACACACACACACACCTTTGAGGGAGACCCAGTAGCGCTTCCACTTGCGTCTTGCTGCCAGCTCCACCTTCTTGTTCTTCTTGTGCACAAGGAAGTTCTTGACAGCGAGGGCGCCAGCCTTGCGCACTGTGCCCTGGGCGGCGCTGAGGAGCGCCGCGTCCGACTGGTAGATGGAGCTCAGCGTGCCGCTGCTCCGCTCATCGCTCCCTGCCGAGCAGGCCTCTTCCAGGGCGTCGCGCGTCTGCCGCGAGCTGACGTCCAGCTCTTGACGGAAGTTCTCGTACACGCCCAGGAGGGTGTCCCGCCCGCTTCCATTGCTGCCTCCTCCACCGCCACCTCTGCCTCCTCCGCCGCCGCCACTGCTGCTCCCACTGTCGCTGCCCGCAAACATGGAGCTGCTGGCCGCCGAGTAGACAGAGAAGGAGGCCGACATGGTCTTGCAGCGGCGCGACTGCAGGTCCACGTCGGCCGCCACGCCGTCAATGCCGCTGTCGCCGTACTCACTTCCATCCTGTGCTGCGATATTCTGGGAAGGAGAGAGGATGGATCCGAGGTTGGATTAACGAGGCATGGTTTGTTGGGTGTGTGTATAAAACATTGATAGCCTGATCATCCTGACTAATATGTGATGTGACACAAGGCAAATGTGATCACTGTGATCTTAGAACAGCTGAGGAATTTAAATATTTTTCATTGTCTATCTACTGCCACTTGAAGAAATCATTAACACAAGCCACAGAACAGAAGCCAAGAAGCACAAGTGTAAAAATGTCTTAACCCATTGGCGACGGTCCATACAAATATCGTTCACTGAGGAACGATGACATTGTGGTTGTTATGACAATAAATCCTACGTTAATAAAACTAAATACGTGCTTTACAGACATTACTACACCCTAGCCAATCAAAAGAGAAAGATCTGGAAATGTTTATTTGTGATTGGTAAGCTTATATGTCATTTTCAAAGTACCGCCCTCATTAGGTCAGCTGCCTCTAACCCGCGAATGTCCAAATGACAGTGACGTTCCACTTCACTTAGCCTACTGTATATGGCAGGCCGTGTTAACATTTAAAAGCTAAACTGGATATGTATTAGAGATATCCGCAATTCAGTTCGTCCTAGTCACCTCACCTCAAATCAAGATATCTTCAATTTCTATGGGGTTCGTCATTATAGATATCTACAATTCAATTTCAGATATCCACAATGTGAATTACGGATATCCGCAATTGAATTATAGATATCTGTTATTCCAATTTAAGATATCTACAATGTAATTTTGACTAGTCAAAATTACATTGTAGATATCTTAAATTGGAATTACAGATATCTATAATTCAATTGCAGATATCTGTAATTCACATTGTGGATATCTGAAATTGAATTGTAGATATCTATAATAACAAACCTCATAGAAATGAATGGCAAAAGTGACGTAATTTGTCCTAGGAAGAATTTCTTAGTGGATATCCGAAATTACAATTATGGATAGGAAGAATGTAGTTGCAGATATCTGAAATGTTAATTTTGACTCGGACGAACTGAATTGCGGATATCTCTAATACATATCCAGTTTAGCTTTTAAATGTTAACACGGCTTGCCATATGTGTGGATAGGAAGAATACCGTTGCAGATATCTGAAATGTTAATTTTGACTAGGACGAACTGAATTGCGGATATCTATAATGCTAGTTTTTTTTTTTTTGCCAATATGCAACTCATATCATGCCTCCATAAATCTCAATTATGTAGAGGCTTTCCGTGTCATTCAAAAGTAGCCTACAGCACAGAGAATCATTTATTGTGCTCACCTATCTTGTTTATTTGCTTACCTAACTGTTATATTAGTAAATCATAATTTCAAGGTTTATTTGTTTCACTGCAGTATGGCATAACAGTATCACAGTGAAAGTTGAAGGTTCTTTGATACAGAGTGTATTGACTGTTACATCCTCTGTCATTTGTGTAGTAGGTGTAGGCCTATTGATTGTTAAATTCACTTTTATTTGTATCTTTTGATTGATACAGAGTGTATTGCTTTGCAGTGTGACATAGCAGAGTTAAAGGTTCTTCAATTTACCAACATCATTTCCCTTTTAGATTCAACCAGCAGCAGCTGGGAACCGATCACTTATCTCCTTT
Source organism: Limnothrissa miodon (assembly GCA_017657215.1). Classification (NCBI taxonomy): domain Eukaryota; kingdom Metazoa; phylum Chordata; class Actinopteri; order Clupeiformes; family Clupeidae; genus Limnothrissa; species Limnothrissa miodon. Next base: position 523,131 of record JAGFZM010000052.1, read on the forward strand.
GGAGGATGAGGAGGACCCCACCAAATCCACAGGCAAAAAGACACACTCATTACAAAAAAAAACTATAAATAAATGGTTTATAATTGGACCAAATTTTGAAAGGTGGTGTATTTGTCTCCATTATCAGTGTATGGTTCTCCCTGATACAATATTTGGGTGTCAAGAAAAGAATTCTCGCAACATTCCAAATACATTTAACTGATTTTTGCACTAATCACTAAATGTATCATATCTTGTGAACAGTATGTGATATTCACAGAAACTTTGTACCTCTACATAGCACACAAGATTCAGATTTTTTCATACACTCTATATTTTTCTCTATCTTGTACAGAAATATACTTAAAAAGGATTTTTGTCTGGACAAGTAATTCCAGATGATTTTCAAGAGATTTTCATTACTTGATCAAAACTAGACACTTCAATTTATATAATGTTATAGTGCTGATTCTTCTGATTCTAATGGTATATATAAAACATTTGTTGTATGCAACATACTTGAGAAACAAAGCTTTTTATAGAAGGTGCTTAGGCGACAGGACAAAATGTTTTCCACAGTCACCAATGGCGATTTAGGGACACACAAACACTTTCTTATATCAGCTCAAAAACTAGAACAAACCAATCCCTGAAGTTTCTTGAGTGGATTTTTTTATTTATTTGTTTTGGTTTGTGTTTGACCTGGCACTCTTGGAATGAATACAACAGAAAGTTTTGTGAGAGACAGAGAACTGAACTCTCCATGGTGCCTCTCAGCGCCTGAGATCGCACTAGGGGACCCCGCTCAATTTCCACTACAAAGGCAGCCACTGCTACATCAGGGAGGAGGCAGCACTGTATTCCTGTGCAGACATTAAAAAGCCATGAGGGAACAGTGCGACAGCCACGCAGTGAGAACACGGCACTGTGGTCAAAGCCTGGGAGAGCGGGTTCTCTCATCTCCTTTTCAGCGCAGAAGCAATCTGAATGGGTAGCTTTATTTCCCCGGAACAGGCTGAAAGCATAGGTAGCCAACTGTCTAGACAGCTATTCTAGACATCACAAAACAGTTAGTTTTGGGAGCCAATTGTCCACCTCTCAGAGCCACTGTGCTAATTATGTGAAACTGTGCTGTCTACTATGCCCATAGGGTGAAAGCCTTTAGAAGAAGAAAACTAGACTTTGGTTTTTGCTTTGTAATTACTGGTCCTTCACTGTTTTGGGCCTAAACATTGGCTGGAAATTATGTAACCATAAATATACTTTAGATATATGAAATAATCTGACCAGCCTAATCAGTCTGCAATAATGGTAATTAACTCTAGATTATTATCTAAGATATAGCATTTGTAGTTGTCAGTTTGTAATTCAGTTCAGTTTGTAACTTAATTCCCTTTTTGGTTAGCCTACCCATTGTGCTAATTTCAATGAGGAAATTTCGGCAACACTTTCTTTCAACCCATTATTTTGAAAGCATTAAACATGCATTCATATAGAATTATAATGCCAACTGTCTTATAATGAATTAATGAAAAGTCTTATAATGAATTAATAATATTATTAGTGTTAACTAATAACTGTATACATTATATGTATGACTGTACTTATAAGTCATTATAATTCTATCTTATAAATTTTACAATTTGAAGTATCACAAAGCATTTTAAAGCACAATTTTTTTCATGTCCTTTTATATGCCCAGTTCCTCATAACAAATAGTAAAGAGTCACAAGCGCTCAATGCTTAAAGTGAGATGGAAAAATCACTTTTTAAAAATGACTCATGAACATCAACAATTTCAGACAATAATTCAAGTGGTTTGTTTCCTTAGTATTACAACGGTGAAAAAGCTTACATAACTTTGGGACACTTTAAGTTGTTAAAGCTTATTTGTTAAACACTATAATGTATAATGTATGCGTGATGTTTTTTGCAGTATCTATGTGTGTGAGTATGACATATATTTTTGTGCCTATGCATTTAGAGATAGTGTATAGTGTTTCAGAAATCTAGCATCAGAAGTTGGACTTGTTTTTGTCAGAAACAAGCTTATTTGAGGGAGTGTCATGAAATCTCTGTTTTTCTTCTACCCAAAAAGTCACTACAAAATTTAACACCGTAAAACATGTAAATGCACTTCAGACCTCATCAACTATGCAGAATGGGCTGAAAACGTGAGTCGGAATTCTAGCTGACTAACATCCTTCTCATATTTGAGTAATGAGCAAAAAAGAGAAATAGTACCGTAAGGGCTTCAAGCCTAAGGCTGAAATTTGTTGAACTCTGTGGGTTCAAGCTATACTGTAGTTTGCAGAGTAAGTGGGTCTATATGGAAGTAATTAAACTACAGAGTACAGAAACAAGTTATTTTCAATCATCATCATTTAAACAGCATATGGTTGACCACAACATCATCAACATACATCAACTGACAGCAACACCACTTTTAAAAACTATGTTATGGACCTACATCGCACTTTAGCTAAATGTAGACCTGGACATCCCATTACCTTTCATGGCAGAACAGAGAAGTACTTAAGTGTGAAGAATGAGACTGAGCTTGAGAAGGACTTACATGTGTGGTCTGAGCTCTTCTCCCCTGCATTCTGGAGCAGACTGTTGCCTGCTGGATGGGCCGCCCTTCCGATAGGCAGTGTGAGCGTCTGCAGGGCAAGGTGTACGCTCCATACCCGTTCCCATCATCCTCTGTTGGGGACAGCATCTGGTCAGGCGTCTCCATCCCTGGTGCCCGTTCACCATTGCGACCGTGTTTGTAGCGGTTGTGCTTGCCCCGCAGCACAGGGCTTTTCTGCGTGCACAGCTCGTCCAGAGAGTTGGCCCTCTCTCCGCCATCTCGTTTCCCATCGGGGAAGTCCCCGTCCTCATCCTCCATCCCGTCAATGATCTCCTCAGTGCTTGTCAGGTGTTCCTGGCTCAGGTCAGACAGCGAGAACTCCAGGCTATCCTCGCGCCACATGTCAGCTGACTTGCTTCTCTTCTTCTTAAAGCTTCCACCATCACGGGGTGCGTCATTCATACGCTGCAGATAGGTGACGTCTCTGGAGTACAGACCCCCACCATCCTCATCATCTTCATCCTGATCCTCGTCCTCCTGCACCACCGTGTCTGCCTCCAGACTGCCCTCGGAGGCAGGCGTGATGACCGCATCTCCCAGATGGTCGTGGAAGGAGACGGGCCGCAGGTTCAGGGCCACATGATGGTGGTCCCCACCCCACATGGGGTCGCCGAGTTCACCGAGTGCATCCTTGTCGTTGAAGGGCTCCAGGCCGTTCTCGGCCAGCGACTGTGGGATGCTGGGCGTGCTGCTGGAGCGGGTGCTAGCCTCCGAGTTGCGGTGCTCTACTTTGGTTGAGGACGAGATAGGTCGTGGGTGACGGGACTGCTTGTTGGGGAGACGGAGCGAGCGGGACATGTGCTTCCGGGAGAGGTGGCCCTGCTCCGTCCCATAGTAGGCACGGTCTCCATTTTGGCTCTCCACATTTCCCATAATTCAATTTCTAAGATTTCAACAAGAAAAACAGAATAAACAAACTGTTTGTACTGTCAACACGCATTACCTGCAGCTTTCAGCTTCCATTAAACCTGACAGTGCAACACAAACAAAAGAAAGCTACAAGCAGTAAGCCCTATTTCACATATCTCTGCTGTCGCATCTCTAAAGTGACAGTGCTCCACAGCTCAAGTCGCACTGAAAGGAGCATATATAAGGGTTCCGAGCACTAACTCACTCGCTTTCTCTTACTGTGCCATCAGAGAACCTTTTAGCACCTCTAAGGGAGAAAATATCTCCTGCCAACGCAGTGGCAGAGGAAGTGAGGTCGCACCATCTCGACACACCTCCAGCTCCAAAAAAAAAAAAGGAAAAAGAAAAAGAAGCTTCAGGTCGTGTGAAGAGACTTGTGAGCTGAGATCTCCCAAGAAGCAGAGAGACAGGGCATCGTGCACTTAGTGTTCCTCTCTCGAGCAGCAAGCACAGTCATGCCATTTAAAGTTAAAAGTACATAAGTAGAAGCCCTTTCATGAAACATTTATAACAAAGAGTGATGGTCGATTGCTGTGTCACATGGTATTTGTCAATGGTAGTTAAACATGATTGAGCTTTAAATGATAAAAGAGGGTTAAGCCATTAGTGGTTAGTCTAAATAGTCTAAACTGCATGTTATTAATGTGTGTGTGTATGTGTGTGTGTGTGTGTGTGTGTGTGTGTGTGCGTGTGTGCATGATCTGTGAGTGTATGTGTGAGTGTGTATGTGAGAATAACCTTTTGAAGGATAGTGGTGTCATCGGTATCTCCAAACAGGCTTTGGCCTCATGGCTAATCTCAATTGTAAACTGTTGTGTGGAGAACTCTGTTAAGAAAGAGAGAAAGAAAGAGAGAGAAAGAGGTCATTATTTCAATTTCACATGTAAACATACAGTGCATCAATGTCAAAAACACACATACATACTTACACACAGATACCTCCACATTCACTACTATACTATTTTTAGATAGACATGAATCCACACTCCTCCAACTCTACAGCAAACTACAATCAGATATCACTTCACGACGAGCATTAGGACTCTGACCTTCTCCCGAAAGCAAAAGGCTCAGATGTGCATCTCGGGAATCACGGCTGCTAATGGGCGATATGGAAACCCGAGCTCAATTATATTTCTTTCAGTGCCAACCTGACCTAATTTTCTTTAATCCAGGCATGCACAGCTCATTTCCATACGGTGTAATGCGTGAATGTGTGAGGAAGGATCATGCAAGGGACACACACAGCGCATCAGGAGGATTAGCCTGAAGAATAACAGAAGCGCTGTACCATTGACCCAGTGAAAAAAGAGAGAGAGGGGGGAGGAGGAGAAGAGGAGAGATAGTAAGGTAAATTAACTAGGGAAAGAGGGGGCACAAAAGGGGAAGGGTGTAATGGGGTGAGGACTCCTAGTGAAAATGATTTCGCTTTTCGGATACGGCAGGCGCTCCTGTATGTGGAGCATGTGATAATGGTTGTCGAGGGGCTTCTTTCTGTCTGTCTTTTTTTTGCAATAATAAGGGATCACCTGCACATGTTCACTGAGATGCAAATCTGCACTGATCACCTCAAAGCTGAGGGAAGCAAGCCTGGCTTTCACAGGTATTTTAACAACCTGAATTGAATGCCCAAGCCCAGAACATCTCCTGTGTAAGTGTGTGTGTGTGTGTGTGTGTGTGTGTGTGTGTGTGTGTGTTTGCACTGTAATAAACTGCAGTGCAGTAAAGTAGAATAAAGCAGCACACCTACGAGGAGTTATATAAACTACACAACTGACCCCGTTTTTCCTCTACTCAGTTTTTTTTGGCTCTCTGGTTTCTTTGCCTACATGACGCTACACCACCCTCAAGAGTTCTTGTTCCTTTTCCTGCCCCTGTCCCGTCGCATCACAGCCTCCACTCCACACCCACCCGGCCAGCCCATATGGCTCTCCATCTTTCTCTCTGGAAGAGGCAACAAAGGGTCCTGATCAGAGATGCATCAGAGACGCCAAAATAAATTAAATGTTTTAAAATTAAATTAAATAAATGTAATGTTTTGTTTTGTTCTTTTTTTGAAATGGAAAGCCACATAGTCTCAGAACAGCAGGCTTAGGAATAGAACCTTGGTCATCATCAGTGAGATGCTACTGCTATTCCAACACCCCTTAAAAATTTTGTGGAAGTTATTGTCACAATCACCATCGTTCTGTGGAATCTAGGCGGCTGGGGTGTGTCGGCCTTGATTTCGTGGGGCGATCCTCGTGGGTGATTACTCACCACCAGTCTGTGGAATCTAGGCGGCTGGGGTGTGTGGGCCTTGATTTCTCGGGGTAATCCTCCTGGCTAATGACCCAAGACTTGGGTGGGCGGGATTTCAAACACATCCATGATGATGCACCTGGGAGAGCACTTGCATTCCACAGGACTTCCTCCTTTCCCCACTATATGCTAACCCCGCCTCCTTTTGTTCACACTATCGTGTGGTTTTGGGAGCATCCGCCACACACACAGCAACGGCCAACTACACTCAACCAACCAGAAGGAAGTGATCTAAACTAAAGCACCAATACTTGACCAACCACAGACAAATTATTTCATATTTCCTCTGTCTTGCAATTACAGTGAAAAGCGACATCAACCCACACTGCCTTTACTTTCATTAAATCTTGAATTAATCACGGGGTTTGTTTTTGTACTGAATTAATTGAAATCTCTCGCTCTCTTTCTCCCCCTCTCCATTCTGTTAGGGTTTAATAAATAGCTTTGAGCGTATGTGTGTGTGAGTGTGTTTGTGTATGGGTGGGGGGATGTTGAGCTGAGGGTCTCCACTGAAGGAGCAGCCTAAGTCAGCACCTCTCTATTAATAACAGGGAGAAAAGCGCACAATGGCCCTGGGTCATTTCATACAGCTGGGACTCTCTCCTTCAGGTTTAGTGGGAGGCTCAGAGGTCTGACCTTCACGCACAACAGCTCCGAGAGCAAACACAAACGGCAAATGGCGGTCCACATGTGCTGTTTACCGAGAGAGCTTTTTTAGAAGCTTGACAAACATGACATCCTTTCTACTTTGAAGCTTGTGTTCTTGGATTCCAGATTCATAAACCACATGTGCAAACTGTAAAAAAGGATGAATTTACACATTATTTTTAACATCAAGGTGCAACATAGCCCTCCCTCCGACCAACGCCTCCCTGTCAGGGAAGTGGGGAGGTGTGATGAGGCTCTTATTTTTCCCTTCTCTCTCTCTTTCTCTCACTCTTCTCCTCCACCTCAGTCTGAGAAACAAACAGTTCTGGGCAAGGCTCTGCGAGTTGTCCCCACAGAAAAAAAAAAAGTTTTTCTAAATCTGTGAATGTTTCCACAAAGACGCCCCAGAATCCCTGGTGATTGCTCGTTTTGCGTGAAGGTTTAGACTTTGGCACGCTGCAGCTCCACTGCAAGGGAACCCAGGAGACACATGCTCTGAAACTCAGAATACAATCAGATGCGCCCAGTCCCACAGATGAAATGAATTCACTCACACAACTCTCCTCATATAAGCCCTGCACTCTCTCACACAAACTCACGTAAGCAGTGCATTCTATACTAATACACATCTACAAGTTCAGACTTGCCTATGGTTCCTGCAGTGGCTACCTTTCACACTCACACACACACACACACACACACACACACACACACACACAGATGTAAAAGGGTAAAAGGCATGTCTTTATTCTTAGCTGTGTGGAGTGGTATTGTTTGCTCAGTGTCATTTCTCCCAACATGTTGCCACTCCACACTCTTGTGAATCATGGGATTTGCTGAAGTCCCTGCGCTTTTGAGTCATGCCGCATGTTACATAATAGAGAAACACACAGCGGCAGGGCGAATGCACAGGAGCATGTATTATTCAGAGGCTGAACACCGTGGCATTTCACAGACTAATAAATAGCGGCCTCGCCGAGGTGAAAAGCACGGGGCCGGCAAAAATGCCCCCGGAACAAGCGTTTTTTAAAGCAAAACAAAGTAACACCCGGACACTGTGAAACAAGTCTCATAACCCCTCCACAGCACTTGCTGTTCAACAATGCACTCTTTCAGTGGGCAAGTAATGCTAAATATATGAGCACTGAACATCTGCCCATACTAGCAAGCTCCAGTGTTGCAGTATACTCCAAGACATCTACGATAATGATCACTCATCATGCCAAGAGGGACACGTCCCCGGGCTTTCCCCCACTGTGCTGAATGCACCGCCTATCACAGTGAGAAGCTCAGCTAAGTGAATACATACAAATGTAAATGGACAAGGTCTGTGTCTCTCTTGTATTTTACCCAGATGCCAGCTCCTACTTTAATGTCTTCCATTAGTCTGCTAGATTGAGAATGAGCTCCATCTTGGCGTAGTGGTGCAGGATAATGGAAAGGGCTGACTTTAGCAAGCCTAACCCGCCCCCCCCCCCCAACCAACTGCTTTACCAGGTTCCCCCTATTGTGAGTGGAAAATAAGCCTGCTGTGAAACTGATCAGGAACACAGAGCTGCCAGCATGGATGAAGGGATGGAGGGGTGGGGTAAGGGCATGGGGGAGGGTGCCTGGGGTTGTGTGTGTGTCTGTGTGTGCTCTCTATTTTCCTCTTCATCTTGCCATCAAAAAATAAATGCAGCTCTTTTACCCACTGCAGGTGAAATGGAAGGGCGTTGGGTGGTGAAAGGAATTGGGAAGGGGAGGGGGGAGAGGGACACAGGTGCTCCAAAAATATATCACTTTTCTGGAATCGATGAGGTGCCTAAAACCAGCACAGCTATTAGCCTGTGAAAATGGCCTGCATAAATGTCCATTACTGTTGGTAGTTTTTCTTTGGAGCTTTTTTTTCCATCTTAAATTCATCATAATATGGCAAAATAAGCCGAGAGAAAGCAAAGATCACTGCCACTGAAGGGAATCTTGTTTTAATGGCACTAGGACAGTACACAATAACGAGGGCTGATCCAGATGTAGGCTGCTATTGAGGGATTCCTTCTGCAGACAGCAGCTCTGAGCTCAGACTTATTCTGGGCTGTTCAGTGCTTTGGCAGGTCACTGAGGTGAAGGGCCTGGGGTGCCACAGCTGGCTGAGATGGAGGTGAAACACACACTCACACACACAAATGCACACATATTTAGTTTATAACAGACTCACAAGGACCTGTTGGGAATATCACAAGTGTTGGTTGTTTCTGTGTGTGTGTGTGTGTGTGTGTGATGGGGAGTAGAAACAAAGCAGACAAAACAAACAGAAAAAAAGAAAAGAAACAAAACTGGCCTCTTCGTCTGCACCACCCTTGCACCATTAGTGAAGTGTTTAGTCTTTTGTTTCTTTGAGCCCTAGAGCAAGGAGTCAGGCAGGAGACCCCCACTACCCACCCCCCTCCCGAAATCCCTCAGAGCCCTAGGGATAGAGGTGTAGGAGAGAGGAGGGGAGATTAAAACACACTCTGAGAATGTGTGTGTGTGTGTGTGTGTGTGTGTGTGTGTGTGTGTGTGAGACACAGAAATCGAGGGGAGGGTGATGGACTGGCTCCATTGTTCCATTTGGCTGTGAGTCTAACCCTTCATGCACTCAGACGACTGTGATTAGTTTAATTAAGGGAAGGAAGACAAAAGCATGCATAAAATCAGCCTGTACAATCAGCAGAAGACAGTTAAGCACAGTAGGACTGCGGAACAGACCACCAGAATGTCTTATCTCCCAGAGACAAATGGGCTGCTGTTTTTCTTTTCGTAGGCATTGTTCCTTATTGTTCTTTCCTTATGAATGCATTGCCAGAGAATTATTCTCCAAAACAGGAAACAGGGCCTCACTATTTGAGTGTATATTTTGTAAAGGCTGATTGGTGCAGGTTGATGACAGAGTGAGAGTCGCAGCTGCAGAAGTGAAATCAGATGAACTCTCTTTTTCTCTCTCTTTCTTTCAATGTCATTCCATCTATTCCCTGTTTCTGTCTGACTTTCATTACACACATGCCTGAATTGGATTGATGCTACATTTTTAAAACATAAATGAGAAAGTATTTCATTTCTATTAAATTCAATGTTGCTTGCATATTACTGACACGGCTGTTATTGCAGCGTTGCCAAAGCATAAACATATTGATTTGATTTGTTAAATAGTATAGTATAGGACAACATACAGCATAGAGACAAAAGACACAACTCACTCACTGGTTGGAGAAACCCTATCAGGTGCAGTGGATCTCTGCTTTCTTTGGAAATACCTTATCATTATGCATCAAGGCAGGGTAAGCAAACGGCATTCACAACAACCAACAAACACACACAGGAATGTCCCCAATTCACAAATACATGTTCTCTCTCTCTCTCTCTCTCTCTCACACACACACACACACACACACACCTCCTCGAGTATCGGATAATGGCTACTTCCAGAGTACAGCCCTGTCTGGGTGTCCTGACAGTTCTTGGCAGTATCTTTTGTTCCCAAAGCTTCCAAAGAGCGGGAGAGTCGTTCCCCTCAAATCTCAGCAGCCTGTTAGAACAGGACCACAGACAACACCTTCCCTCTCTCCTTCTGTCCCTGGCTTCCTCACGCTCCACCTACCTTGTCTCCTTCCATGTGCACCTGTCGCCTCTCATTCACCTTAAAACACAGCACTAGCAGGAGAGCCACAATCGACATGAAATATATATATATATATATAATATATATATATATATATAAATATATATATATATATAAATATAATATATATATATATATATATATATATATATTGCTTGTTGCTTAGGCCTACATCATTATTATAATGATAGACTGACCCAACCATATCCAATGCAGATAGACCAAACCTTCTGTTTATATGAACTGCATATGCCCACATCCATGTTAGCATTAGAGATGAGAGTTTTTTTTAATCATCGCTCTATGCATGCCGCGGGGGGAGGTGTGTTTCCTGGCCATTACACCTTCTCTGTAACTGTTTCTGTTTTGGCCTCGGGCTACCAGTGTAACCGCAATCCCATAGCAACCAGACCCACCCAACCCTTGGGCGCCTTCCTCCTCCGCCCGACCCCTCACTTTTCTCCTGAAATTCCTGTGGATGGCAGGTGGGTGGAGAAGGAGCCCCCGGGTCAATGTAAGGGATAACATCCTAATTTAGAATGGGGGGAAAACAAGAGCCTTAAGCATTCTACCCATTTGAAGGGGGCATGCCAGCAGAAGGTAAAGTAACTCCTCCCCAGCATTTCTATAGGGGAGATGTGTTTAGCATCAAATGGATCTGAAAGGTTTTCTGTGTTTGTGTTTATTTTCAACACAACACTTGACGCTGCAGCAACTCAAGATGTCAGATAAATGCAAGCAACAAAGAGAGGAGATGGGATGTAAGACATGCATGTGTGGGATTAAAGAAGAGAGAGCTGAGCTGAAGTGCACTTTATCTGCCTCTCTCTCTCTCCATCTCTCTTTCATAATGCACAAGAGCTGGATATATCTGCATAAAGATATCAGCAGGAGAGATAGCATCCTTGTGTAGCAGATAGCCCCTGAAGAGAGGGGTAAATCCCTCTATGATGACACAAATCTGAAGATGGGAACATAAGACAAGCAACCCCCCCTCCCCTCCCCTTTGCAACCCCATGTACAAGATGTCCCCCGTCCACCCTCTAATTCCTGCAATATTGCAATACTAACCCCTCCACCACCACCACCATCAGCGCTTGGGAAGGAGACTCCACTAAGGTCATAGGGATCCTGTGAAATGAAGCTTATACACTGACAAGATTCACTAACCCTGAGACAGCAGCCTGGGAGAGTTTGTTTCTTCTGGGTAAGGAATTTATTGACAGCATCTGTTGTTTTTTTTTTGTTCATGTGATATGCCAATGGAGAATTGAAGCACAACTAGGCCTCCTTGGTTGAAATTCTAAGTGGGTTTGAAGCTTTGTTTTCTTTTGATTTAGTGGCTTAAGCTTTGTGTTTTCCCATTGTAAACAGACACAGTATACAGTAGCAGCAGGCAATGGAGTGCAAGGGAGCTTAACAGAACTGTTTTTGAAACACAAGTCTTCCCTGCGGTTTTTGCCTCACATGAGCAAAGTACACCTTTGTGAGTGGAGACACCAAAGAAGACAAAGCACTGTGAATTCCAACGCTTCAAGAGAACAGAACAGAGCTGAACAGGGCTACCTGGTCAATCCTCAAACACGCTGAGGGATCTCAGGAACGCAAGCCAGCAGTGAGTCCTACATGTGTCAGGCTTTCCCTTCTCTCAAGGCTTTGGGACTTACAGCTTTCTCCCCCGGTTCAAACTCAAACCCAAGACTCATCAGTTTGGGTGTCTCCAAAGCCAGGATTACCACTTTTTTTTAACACTACCCTATCTCTCTCTCTCTAACTCTCCTTCCCTCCCCCCAGCCCCTGACTCCTCTTTGAAAACCTGCCGAACTGGTCCTCCCTCCCCAGGCTCCTGTCAGTGGTTCTGTGGAAGAGAGAGAGAGAGAGAGGGAGAGAGAGAGAGAGAGAGAGAGAGAGAGAGAGAGAGAGAGATCCAGAGTGTGCTGGATCAGTGCAGACTGAGGGAAGACACATCCAACCTCCTGAAGGGCTCTGAGTGTTCTTCTTGCAGCGCCTGCCTACATGGACTCCACATGCCTCAAGCTGGCTTTGTCAGTCATAGCAATGCTACTGTCTTTCTCCCTTGCTTTCTCCCTTGCTTTTTTTTCTTTATTTCTTTCTCTTTCCTACATTCTTTTTTTGTGCCTTTCCACTAATGGCTTTAGCTGAGTTTTCATGTATTGCATTTTTTTCTCCTACTGAAGTATGTGCAGCTTTCTAGAAAGGGCATGAAATATTCATGGTGGCCATGTTCTTGTTGATTACCCAAAGCACTTTCTCAAGTGAGGAGCTTGAAGTGCGGTACATGACGTTCCAAAGCACATACCCTTCCGCCATTATCCAATTAGATGAAGGAAGTCTGGATGAACAGGTAGTTTAGAAAACAAAAAAGAAACATGAACAGCAAATGTTTAAAAAAAAAAAAAAAAAAACATTTTTTTGCTGCCTGAACACTTGATATATTTGGAGCCAGACTGCAGTGTCTCTGTGGACACAGAGGAAGGAAACCTTCCCAGGGTTCAGCATAGTGTTACTTGTTAAAACGTTTGGTTACCAGGTTACTCGTTGTCAAATGGATAAAATGGTATTGGAAATGCTAGTTGTTGGCTCAATCCATCTGGCTTGCTTTTGTTTTGGGTGGCGACAGAGAGCACCATAGTTGTGGTGGTGGGGAGGGGTGGTTCTCTGGTTTGTCACTCGGCCCCAAATCAACTGGCTGAAGAGGAAGTCTGAGAGGGAGGGCAGAGAGGATGAGTGATTTTGTGGTGTGGACAGATGGATGGATGGATGAGTGGAGAGCTGGATGGATGGGTTCACGGGAAGATAGAGGCTTTGTTAGAATGGTGAATTGAGCTTTCTGAAGTAGGAAAATAGATGGGGGGGTTGTAGGGTGCTATTGTGGCCAAGATATTGCATGGAGAAATCCCCCTTGTATCTCTCCCTCTCTCATACTTTAACTCAATCTCTCTCTCACTCTGTATCTAACACTTAAATGCAGCAGTCACTTATTGGAAGTGCAAAAGCATTCCCATGCAAAAGGCCTCTGAACTCCATGTTCACATGCCAAAAATAGCATGAAAGTGTAAGACACTGTATGCATGAGAGAAAGAGAGCAGGAAAAGAGAGAGAGAGAGTGAGAGAGAGAGAGAGAGAGAGAGAGAGAGAGAGAGAGAGAGAGAGACAGGGGGAAGACAGGAAGAAAGACAGACATGAAACTCTGGTATCACTTAACTTCTAGTATCTCACAAGTCTCTCAAAGCTGAAGATACTCGCAAGTTTCAGGAATAAACCTTTTTCTTTTGCTGTGATCTGGTCACCAACCACACAATGCAAACACATTCAAACACATAGAATACCATACTAGTGGTGTATGAGCGGGAAGGGTGTTGAGTGTCACACCCACATCTGTGTGTGTGTGTCTGTGTGTGTGTGTGAGAGAGAAAGAGAGATCTCGGGGTCGGGCAATTCAGGTATCGGTGGAGATGGAGGGAATGAGGGGAGAAGGAGGAAGAAGAAGAAAAAATAGAAGAAGAAGAGGAAAAAGAAGAAAGGTGTCCCAGTGATCAGGCATTGCTACATCCCATTTAACACCTCAGCCCACCTGCTGCTAACAACTCCAAGCAGAGAGGGGACAAGCCCTAGCATGTCAGCAAGGATATGGTCAGAGCCACAGAGTGAGTGCCAGAGAGAGAAAGAAGAGCGAGAGACATACAGACGAGTAGTTCCTGACATGACGCCAATCGGAAGCTGATCAGTCAAAACCAAGTCACAGGTAGAGAGGAGAGCACATAAACAAAACAAATTGAGGCAGCGAAACACTAGTAGAGCGCTAGCCAGAGTGGTAAAAGATTGCTTCTCCTTCTTTTTACCTGACTGAAGGAGCAGCAAAGAAAGGGGGAGGTTATCAGGAGTCCCAGCAGCACCTGGGTCAACAACCCCAAGCTGGCAAACAAAGTACTCCTTAAAGGACAGCAAAGCAAAGCAAGGAGACAAGTGCAGAGGGCCATGTGCCTTTGTTGCAGGAATGTGAGAGACAAACAAAGGAAGGGTGGCAGGATCCATCTCTGGGTGGCAAAGGTGGATTGGAGACGTTAAATACTCCCAGCACTGAGCGGCAGAACATGGTGGGACGCAGGCGAGGAAACATCAAGGGCGAAGTTCGAATTTGGCAATAATTCACTATCGTTTTCAGAACATCATAACCTCATTATGGAAAGCTGCCTAATGCAGGCAGCATTATGATTCCAAGGTTAATCCCGACACATTCATGTCTCCTAATACCTCTCCTGCTGCTCCCAAAAAATCCCACACTATTAGGTACACTATAATAACTACTGTAGGCTTGGTGTGCTGTTTCCGGGAACTGTCCCCATTTTTGGTGTCCTGTTCCTTAGATAATACACAATGCAAACAAACCATTTAGGCTCTGTCTCAAGTGTAAAATGGCATCTTCTTCTCGCGTCTAGCACATAGTCAGGCTGGTGCAGAGTACATTGATGTCACACAGGATTGATTGAAGGCAGTTGGGTGGAAAAAGACGAAGACGATATTGAGTTCTTTTTTCCCAAGCAATGATGGGCACAGAGGTATTCTCAAAAGAGTGTGGGATGGAAAAAGCTTCCTTGTCATTTGTCAGTATCTCTTCCAAACACACTGTGCCCGCACACACACACACACACACACACACACACACATACAAACACTTCAAAACTCTCCCAATCGGCACCTACTCCTCCACAACAAGCTGTCATGTCCCACAGCAGGTGTTTAGGACGTCAACACTACACTGAGTGTTCTCTTCCTCTCTGCTTTTTTCTCACCCACATATCTTTCTTACATAAGAGGATTCTCACCATCTCTCGCAGTCTCTCAATACCTCAGAGTACAAATCAACATACTGTACAATCGTAAGCCTCAAAAGCATGTAGATGGCCTGTCACTCAAATGAGAGGAACATTGCTGTGAAACGTTGATTTGTCTTCCGCGTCCAATGTTTCCATGAAATTGGAAAAACGGTTCGGACAGTGTCCTTAATGACTACACCATGGAGCTTTTTATACACTTTGTTTTCATGTCGAGAGCTAATGGGGTAGCTACAGCTGGACATGTATTGAGTGATGATTGATATGACCACCAGGTTTCACATGGATTACAGACTGTGCTATCGACCGACCAGGGGCCTTTAATGTCTCCAGTCCACCTCCCCCACGACGGCTCCTTTGAGTGGAGTTAAACAGAGCTGTGCAGACCTCCAGCAACAAAAGAGGAGAGCTAAGTGTGAGGGCAGAGAGGTGGGGGGTTAGCTTCCATTAGCACTGTCTTTACCCATAGTCAAAAACCAAGAACACACACACACACTCACTCACCCACACAGAGACTGGCAAACTAGCACACTCCACACAAGGCCATTTGCACAAAGCTGAGAGCGCACGCACGCACACACACACACACACACACACACACACACGTAACACAGATCCATCACATGTGCCTACTAAGTGAGTCCATGATGTGTGACACACACACATGGTCAACTCCTATAGAGAGCACCCCCCCCACACACACACACACACCACTACCACCACCTCCTTTTTCCACATTACAATCACATTACTTCCAGGTCAAAGGGTATGAGAATCAGAGTGGGCCAATTGGCTCGTCCCCGGCAGCGCTGAGTCAAGGAGCTTCTTTTATGTAATGGCCGGGTGGTGTGGACAAGAGTCATGGGACAACACCGGGTGTGTATGGAGCAACGAGCCGAGTGGCCTCATTTCTGAGGCTGAACATGTGCAAAAACACACACACACACACACACACACACACACACACACACACAGACACTGGGGGCAGACAAGCGTGAAGTCGCTGCAACAAAGACACGCAAGATATCTCTCCCTCGGCTTCCATCTTTTTTTCTTTCTTTCCATTTTTCTTATTTCATTCTCTGTCCTTCCGTCTGGGCGCTTCCTCATTGACTGACCTCTAAGACGTACTAACATGAGGCCACTCACAGTGTGGCCTGCAGCTCTACATTAGAGTGTGCACAGAAACAGCACATTCGGTACAACTGTGTGTATACCCCCATGCAATTCTAAGTAAGTATTTGACAGAGAGATAGAGAAGGGGGGGGGGGGCAGCGTTTGCTGTGTTTGATGGAGTACTCAAGGATCCTTGTGCCTGCAATATTACTTGAAAACAGACCTATATGCCTTTACATCTTCAGAGGAAAATATTTTTCTGTACAGGTGTGTGTGTGTGTGTGTGTTAAATGTTCTGCACAGCTCTTTGTCCAGTTACCCTGAACAACCGGATAAGTGACATATCTAAGGTCTAAGGATGGTTTGTACACACAGGAAAAGGGAAGGACAGAGAGAGACAAAGAGATGGAGAGATAGATAGAGAGAGAGAGTGAGAGACCATTTTCAAAAAGTATATTCCTAAAATAGACTGCATAGAAGTAAATCAATGCAAATCACTTCCAATGACTATACAGGCAGTCACTGGTCACTTCACTGGTCACTTCCACTGCAGTTAAGAACACAGGAGTCATACAAGGCAAAAGAGTTGCATAGATACAGGAAGAAACCTAACATGTTAAGAGTAAAACTTAATCAACATTCTTCATCCCCAAGCACACACACACACAAACACACACACACACACACGCACACAAACACGTACATGCACACACACATGCCTATTTTCTCTGCTCAGTTGGAGTCTTTCTTCTGAACAAATGCTCTAATAGTTTAATATTTAAGGACCGTGTGATAAATTTGCTCCCCCAATCTAAGCAGACAACACCACCTTTTTCCACACAGACACACACACACACTTACTTTTTAGCTTACCCCATGCACACATAACATAGACTAAGAAACTCACACACTTCATTAATCACGCACTTCTACACACATATTACACATATGCAAACACACCACAATGTACACACACACACACACACACACACACACACACAAACTCTACTTCCATTTCACAAAGCCTTAAGACACATGCAGTGTCACACACATGCAAATGACAAGAGACAGGCCTAATCATGGACAAACATTTAAACAGTGCGTTTAGATGGCTAGATTTTCTACGCACATCTCCACCCAAACACACATTTGTTTAAAGAGGTGACTATTTAAACTTGGGAAAAGGATGGAGAACGGATGGTGAGACATCGACCACACACTGGCTCCGCGCTCCAACCCGAATGAGAGACCGTAGACATGTCTGCTGACAGAACTCAGTAAGCACGGGGCGATTTATGACCCCCTGATTAAAGGCTTTATACAGGGGCTCATTATAGCTGCGAATGTACTCAGTCTGGCAAGATGCTCCTCATGCTTTTAATCAGGACGGGCTGAGGAGCAGAGGAAATCTGTTCAGTGAGAGACTCGGGAGTTAGCTTGCTAAACAACACAGTTCATGGAGCATTTAGGCTTTAGGAGCGCTCTCTCTCTATCTCTGTATATGTATGGGTGTGTGTCCACCGATTACAAAAGTACCGTGTGGCTCTGGGATGTGAAAGGGAAGATTTCATTGTGATTATGGGGCTATGACATAGTGTAACAGCAATCCATGTAAAATGGGTCACACCACATACACATATAGGATCCCACACACACATACA
>JAGFZM010000052.1:540882-574807 GCA_017657215.1 Limnothrissa miodon
GAGCAAATCATTCACAAGACCTCATTTAAACCACGCACACACACACACGTACACACATTCCCTTAAACACACAAGACCTCATCGAGCTCTATTAAGCAGGCGCGGAACATTCAGATCTGTCACATATTAAACACACAGAGATAATAGGCACTCTGTGCTTATCAGAAAAAAAAGTGTTTGATTTTAATTATAAAAACCCTCTCCAATTACTCTACCCAATGAGGCACTCCTTGGTTCTCCGTGATAATAGCCACTGTATATACCAATGCCCCGTAGTTGAGTGAAATTGTGAAGTTTTGAGCCCCGGCCATGTTGATCTGATATCGGTGAGGAAAATGTACTCTAATTCCCTCTATCTAACTTGGAGTGTAGATAGCGAGACACGTGCTTCCCTCGGCTGCAGCGACTTCCTTAGAACCATGGAACCACGGAGCTGTGAGCATGACTCAAAGCTCTGGGTATCAGATGAGGACGATATTCTCTGATAACGCACCATGCACTCAGTGGCAATGTTCCATTTTCCAGGAAAGAGGATGTCCTTTGTGGTCCTTTGTACCACTTCCTGTGTGTGTGTGTGTGTGTGTGTTTGTGTGTGTGTACACACTTGGGGTGTCACACGACACAGATACAATATAAATTCACTCAAAACACACAAACACACCCACCTAAATACACCAACACAGACAAACAGAGGAGAGAGAGAAAGAGAGGGAGAGAGAGAGAGATCGATCAGTGGTCCAACACAACCCCCTATTCTTTGTCCAAAGGCACATGTGTGCACAATACCTGCTGAGTTTAGTGTGCTGCACGACTGGTCCAGTATTCTCAATGATACAACTATTTGTTCCAGGCGCCATTGTGTTCTTTCACTTCCAGGTCTATTGTCCCAAACAAAAAAAAACTCTCCGACACTCCCCTTTAAACAATTCAAAGACTCTCCCAATACCATGCCACAATCTCGGCATGGCCACTCATTGACGGGAGTGCACTGTCAATGTGGGCAGAGTGTGTGTGTAGGCTCAGGAATCTGATCTCCCCCCCCCCCCTCTACTCTCGTCTGGATGCTTACAGTGACCCCCCTAGTGCAGCTGAGACCCTAAGACCTGACCCCTGCCCTCACGGTGACCAAAAGAAAAGAGCCTAGTGAATTTTTGTCCCATCTGCATTGCTGTCATTCCACCTTTCTCCCCGTCACGTTCTCATTCCAATGTTTATCGTCATGTCAACTTTTCCTTACAGTGTCCAGAAACCCAATGCTCAGCCCTAAGCCATAAACCCTCAATTACTTAACTAGCACAAATCAACTTCCTCAGTTGCCTCATGCCTCAGTAATTAAAAAACTTAACTAGCTTGAATCAACTTCTAGTGTCTGGCTAATTAAATACGCAACTAGCTTGAATCAACTTCTCATGTCTGGCTAATTCAAATCTTTGAGGGTCTAGGGTTAAGGTTAGGGGGGATGCTGAGATTCAGCCAGTGTTTCTGACCACTCTTGTCATTTTGTGCATGTCTGTGTGCCATCTGCAGTTTGGTCCCCTCAAACCTGCTGCTTCTCATTCCCCCTCTGTCATTTTCCCCTTACTATAATCTCTCCCTGACAATGCCCAGACTGACTTGGTGTTAGTCTGTTACAGTGATCTACTGTGTCCACAGCACTGTCACATGCGCTCAGACCACACACGCATTTGCACTCGTATATTCTGGCACATACACATTTAGCAATGTGTGTGTGGTGTGTGTGTGTGTGTTTAAGTGACTCCACAGAGAATCATGCAGTTTACAAGAAACCCAAAACCTATGCCATGGCAGGGGATCAGAGCTTAACCAGGTATGCATAAATTTCATTGGGAAAAGCCTAGGGCAGAATGGAGACACCATTAGAAAGTAGTACAAATACTTTTATTGTATTATGTGTGTTAAGGGACTAATTTCAAGAGCCAAACCAGATTTGAAAAGCACAAAAGCAGTCCCCTTCAATCAAAAAGACAGATGGGAGATCTCTCTCACACACATAAACAGACCTCTGTCTAGAGAGCTTTTACAACCACAGTGGCATTTGTTTCAGACTTTACTGACTCACATACACACACACACACACACACACACACACACACATACAAGCTGGCCATAAAGATATTTGCTTATCAGCACACTCTCTCAGACATACTCTGCAGACCATGTAACTCCTTGGAGCTCAAAAACATTGCCAGAAATCTCACCTTTCTCTCTCTCTCTCCCTCTCCTACTCCGAGTGGTGCTGGTCCTGTGTGTGTCTGAGTAAACTCCCGGCATCAGAGGCTGGAGATCCTCTGCTCTTCACTCAGGTTCATATCCACCTCCGTTTTCTCTCTCTCTTTTTTAATCCTTCGAGGTACGTTAGTATCTCCCAGTGTGGGTTTGAAGCTAGCGCCACACACACTCACGGTGCTGCAAGGATAGGGTGCACGTATCTGTGTGTGAGTAAGCAAGCGTCTATGCATGTGTGTGTGAGTGTGTGTGTGTGCGCGCGCACAAGTCCTTCCACTCAGACTGGTTTAGAGGGGTGTGAGAGCTCCCGCGTGTGTGAGAGTGTGTACATCTGCCTCCTCCCTTCTCCCTCCCTCTTTCTCTCTCTCTCTCTCACTCACTCGTCTCTTCTCACTCTACCCTCCCCCTTTCCTCCACTCCTCCCCCTCTCTGCTTTAGCCTCTCCGGTTTCACCTCCCCCTGATTTGCCATCCACTACCAGCATGGATGTTGGGGCTCTGCCTTGAAGTCACAAAATGCCCCCTGTATCTTTTTTAATTGCTCGCTCCTGGGTTCGCAAAGTCCACACAAGCACACACACACACCCAGGCACGCACACTCACACAAACACACCCACACAGGCAGAGCAACACACAATGAAATTGCCCATACAAAACACCTTAATCGCAGTCAAAAGAGAGAAAAAAAAGAACACAACAGCATTTGAATGATTTAAGATCTCTGAGCAGCATAAATAAAAAATGAAACCATCCCCTCCCCAAACCAGTGTCCTCACCACTCACATCCTTATTTGGATGCTCTTCTATCTGGAAATGAGGGAGCGTGGGAACCAGATCTCTGAAATCAGAGATTAAAACCACAACAGGCTCAAGAGAGGGAGAGAAAGAGAAGGAGGGAGAGACAGAGACTGAGAGAGAGAGAGAGATGAGATCACATAGTGCTCTGATTCTTTTGTTTGTGAGGACCATATGTAAATACCTATAAAAAAGCAAAAAGTAAACACCAAAAAAAGGTCAGACAGGAGTGTGTCTGTGTGTGTGTGTGTGTGTGTGTGTCTAAGGTGTGCCATGGGAACTGTTTGAACACCTTAGTGCTGGAGCTTACAGTTTGCCTGCACTGTTCTCTATGTCATCTGCACCACTTGCACAACACAGCACACTTCACACCAGAATCACATCGTCTTGGATCAGAGGCAAACACAGAAAAGGAAGATAAAACTCTCTTGAATGGAAGAAAAACTGAAAAAAGCCCTATAAGATATATAGAGAGTGAGAGTGACAGACACATAACAGATCACAGAGCTTTCAGGGTCAAATTCAATGTGTATGTGCACTGATTTAAGAATTATGAATTAAAATCGCCCTTTGCTGTGATTCACAATAAACCAGGTCACTAGTCACAAGTTGGTACAAGTGAAAAGCAAACATTGACCATCAACCTATCCATACATTCTAACATTATGACAAGGGGTAGACAGGAACACAAGGGATGTAGGAATAACAGAAGTATATGAGGAAAGGTGAGGAGACTAGAGGAGAACAGAGAGGAGAACCACCAGACTATACTCCTATAGGAAGTACAATGTGGGAACTTTACGTCCTCAGCAACATAAGCACAAAATCACATCATACAATATGAAAAACTCAAGACACTGCAACAGGGCAGGGAGTGTATAGGTTGTGGGGTGTGGAGATAGTCCAGCATAGACAAACGGCCATGCTGTCTTGTAACTATAGAATGGTTCTGGCTATAGATCCGCTTCTTCCACACTGAGGGTAAAGAGGCAAAGGCGTGGGATGGGGGAGGGGGTGAGGTGGGAATGCATATCTGTTTATATGTGAGTATGTGTGTGTAAGCCTAGTGAGCCTGGTGAAGCAGAGGCTGCTCCTCAGGCTTATTTGAAGATCCAGATGTGTGTGTGTGTGTGTGTTTGTGTGTGTGTGGGCGTGCCTACGCAATGTGCATGCTAATTTCTCTCATGTTTATGTGCCTCTGTATGCTGTGTGTGTGTGTGTGTGTGTGAGCACACAACATGCCTGGGTGTGTGTGGGAAGTAAGGATGGGTGTCTAGACGCTGTGATTAAGACAGACAGAATTGGAGTGCCTAAGAAAGCAGGTCTGGTGCCGGGCTGATTCAGCACTTAGCCTTTGTGCATGGGGAACACTATGACATCGCAACCCCCTCCTGCCTTCTGTGTGTGACAGTAGGTCAGTTAGTATGCTGCACTTTCCCTACTACTTCCACAAGTTAAGAGATTTAGGACTGACATCAATAGTGTTATATAGGTATGGAGTATGAACTAGCTGTGTGTGCTCTCAGGGTCTGAACTGAGGGTCCCATTGATACTGTACACACGTTTTAGAGACAGTGCCATTTAATGATATTCATCAGCCATTTATTTAAATTAGGCTGGCTGAACAATATTGACGTAGTTACTGTACTAGTTATTGCTAAATCAATCAGCATACTGACGCAATATGGTAAGTGGGGGAGAGAATTAGCTCATCTCGTATACACTCACCCGAAACTAGTCAAATTGAAACGTGTCCCAGCAGTCACGGACATGACACTACAGCTGGCCTGCAGTGGCTTTAAACTCCTGCGCAAGTTTGGCTTTTTGACTTCACAAGAAGTGCAGCGTCTCGAGTGATGAACACACCTAACATCCTCAGGGCAGTGGTGACATTCCCGTCAATTGCTACCACAAACATGCAAATAACATTTACAGTACACAGAGAATGAAAGAGAGAGAGAGAGGAGGAGAGATGAGATCATATGGTGCTCTGATTCTTTTGTTTGTGACGGAACCAAACATGTAGCAGTTAATATTTATCCAAAATACACATGGCCCCCTTTAGGACCACAGAAGTAAATACTCATTCAGCAATCATTTCAAATTGGATTTGAAAGACTGTTTAGTACTAAAATAAATTGTGTGCAGCTGCCTTTTTGATTCATAAGTAATAAGTCAATCGGCTGTGTCTAATGGGCGAGTTCAGGCATGATGGAGAAATTAAATCATTTGCAAACCCAACCTGCTTCCAGCCATGTATGGTACTGTATATTGCATACAATATAACTCACATTCTCCCAATTACTTGTATCTAAACTATCAACACTCAAACATCAAGTGTTTACCGGTAAAAAAAAATGACTCTTGCAGAGAGCTACCAATGTACGCAACAGATGAAACAGACTAACATTATGCAGTTGAGAATTTCCGAGCTCAGCAATCTGGTTCTCTGGCTCGCTGAAGGAGCCAGGAGCTGGTGAGGAATCTTCACTCCTGAGTAAGAACCATGTGGGGACTGTGGGCCCTGATGGCTGGACTCGCTGGCAGTCAAGCTGCGTTCCGTCAGTGACTCCTAAGAGAGATAAACACCCTGTGTGCGTGAGCTTGGGTAAGGCACCTTCAACCTTCATCTGTTTGGGTTGTTGTCCCCATGCCAATCAGATTGAATTCTGTAATATCGCATATGCAGTATGTTGGCTAGAAACATACCGAGAAGAACACATCGGTAAGCCTGCCATTTGCCTCGCTGAAAGCAGAATGATTTGTTTCAGCTGTGTCACATTTTGGCTGGGTAAGACAGCAGTGGGAATGAACCGAGTCTCTGGACGGAACAAGAGAGAAGCTCGTCAGAAGAGCACTGCCGGCAGCCATCAAACCTAAATAAAAGAAAACCCCCTGACACACACACACACATACACAAACGCAGAGACTGACAGACACTCACTTTAGTCACGCTAAACACAATGCCGCTGGCAAGGCTGCTATTTCTTATCTCCAACACCCTGGCAGCTCTGATTGCACAAGAGCGGAGGAGAAAGAAGACTACGACGATGGAGGAGATAGTGAGAAGAGTGGAAGAGAGAGAGAGAAAGAATGAATGAAAGGCCAAAAGAAAGAGAGGGGGAAGGAGAGAAAGAAAGAGAAAGGCGGGGGGTGGGGGGGGGGGGGGGGGGAGACAGAGAGAGAGAGAGCAGGCTTTGGGGCTTGGAGTCCCAAAAGGTAATTCAGTAGTAGGAAAAAAATCTGATTGAGTTTGGAGATTGCAGGAATATGCCTATCTTTATCTTCTATTCCGCCTCTCCACCCGTCCCACCCTTCTGCACCCATCATCCACAAACATCAGCAGCAGCACCCAACCCCACCCCACCCCACCCCCACCCTATCTGTCCCTCTGCGCCCCAGAGCAGGCAGCCTCCTCTTTATTGTGCTGATGGAGTATGGTTTATTCATTTGGGGCTAGATCTCATTCGTTAGGGCAGCTGGGGGATTCCTTTCCCACATCTCCCATCCTGTTTGTGCCAGGACACTTAGCACAAGGCACAGCTGTGCAGCTGCTCACAGGCTCAGCAGACTCCACTCCACTTAAATGCAGCAGAGTCCCCCATTTCACATACATGTATAGCAAACAGAGCGCTTCAGGAGAGTCCCATTATAGGGACCATAGCTGGTCCCACAGGGTTTATGTTATTTCCGACATCTAACTGTTGAGGGTGTAGTTTTGTAATGAAATATATATATACTTTAGCCTTGTTTTTGTCTTTAGCATTCACAGTCTATAGGTGAGAGGAAAGATACCTGTTTCCGATATGGCATATTACAAAATCCTCATTCAGGCTTACTGATATGGGTTGAGATTGCTGACACTTTTAGTAAATATCTACTTTTCAGTTAAGATCAGTACACAGCAGTACATGGTAGTGTACATTCATTTAAAATAGTATGCAGTATAGTGGGTGGTAGAGAGAACAGTTGACTAACACATGCATCAGAGACCGAAAATGCCTCCCAGTGTCTTTGAGTTTGTTGCTTTTAATTTGGCCC
This sequence comes from Limnothrissa miodon, assembly GCA_017657215.1. Classification (NCBI taxonomy): domain Eukaryota; kingdom Metazoa; phylum Chordata; class Actinopteri; order Clupeiformes; family Clupeidae; genus Limnothrissa; species Limnothrissa miodon. Next base: position 547,965 of record JAGFZM010000052.1, read on the forward strand.
ACTATTTTATAAATCCCTTAGAATACATATTGCATGTTGTGTAGCATTTACTGTCTGGTCTTTAGATGCTGTGTGTATCAAATGTATTTTAAATATTACATAGCATGTCAAATCAGCTGCTCCATAATTTATTGAGCGTGTTGTATGGATGCTGTGGTGGAAATGTGTTAAAAACAGCTTGTGCTGTGCAGCGCGGAAGAACACGGGGCCTGAACAGCGAGTTCTTAATGTGTGGAGCGGGGCTGACGCTAAAAGCCATGTATCTTGGCGCTTGCTGTTGAACTACACTGTCATCACCATTCGACACCACAATGGTGTACTCTTAGGAAAACCTTTCTAAGATCATTTTGGGCTTGTTTGCGTCAGTGTTTAACTCAGAGGGCTGTTGCACATGCACCCTCTGCATGGCACGCTAGGTGTGTTTTGCAGTCGAGTCGCAGGGGAGAAAGTTGTGTACAAAACGAAACACAATAGAGCCTGGGGTGGTGCACACCTGGCCGCCGTCCCGGAACAACCCACCTGCCGTTCATATTGGGCACAGCTTATCAGCGCTTATCAGTGGACAGAGATAGAGAGAGGGGCAGAGAACGGGAGGAGGGGTCACTGTGGCCATAAGGAAATGTAGGCCAATGCCATTTTCACACACACACAGCACAGGCCCATCCCCCACCACATACACATATACATGGACACGTGAACATACACACACGCATGCTCGCGCACACACACACACACACACACACACACACACACACACACCACACTTCAGCTTACGCCTACACTAATGCTATCAGATGTGATCATCGTCACCAGCAGAGCGAGCAGAGGTGATGAATAATAAAAGGACTACAGGTCTAACAATAGAACTGGGGGAAAGTCACAGAGGAAAAGCCTGGGAATGAAGCAGCTTCTCTAAGTCCAGCTTCCGTGCAACATCTACATACCCTGGAGGAGCAACATTTATGAAGAGGAAAAAGCCACTGAATAATGTCACTGTCAAGAGTTAGGCTATCTGTTAGATAACAAGGAGCTTTTATAAACATAAAATATAATGATACTACTGACATAAGCATAGGTATTCAAATAAACCATGACAAGAACTGATACTAAACATCTTCAGTTAAAGTCACAGTCAATGTGTGCATTGCATTGCATTCAAGCTCTTTTTATGGAACAAAAGGCCATACTCACAGCAAAAGGCCATTTGATGAAGCTGAAATGAATGTGCTTTCAGACACTGCAGCAAATGGTTGCGGTGAAGGGTTCACAACTGGACTTTGAAAAGCTGAGGGGCCGCTTTTGAACATTTCCATGTTGTTGACAGTAACAATGCGTCCTCCATCTGACATCTGCACTGCAAGAGCCCAACCCCTCCAGCATCCCCAGACAACCCCTGTGATTCTTTCCGCCTCATGAGGAATACCCCCACTTTATCGTGGGTTCCATTTAATTATAGTCGGCCTAATTAAATCTTCCTTTCCAAGGCTTAACCCGGCCCGTCTCGGAGGAGTGCTGTCATTTTTACCCTGACACAGAGGATGAGAGTCAAAGATTAGGCATGTTTACGTTTTTGAGGTTTATCAGAGCGTTTCTTTGTGCCCTTATCAACAAAGCAGCAGCATCCTGCCCTACCATGCAGCCACTGTTCCTCCAGTGGGGAGAAATAAAATGGAGTCAGACTTCTCACCTAATCCTGTGGTGGATGGAGCTTTCTGGTGGGATGGGTAACACAGCCCATAGGCATTGGCGCCATAAGAGAAAATAAGAACGGGCCTTTTGTTTCAGGTGGTTTGTTAGATGTGAAAACTGTTACCTGCCTGTTACCTGTGGTAAAAACGGTCTCTGGTTTGTGTTTCCACACAACCCTAGTGAGGCGGTATGCCTTTGAAGAGCAGCAGGAGTAGAGTTATCACAGCATCGCTGTCAGGATCACAGCGCTGGGCTGCTCACTACATAACCAGATTACTCACTACACACACAGACTAGAGAGCTTTGCCTTGTTTCTCAAGTCTTTCTACATTGTTTCCCATTGTAGGGTAATCTTACAGATCCTATGGAATAATAATAATTGTCCTAGACAAACACAAGAATTTCAGACCACAATGACAAACTAAATTCTGTAATTCCTGTGAAATTTTTGGTTTTGTTTCAGAAACTACAGTCTGCTAAAATCAGCTGTCTAAAGACACATTGACCTGTCCACTCCATCACCTTGACATTTACATGGAAGCATGTCAAAGAATTCATTCAGCCTGAAGCACAGCATCAGAAACCTTTAGCAGCAATGTTCTGAAATGCAGAGTTTGGAGGTCTATGCGCCAACATCTAGAGCAGCTACCTGTACCTCAGCTAGGTCATCCAGAGCAGCTCTGGGATCTCATGATCTCACTCTCTCACCCACTCGCTGGCCTGATGGCCTCCACTGATAACAGCTGTTGTAACTTTGCTTACATTAGGCTCACACTGAGAGTTTTTATGGCGTAACTGATTGACAATAACAGGAAGTAAGATATTATGTTCAACTGTGTCAGAAGAAAAAACAAAACAAAGGAGAAGAAGAAAAGAAAGAAGGAAAGTCAAACTAAAAAGAAAAAAAAAAGAAAATAATCACCTTCCTCCAAGGGGATTATGATTAAAACTCAGACACACATATGCACACACACGCACACACACAAACACACACACAGCCACTGCTTAAATGTGAGTTCTTGCATCAAGGTCAAATTCGAATGTAATAATGAATATTTATATTTATATTAATGACACATCCTCCAGCTTGTAGTCTACATAGGGGAGGGAGGAGGGCGTTGAAGGGGAGTCATGCTGTGAATATTTGGGGGAATTGCAGAGGTCAGAACATTCATCCCCGTGGTCACGCCAGCTGTGTCCGTGAATACCTCGCCCTGCCATCCAGCCACAGAGATAACATAGGCAAGATGGGGTTTGTGCTAAGGACATTTCTCTTATTGCGATGGAAGATGATGTACAGGATATAATGGGAGAGTGTCTGTCTCCTCTACCCTCTGATAAATAGGACATTATCTCTACATTCTTAAGCAGACTTATGGGGTTGTAACTTAAAAGCAGATGTCTCAAAACACACACACACTCACTCACAGAAAGAAAGAAAAAAATATTTTGGAATAAAAATGAATCAGTAACAAAGGCTGGTAAAATCAAGTCTGTCCATCAAAAGTTACACATAAGTACTCCCACATCATTTATATTTACACATGCACATGCTCACACACAAAGAGAGAGAAAGAGAGAGAGAGAATTGGAAGGGAAGTGATTCCTTCTAAGGCTGATCGGCAGTATAAATTTATCTCCGACTCCTTCCTCTCCATATCCATTGGCGTCCACAAGTCATGTGTGGCAGCTTGAGCAAACATGTCCATCTGCTCTGTGTCATCTCCTAACTGTTGGCTGAGGATGGGGGCAGGGTGGGGGAACCCCCAGCTCCAACCGGCATTTGAAGTTATGACACCATATCACAACCAACCATTCAAAATGCAAATGGACTGGAAGAATATGAATAACGACCAAGGGGTTATTACATCGGGTGAAGGCGCCGAGACGAAGGTCAGAGCGCAGGCGACACACAAATGAGATTCCCCCATCACATCAACATTTTTTTTTTATTTTCTAATATGCATTACTGCGGCACGTCATGAATTAGACTGCGATGTGGATAAATGGCGCGGCGGCGCTGGCGTGGGTGTCAGGGAGTCCTTTAAGGATATACGTTGACAGAGGTCGCCAGTGCTGGAGGATCCTCCTGCTTGTCTGGTAGCATTAGTGAAAGGGAAATGTATTACTCCAAGTCTCACTAAGCCCTACTCAAGCTGATTGACAGGATGAGAGCAGCTATATGCATGCTAATGAAACGCATTAGCGGATTATTACATGTAACACACACTCACACATACACAAACACTGAGGGCATAGGACACACTACACATACACACAAACACACACACATACACATAGGGCAATGCAATAAGCCTGACTAATCAGACAATCTCCTGCTACACAAGATGGAAATGAACGACAGCCACACAGGTTAGCTGAAGCGAAACCAGTGAGGAGTATATGAAAAGGGAAGGATCGGATCTGATTAAATCCTGTTTAAAATATGAATGCTACTTCCTGCTATCTGGGTAAAGTCTGGCCTGTGAAGTAATTGCACTCTGAAACATGTTCAGCACAAGCCTATTCAGAGAGAAAATGGCAGATAGCAGGTGAGAACACATGAATGAAGGTGTGAGAGTGAGAATTGGAGAGAGAGAGAGAGAGAGAGAGAGAGAGAGAGAGAGAGAGAAATGAATGACATCATGTAATAAGACAGTGGCAGAGGCACAATGAAAAAAAAAACAGGAGGGAAAGAACAAAAAGATGATGAGATAACGAGAAAGAGGGAAATGAAAAAACGAATCAAGAATTAAAGACAGAGGAAAGAAAGTATGAGAATACGTGAAACAAAGAGAGAAAGCAAGCGAAAGGGACGGGGAGCAGATGAAAAGAGGGGGAGAGAGGGTTTAAGTGGTGCCTTGTGAAGTGCTGAGCAGCGCTGGCCAGGTCTCCACAGGGCCTCGTTAGGCTACGCTCCCAGCCTGTGTTCCTGGGCCACAAACCCTCTCCAATCCACATCAAAGCGCTTGGCCTGGGGAGCGACGCGCAAATCAAGCAAAACGCTCAAACCATGCAGAAATGGAGAGCTGCGCTAGAAATGGGGTGTGTCTGTGTGTGTTTGTAGGGGGGGGGTTGCAGAAAATGAATTTGAGAATAACACACACGCAAACTCATGGCCAGTCTGCCCTCTCCAGTACGCACATGAACACATATACAGGACAAACACACACACGCTCACAAACACACAGACGTGCTCAAATTGAACACCATTCCATCAGAGCGGATTTTTATTTTGCCCCAAAATTAAGATGCAAATCTATGCGGACAGATAGAGGCTTTGGCGGCGGAACAAAAAGAAGGGAAGCTGATTGGCTGGGGGGGGGGGTTGCGGTGAGGGTGGTTGTCTGTGGCCTCAGTATGACATTTAGAGGAATGCGTGTGTGTCCGCTGAGCGAGTGACAGGAGTTGCCGTCTCGTCAGACAGCCTGCTGCAGGATGCAGGTTAATGTCATGTAGATGAGGACTGCCACCGGCGCAGTGATGGCTCGCTAATGACAGTACACTCCTAGATGTCTTCATGAGAGGGAGATTACAGGCAGGGGTGCCTTCTTCATTCAGGTCTTTCAAATTAAACATGAATGTACTGCTCTATCTCACTCTCTTCCTGTGTGTGTGGGGGTCAATGTGTAGTTGTGCTTGTGAGCATGTGGGTACGGCAGGTGTATGATTAAGGTGATGGAGTTTATCGACACTGTAAATGAGGCCTTTATTAGACATGTTTCTTAGCGCATGTACTTACTGACACTGCTAGGAATAGGGCTCCCTGCATCTGTATCTACATGTATCTTTTAGTATCTATACTTATAAAGTCTGTAAATGCAGCAAAGCAACAGAGTAATGGGAGACAGGAAATTAACCTTTTCAGAACTAGATGAAATTTGCCTCATAAAAGCATTGGCATAATAAAACTGCTTTATCGTCTTTTCTTTATTAGAGTGGCTTCTAGAAGGTGTTCTTGTTCGGTAGTGCCTTGAATGTGTAGCGGGAAAGAAAGATTTTTAGACCACAGCCTAAAATGTGTGGAAGACAGGGCTCTGAACCGGTTCAAGGAATGAAAACCAAAAACAAAAGGAATTTTACGAGGAACAAAAACAAAATGGTCTTCAATTGTTCCGGAACAGAAACGCTATTCTGAAATCCATAAAACCGGTTAATAACGTTTTTTTCGTTCTCTATATATTTTATAACATTTCACAAAAGCATAGCCTATGTCAGGGGGGAAAAAGTCTATTTCCAGTTGTGCGTTCACTTCGCCGCCCGCTAGGCTCAATCCAGGCTGTTGTAGCCTAATGTATCCTAGTCTGCCACTTCGGATCTTAGGCCAGCTCGTAGCGTACAGTGAAATTGATTTGAAAATTGTTTGCAGGCAATGTAGGCACAAAATAATAGCCTATAGCCTATTTCGCCTGTCCACGCTTGTCATTTTAAAGTCGGGATTTTAAGTGTTTGCGCAATTATAGGCTATGAGTTAAATAGGAAATTTGAGGTAGGCCTATATTTGTCAGCAACAGACAGGCTATGTTCGCTTATACACGGGGTTAGAAATTATTGAGCAAGCCTTTGAAGATCTCAATATGGATAAAACTTACCACCAGGTAAGGAGTTTCTAGCACTTATCCAGAGATGTTTTTGATAAGAAATTATTTATCATAGAATAGGCCTGTAAGTTGTAGGCTATGTGGGGTGGATAGCCCATCTGAATGTTTTTGGATGCCGCCTGTGATATATTATTTTTGGGCATAGACTAGCTACGGTGTAAATCAAGGGCAAATAGTAATGAGTATGTCTATTCTAAGGTATAGACCATAGGCAATAGACTTGATAGGCCCGCCAAACACTGCCGGAACGATAATAACGAACGATATTTTAAGTTCTGAACTGGTTCAGGAACGATATGTTTGTGACGAAACGCACAAACGAAAACGTTAAACATACCTGAACCGTTCAGAAACGGAATGATTGAAAAATAATTTCGTTTTCAAGCCCTGGTGGTAGACTGACATTTATGCCAGAATGGAAGAGGAATGGTGAAGAGAGGAGAAGAGAGCAGCAGACAGCACAGGAGGAGGAAGACGTCCAGACTGGAAACAGACTCTTCAAGGCCTCTCTTGTGAGTGCTTTCTCCAGCTCTAGACAGCAGGACCTGACAATGGTTTGATGCAGGCAAGCCCTGTTCCTGTCACACGGCAGAGAAAACCACTCGGACCATACAAACAGCCCTTTAAGGCATCATTACAGACCTCTGGAAAACACTTCACTGGTTCTCTTTCTCTCTCTCTTTCTATATACCTAGGCCCATATATATTTTTTATTTCTCCATCAATCACCGTGTAGGACAACAATGTCTCTTGGGCAGCGCAGTCCGTCTCTAGACAGCGAATGTCGTTTCTCTTTTCTAAAGTTAGACCAGCACCACTCGGGGCCTGGCATGCACACCATAGATGTCACACAAACAACCTCAACACAAATGCAACAGCAGTAGGCCTGGCAACCCTCACAGGTGTGAAATAACGGGCCACACTCCCAAGCTCAAATTTGCAGGGTAGGGTATAGGGTGAGAAAGGTGCCCTTCAGTTTATAGATTAAGGTCAAAAGCACTGGAGTACGTGGACATTCTGTACTGGGTTCACACATCTGTATTTTTAAACAGTCTTATCTCGTATTTCATATTTAACGCTGTTTGGATGGATAAGTATTTAGTGAGAACATTCACTTCCATTTGGATATCTGGGCTCTTTGGCGGTCAGTTCCAAGCATGCGTAAATAATGAAATACACAAAATGAAACTAATGAAGACGATCATGCCGACTGTGACTTCAAATGACTAGATAATCCAGAGTTGTTGAAAAAAAAAATGTTTTTTAGCAGAAGAGGATTTTAAGGTTTTTTTTTTTTTTTTTTAAAAAATGAGTGTTGGGGTGGGGGGGGGATGGACTTCTGAGAGGTCATACATGAAAATATAGAGTTGTAAACTCTCATCTCCAGAACACAGCCCCAGATAAGGGCTGCACATGTGGCCATGGCACAAGGGCACCACTGATAGCCAGTACCAGAGGAGGGAAGCCAAAGTCCACATTCCATAGCCACAGGGTGTGCACCACTTCAAGGGCCACATTTCATTATGTAAATGAAAATTATTACGTTATTACGTAAATGAAAATTGTCCATTTGAAACGTATTAACCCATATTTAATACTTATTCAAAGCAAAGATGATGTGCTATAATAAATTTAAAATTACATTGGTAAGAAATTAATTGTTGCCCAAACCTGACTGGGTTTCAGGCACTGTCCGACTGGGCGTTCAGCCATTAGTTTTATTTATAGTATGTGCCAGCACTAATACTGGTTTACTTCTATCCTAATCAAATAATGAAATGTCCATATATTGATGGATGGGACTGGTCTCTTAATTTTAACCTTTGTTGTGCTAGATCTAGTTTGTTTGAACTTCGACCATTGATCTACTAGAGCCTTAGACCTCTCAAGTCTTCGACCAGCCTAATTCAGCAGAACCAGTACCCCCTGGATCCAAAACTCTCCCTAGAGACCATTCATGACCGAGTCACAGGCCAATTCTGTATCCAGCCCTCCACTGCTCCCTGGCTGTGTGCTCAGACGGCACGCAATGGCAGCCGCTGACAGTGACAAATGTGGATCAGAGAAACCAGGCAGGCTTATGACTCTGCATGAGACCCTCTCCTCGCTGAGGGCTGATTTTCGCTCTCTTTGCCAGCAACGCCCAAGACAAAACCTGACCTTTCTCTCACACACTAGCAGTGTGTGTGTGTGTGTGGCAGCATCTTGCATCATTGCCAGAGATCATGTTGACCAAAGGAATAATCGTGTTTTGTATATTTTGCAATAATGTAGTTTTGGTGTGGTATTTTTGAGGTCAGGGATTCACAGTACTGTAAAGACCCACATGACTGAATGTTAATGCTCTGAATCATTCTGCATGGATGTCAGAAGAAATAAGATTTACCAGGTATTCCCCATAGCTTTATGTCCCATACTCTGTCATCAGTGTTTTTTAACTTTAGCACATGCCCCAGTAGAAAATGTATATATATGTATGTATATATGATCTTTAAATTGGTTTGGGACATTCTCAGACATTAAACTGTAGTGTGCGTCTATTTAACGTATCATAGGCTGTTAGAATGTTTAGCAATACTTCAGCATGTGAAAGCACATAGAGAATGTGTATGCGTGTTTATTGGGTGAGTGGACAGTTAAGGGGATAGTGCCGCAGTTAAGCTTAATTCCATGTGACGCACCTGTACTCTGTATCTTCTCTCTTGCTCTTTCTTTTCTTTCTTTTTTCTTCTTGTGCTTCTGATACACCACATAAAACCAAATAAACATGAATACATTTGGATGCATAATCACACATATTGTCTGTAAGCTTCAAACAATAAGAAAACATCTCTGTTATTCAGTCAAATCTCAAATATTCACAGTTGTGGCTGACATACTACACAAATATTAGCAGACTCCCGCCACCCCCTTCCCTTTCTCTACCACAGCCAGCTGAAAAAAAAAGAATCACATTAAAATGGGTTCGTGCTTGTGTGTCTAACCATGCAAAAGTGTTCGCCTTGTGTTTGATGAACCACTAAACTTGTGCCTGCAGTCGTGTGTGGGTGTATGTGTGTTTGTGTAGGGTGCCCCTGCTGTGCGGGGCCTCTCCTGTGCCGACTGAAGCTGACGCCCCTAGCCTGTGTGTGTGTATCTGCTCTGCAAGGAGTGGAGTGGAGTGCAGTGGGGTCTGGGTTAGCTGTTCAAGCAGCACCTTGCGCAAACAGTGGTGTCACACAGCAGGCAGTGAAAACAGAGCAGGCAGCACACAGACCACTTTTCACACACATCCTAGCCAGGTGAACAAATTGGTCTCTAGGTGTAAAAGAAACATCAGGTGCACATTATCGAAGCAAAGGCACATATGACATTTGTTTGGATTTGGAACCCTGTAACCCTTTGATAATATGAACTATGTGGAAATGAAATTTGCTGTGAGCTTTGGGGAGAAAAAAGTGTGAAATGGAGCACATTTCTCGTCTCCCAAACAGCCATGAGAAGTGCGTCAGACTTCACACTCATTGCCTGCAGTTTTGGAGCCAGCGTCAACCGCTAAACAGCTGTTATACACACACATTATACACACACACACAGTGCTGGGTGCATAGAGATGTAAAGCACACAAGTCCCACCTTTATATACGTAGATGAAATATTGACAAATGGGGCTGACTATAACTTGCTCAGTAGACAGGAATCAATGTGAAATGGAGCATGGAAATGTCCCTAGTTTTTGCTCTAGATTAAAATACATCAAAATAACAAAACATAACAGGATCCTTTGGCGACTCCAATAAAATTTAAACAGAAGCCTCTTCATAGATGTTTGATAAACAGAATGTTAAGCAAACAGTAACGGCTTGTTCCTTCATCATGTCTACTCCAATTATCTAATTTTATCTTTCAAATGAGCTCTTTTTTCATAGGGTGGATAGTTTGCCTGAAGCACCGCACCGTATATTACATGGCATTTGTGGTGTGTTATCTTTTAAACCGTCACTAAGACGACTCATTAATTTATGAGCATTAGAGATCCGAGTTTTGATATAAAGCAGAGCATGACATCACGCGAGCCCGTTTTAAACGGCCACGGCACATGTTTGCTTAACGGATTTAATATGCGTCTGCCTCTGCTTTTCACAAATGTAATTTATTTCTTATTGATGAGCCAATTGCAGCTAAGGGTTTTGGGGTGGGCGATGGAGCTTTTTAACCAGTGTAGACAGGCAGATGCTCCCTTGCAGAATGACATCTTCACCCTGTCTCGCCTTTTCTGTCCTAAAACAGTCACCACCACACTCCCCGCCCACACACATACACACAAACACACACTTCTGAGTGAGCACTAATGGCACAGGGTGGCACAAAGATATGTGGGGCATACAAATAAAAGCTGTCATGCCAGTGTTAGAGAGGAGTCTGCCCTTGGCATTAAATCACCCTAAACCCCCCCCCCCCCATGCCTCCCACCCCGCTCCTACTCATTTTTTTCTCCGTCATCCTCTGCCCAAAGCCTCCACCTCAGTTGTGGGAACGACTTCCCTTTTCCAGGTCAAGCAGCAGCGATGCAATCAGACTGAGGCTCCAGCGGTGGAATTTGGCTTGTCGTGTTGGATCAGAACTGCCTTGTTCATTTGAGGGAACACACTCTTAGTCACACACTCCCTGCATGTAAGCTTCACAGTGACACACACACACACACACACGCACACACACACAGAAAGAGAGTGCCAGAGAGAGGGAGACAGAGAGAGAGAGAGAGAGTGCAAACACACTAAGACATATAAAACATTTTTGGACAATTTCACTCTCACAATATGACAGCTACTTTCACACACATTTTGAATCATTCAGCTTTTTATGGATCCTTCGATTTGCACATGAAACGCCTATCACACACACACACATGCATACACTCAAAGCAAAGTGGTAGCATTATAGCATTAGCACTGAGGAAGAAATGCTTAACCCTCAGTTTCAAGGCAAGAAGCTAAGTGTGGGGGGTGGGCAGGATTAAGACATCAGAAGGTAAAATTCCTCACAGAGAGAAGGCTCATCCCAGGGGACAGAGGGGATTATAATCCCCCCTCAAACGGAGAGACAGCAGAATTACCACCCACAGAGGCGTTTAGCTCCCTTGCCCACAACACACACGTACACGCTCTCACACGCACACACACACACACTCAGACACGTCCACACACATGCACACATTCACACGCGCACGCACACACACACACACACACACTGTCTCAGATCAGCAGGTTCACACACCCACTGTTCCACCAGCTTCACTTCTTACTTCCCAATTCGGCGCTCCAGACTAACACTGACAACTATGACGGTACAAGCACAGCCATTTCAGTACTGTAGGATCGTGTAAGTAAAGCTATTTCAATAAGATAGGATTTTTTCACAGGCAAAGAATAACCCTTGGGATTTCGACAGGAGCATATGCCACACATTTACCCCTGTGATCATATGGGCCGTGATAAATATTTTAGGCTCCAGAGACCCAGGATGACCGACAAATACTCTCACGAATGAGCAAGCTCCGGCGGAGGCAGTCTTTTGTCTTCCGACCCGCACATAATTAAATCCACCACAAAAAAGGAGACATTCATTAAAATGCAAAAATGCTGGATTGTTTTGTGAAGTAGGCCAACTGATATAAAAATATCCCTTTATTAAAGGCGCTATTAGACATGTATCAGCATGCAAGAACACAAACGTGCTTTCTGTAATCCACAGCAAAACCTCACAGGCAGACTCCGGAGCTCTGTGATACTGTGTCTGGAAATGACGGTATACCCAGGGGATGTTTCTGATTGATGACTTTATTTTAAAACAAATGATTTACTGATCAGATGTTCTCAAAGGGAGAAATCTGATAAGACGTGCTAGCGTGGTGACAGAGAGCTGAGTCGTCAGATGGGTCTGAACAGAAGTCAGTACTAACATGATGTTAATAAATCTATTGTGCAGTTACTGCTGATGTGGATTGTCTGGGGGCAAATACAAATTACCGACAAACTGTCAGATGGTGCTGCAGCACGTGTGTACAGAGAGGCACAGACGTGCACACAGACACACACACAAGCAAGCACACACACAAGGCAAAGAATAAACAAAACAGTGGAACCAACTAAACCAATTCAAAAAAGATAAACAAACCAAGAAAGTCCAGGTATTATTTCCATAACAGGAACTATATGCAAAGGACTGAAATGAAAAGAAAACCATGTGGAAAGCAATGCTTTTCTCTCTTTCTTTAATCTACTGATTCATCTGTGTTTCTTTTCAAAATGCAGGGGGTATTGCGTTGGCATCTTCTTTGCACACGTGCATGTCATTTGCATTCAGAATCTGAGCACTGGCCACACACACACACACACACACACACATACAAACACCCACAAAGTGCCCCATTTAATGTAATTATGAGCCTGCAAAGACACCACATATCTCAGTGCAATCACATCAGAGGCTCTGAATATAACATTTAAGCACTTACATTTATTTCATTTCACAGCAGGCCCAGCATTGAATCTGACAAATATGATCACCACAATAAAGTCTAAAAACAGTCTTTACATTTGCATAAACTAAAACTGCAGGATTTGCATATCTTCATTTAAAACAGCATCCATAATTTCCAGAGAAATCTATCATCTCTGGCCACCATGACCATCAAGTGAAGACAAGGATCTCCCCGATGAATATATGCAAAACACTGAGCATAGGCAAATAGATCACAGTAAATGGGCACATGAATACCGAAGCACAACACATAAGTGGAAGAGAGTGGAAAACTAGAGACAAGAAAATTCAAGAAAATTATGTGACTTCATTCAGTATCCACTAAATGTAGCATTGTGCATTTTTGAAGTGAAAAGAGCAATTTTATGCGGATTCCCAGATGAAGTTGTGTGAGGTGCACCTGGGTGGATGGGTGAGACAGAGAGAGAGAGAGAGAGAGAGAGAGAGAGAGAGAGAAATGTGTGCCACCCTGTGTTTCCCCAAAGAGCATGAGAGCACTTAACACCTGAGCAGAGGAACTCACACATACTTGCCAACTGCTTTGCACAGAAAACACACACACATGGTGCAGAAGCATTTGTTCACTGACCACACACAAACAACATCCCCTATCCCCTCACACACACACACACACACACACACACACAGGTCTCTGGTTGAAAAAAAGGGATTTTCGTATCCCACCAAAGCTTGTGGTTCCACCTCATCAACATGACTGTAACTGGAATCAAATTATTTTTGCTTCATTGACAAAAGCAGCTAATTCTTCCCTGACTTTCACTAGGCAGTGACCTACTTTCCCTCTCTTAAAAAAGCAAACATCAGCCTACCTTGATTCCTGCTTCGCGTTGACTCTTATCTTTTAGTTCCTAGCGTCTGCGTTTAGCGCTTTGGGAGAACTGGCACACCTCAGTTCTGTGGCAGGATCAGAGAAACTGTATCTAAAATCTTCCATTTGCATTGAGGAAACCGGTTTGAATACTGGATTTAAATAACCAAACTGATCTGTTTGGAAGAACAAAGAAGCTTATTCAGTAGGCCATAGATGAACTACCAAGATCCAAATTGACTCTAAGCTTATTCTCTTTATTGTCTCAAAGGACAGATTGCATAGGATGATATGCATTGTCAATGGACGTATCAGGCATGTGGACAGTTGAACTTACCATTTTTAGAATTAGAGGAATTATAGACGTACACACACACACACACACATTAAGCTGAGTGCATTGCTTTGACTGTGACACAATACTGTAAGTTCGGGTGCATCTTAACATCCTTAAAAAAATGTACAATCTCCACAGACAAATTGACCATAAAATATCACATAACTACTTCAAAGCAAATTAAATTAAATTAATTTCCGAGCTTTGATCAGGCATGTAAATGCACTTGACCCTCTCTTTAGCAGGGATGTTGTTTGACACGCTTGCATGTTGCTTGTCTAAAACCTGGGCTGGCTCTTGTGATCCAGAAGCTTTAACGGCCTCCTCTTTGGCCCAGTCAGTGGAATGTGTCGTTTTCATCAGGCCATGCTTGCCGACTTTAACATGAGAAGATGGGCGCAGAAACATGACAGATGGGCCCAAAAATAGGACTAATGCATGAGCACTCAGAAGTTGCACTCAAGTGTGCAAACCTGGAAATGGCAACAGACCACACACACACACACACACACACACACACACACACAGTTCAGTGACCATTATTTAGGTTACTGGAGATATAGGTTGGCGCCGCAGCATGGAAAGCCCAGGGAAATCTCTCTCAGCTGAGAAGACTGGAGCAGCAGCAGGAAAAGCCCTTTCATCTGTACGGCTGCAGCACCTGCGTCCAATTCACTCACACACACTGCATCAAACTGCCAGCTGAGAAAAATAGATAGATAGATAAATAGATCGAAGAGAGAAACAGAGAGAGAGAGAGAGAGAGAGAGAGAGACAGAGAGGGGTGAGAAAGAAAAGAAAAAAGAGAAGAGAGAAAGGGGAGGTGTGTGTGTGTGTGTGTTGGGGGGGGGGGGGCTCTCTGAAGCTGTAAAAGGAAAGAAAAATCACACAAAATCACCAAGCTCTTTGAACTGGAGCATGCAGGCAGGGCATCTCAGATTGCTGTCACAAAGATCATGCAGAGAAGGGAAAGGAGAGGGAGCGTGGGGGGTGGGAGTGGGCGAATAACAAGCATGCCAAAGGCGACAGGTCAGGACAGGGAGGTCCAGCCATTTGTAGGAGCACCCTCAGTGACCCCTGGTTCACAGTAAGGAAACAAGGTCAGGCGAGGCATCTATCCTCTGACCTAGACTTTTAACATGAGCACAAAAATATCTATGTATGTCCAGAAGGTCCCTAAAGTCGCCTTCTTCTCTTGGAAGGAGGTTGGAATCCTACTCTGGGGGATTGTGTGTTTCTCTTCATGGCTTGTCAATTTATGGGCTCTTTAAAGCAATGAAAACAAACATGCAAACATGCGTGCATGCATGCAAATGCACGTATCCGACCAAGCCAGCCCACACACACACACACACAGTACAGTACAGAAAGAGCGATTTCCTGTTACAGCCATTCCCTCAACCCCACAGCCCCCATCCCCCAACCTCAAGCACCCGCAGGACTCTCTTTCCACATTAGCGGCAACCATAGCAAAGAATTGGCCAGCCAGTGCTCAGTAGGTTAATTGAGCCAAGGCCACACTTTCTCTGCACGCTGAGTCATTATCACTCTCAGGTCGTTAATCTACTCAATCTGGCCGTGTAGACAGAGCGAGGAGGGAGAAAGAGGTTCTCTCTAGAGAGGGCCTTTGGCGCAATGTTGTCACAAGTGCTCTGAAGCGTGTGTGTGAGGGATGTGGGGGGGGGGGGGGTTGCTTTATGTAACCTCAGCCAAAACAACTACCCGCCCGCCAGGCCCTCTGATTCACCCCTAAAACTCTCTGTGGGACTGACGCATTGTTGCTTAGTAACCATCACACGGGCACTCCCACAGGTAGACGACTAACTGGCATCAGGAGGTTAAGTGGATGTAATCATGGCCTCGTTTTGCAATTCAGAACTCCTATATACTATATTAAATAATCTAGCCTATACGCCAAATGAAAACACAGGTATGCACAAAAAACATGGTTGCAAGTACCCATAAACATTTTCAAAAACAAGAAAAAAAACTTGTCTTACCTCTTCATTGCATCACCTGATAAAGGTGCTGGATTGAGGGCCTACGATAAGGGACACGGGAAAGAGTGCAAAAGGCTTGGCAGGAAAATAAAATTATAATTTAAATGAGTTAGAAGAAGTGATACTTAAGTGACACTGTCACTTAACCTATGTAGAGTTTTTTGATAAATGTTACAGTATTACTAATAACTATGTGCTCCAGCAACAATTAAGCTTAAGCCTTAAAATTTCAGAACTTCAAAACTTTAACAACAGGGAAAGTGTGTGTAGAAAGTGTAGAAAATAAAACCTTTTTTTTGTCAATTTCATTGTGCCAACTCCACACACATACACACACGCATTGTCACTATATGGGGAATAACCGTTTTCGACATTCAGACTGAGGAGTTAACAAATACTTACAACTATGTTTAAGCCCCAATTTGCTTTTCCTTTCATATTTCTTACACTAGACACTCTCCTACAAAACACAGGCTTGGATGTCCCTAGATATCAAGAGTTGCAGCATGGTTTAGGGCTTGTGTTGACAAATACATTTTTTGTCTGCCTGTGGATTCACCGGATACCTCCTTCATTATTCATGGTCTCTGTGACCAAACCTATTTATACCGGCTTTTCTTGAATCATCACACCTCACTGCTCCAGCCTGCCACCGGAAAGTTGTCTATTTGCAGGCCAGGATTCTGACTCTCGGAGGAATACGCAACCTCTCAGAGAATAACCACGTATAATAATTTTTTAAATGATCTTGACATTTCTGGTGCCCATGCAGAGGGAAAAGATGTTAAAAGAATTTTTTGCATGTTGCCAAAAAAGATTCCTCTGTGCTTTTACTGGTGGTAGAGGACACACCTCAACAGGATGACGAAGACTGGTTAGGAAACACCCAGCACCATAATATGCAGACTGATATTTAGCACCCGCTTTCCATCCTCTTTACAATGACATGTGAGATTTGCTCTTTTATGTTAACCATGGTCCCATGCACCCTGATTATTACTTTGTGTTTGCCTTTGGATGCTTGGAGGATTCATCTGCACACTTTAGAAGCAGGGCCTCTGGGGATGGATGTTCCACCAATCCCATCCGCATCCCTCTCCATCCTCCTGCACACCCCTGCCATCTCATCTTCTCCAGAGAGGGCAGAATACATGCCAAGTTTCTTCATGTGGGAGCTTTTGTCATTAAAAAAGGGGTTTTGGAGCATGTAATTTCAGTAGCTATACAGTGGCCATCTGTGCAAATTGGCTTGCGCTGGCCACAGCTGTTGAATAGCAGCATCAAGATACAGAAGTCAAGGATGTCAAGGGTACCCTCACCCACTTCAGATCCGATCTCCAATGCCTCACACCATCTAAATGTGATGAATAATACCATCTCTGACACACATCTTGATACTGTGTTGATCCACCTTACATGGCAGAGCAGTGTCTATCCCTATGCTACAACACTAGAGATACTATTAAAAGGTGTTAAAAGAACTGGGAAAAGATGCTTATTCAAATTAAATGTACATACTGTATATCCAGATACTGGCCAGACTCAAAAAGTGGTGTGTGCATGCATGCCCATGTACAAATGCCTTGGCCTCTATAGTACAACAGTGACCTCTAGTGGTCACATAACTGCATCACTTAGTGTAGAGTATAACATCATGTCAACATAATATAACTTGCAGTAACTAAGAAAGTAATCCAATATCCACGTGTTCATTTAACATTTATTGAATAACTGAGAGCAGAGTGAACATATAATGCTGCCATCAATGCCATGTATTTAACTTTTTAAAGGAGAAGGTTGTATTGATAACATGAACACGACAGAAATATAGACAAAAAAAAAAAAAAAGACGGCTGTGCATCTGAAGCTATTCTAAGACCATCTTGATGCTGGGAAAGAAAAGAGAACTACTTTTGGGTCTTAGGACAGTCTAGAGCTTGCGGCATCCTTGGGGGCATCCTTGTTGGACACTGCCTCTTCAGGAGTGGTTTAAGTGCTGCCGTGTTAGGAGACTGACTTTGGCTCTTCACTGGGTGATACCGATGACCCCGCAGGCCAAACGGCCACCGGCGTTTCCCGTCTTCAAACTCTCCTCGTTGCCTCCTTTCCCCAGATCATCAACCTTTTCATGAATCTAGGGCAATAAAGACACAGCCGTTTATTCCAGAAACAATTTATGTAAGCACAAGACTAGTCAAGATCAGTCAATGTAGTTCAAAGGGAAACTAGTGGTCCCAAATTACAGAAATTTCCCCCCATTTGAAGTTAGATCGAAAGCCCCACTAATACCATTAACCCCACCTTCAAACTCCAAGCACTTGGGAACTCTAGCTAAGATGGCAGAAAAGTCAAATTGACTGGTAAACAATGTTCATTGCAACTTCTCCGTTTTTAAAACTTCTGCAGTTACTAGGCATACAGACTGAAACAATGGATGGGCGGACACACACAGACAAAAACACACATTACCTCTACAGTGCTTCAGCATATCCTCATATCCTTTTCTATCTTCTCATCTGTTTATTTCATCAGAAGTGGACTGGTGTACCAACTAATCTCAACAGAAGTGATGAGCAACATACCATCTTGTGTGCACATCCCTTTGGACTACAGCTGGGAGTGGTACACTGACAGGCAGTCTAATTGAGGGCACGGTATGAAACCACACTGTATAGTGTGGCTGCACTACATTTGGGTGCCACCCTACAGAAACATTTACATTTATGCATTTAGCAGACGCTTTCATCCAAAGCGACTTACAAAAAGAGGATAACAATCAAGCTACATAGCAGAAACCTTAAGGAGCATAGTGCTAGGGAATAGTGCTTCAGTTCATTTTAGTGCTAGGATAGAAGATGTTCTCTGAATAGCTGGGTCTTTAAGAGCTTTTTGAAGGCCTCCTGAGATGGCCCTGTTCTGATTGTTTTTGGTAGGTCATTCCACCAAAGTGGGACGACACATGAGAAGAGTCTGGATTGCCTTGGGCGAGGTGCCGGGACTGCCAGTCGACAGTCATTGGAGGACCGGAGGGTAGCCTGAGCCTTTATGAGAGCGCTTAGATAAAAAGGGGCAGATCCTCTAAGCACTTTGTAAGTCAGCATCAGTGATTTGAATTTGATGCGAGCCGCCAGAGGCAACCAGTGGAGCTCGATTAGCAGAGGGGTGACATGCGTCCTCTTTGGCTGATTGAAGATGAGACGCGCCGCAGCATTTTGGATCATCTGAAGTGGCTTGACGGCACAGGCAGGAAGTCCTGCCAGAAGGGTATTGCAGTAGTCAAGGCGTGAGAGGACAGTAGTTTGAACCAGTTGAGTTAGGTATGGTCTGATCTTTTTGATATTGAATAGTGCGAAGCGGCAGGGGTTCAATCGGGGTTCAGTATCTTGCCCAAGGATACTTCGATGTAGTCAGATGGAACCTGCAACCCTCCGGTTGCCGAACAGCACCTCTACCACCTGCGCCACCATCGCCCCGCAATATAAATATGGTTTTTGGGAGGAGCAGCTGGAGATGATGGTCTTGCATCCATCGTCGTTTGGATGGTTGGGTCATCGGGTGAGAATGACAGATAGAGCTGGGTATCATCGGCATAGCAGTGGTAAGAGAAGCCGTGCTGGCGGATGATTTGGCCCAAAGAAGTGGTATAGATGGAGAAAAGAAGGGGGCCCAACACAGATCCTTGGGGCACTCCAGTAGCAAGGTGGTAAGGCGCAGAGGTGTGTCCTAGCCAGGATACTTTGAACAGTCGCCCAGTGAGGTAGGATTTGAACCAGCAGTATGCATCACCCTTGATACCCATGTTTGACAGTATAGATAATAGAATACTGTGGTTTACCGTATCAAACGCAGCTGACAGGTCAAGCAGGATGAGTACAGATGACCTTGATTCCGCTCTGGCTTCTTTTAAGGCTTCAACCACAGATAGTAGAGCTGTTTCAGTGGAGTGACCACTCTTAAAGCCAGATTGGTTGTGATCGAGTAGATTCTGTAACCTGTTTGAATACTGCCCTTTCAATAGTTTTAGCAAGGAACGGAAGGAGAGAGACCGGCCTGTAGTTTCCCACCTGGTCTGGATGAGTGAAAGGAAGTCAGAAACAGCAGCCCTGCTCTCTGCAGTCACAGTTAAGCTTATCAAAAAGGTCCCCGTTTTAATTTTGAGCCAAAATGTGACAAAAGGTCATAAAGATCTTCCATTAAAAGTACAAGATAAAGGACCTGCTCAATGCATTGCGAGGTAAATGCTGCACGCTTTAAAACCCAGAGAGATGGGCATGGTCAGCCATCTCATTAGGGAAAGTGGCCCAACTGCGGTAAAACCATTTTTTTTAACCTGCTTTTTTATACATTTTCCCCATTGGCAAACTGTGCAAAAACATTGTAATAGACACAATCAGTCTTTTTTTCCCAAAAGAGAGTATGGGGTGAAAGAGTAAAACCAAATGCTTAAGTAGTAGGTGAAAGACCAAGGCCAGGTTGTAAATGATTACCATTTTGACAAATGCCCCCTTATGGTTTAAATTCTACACTGAAAACTTATCGTTTTGGTGTCATTAGTTAGTGGAACATACATAGCCCCTTAAGGGACATGGTAATGGCGAAAAAAAAAAAGAAAAGAAAAAAAATACTTAAATGTTTCTGTTCCACCAGAAAGTTTCTGGTGCTCACTGAAATCCAGAAGACTTTCTCACTTCTCAGAAAGCTTTATATGCACACCACAAACATCTCCATGTTCTCATTTCATCCAGGTCACGGTAGTCACATGTACTTTTGGGGACTGCATACGGACACCTACATCTGACATTTCACAACTTGAAATGAAAAATGGTATCCAAGTTTATGCAAACTGCAACAAGCTGAATTTCACAGCTTGTGTCTTAGTTTACTCTCCTAAAAGCTTAATTTTCACTAGATATTTTAGTAAACAATCAGCAAACAGAAATTAAAAGCACAAAAAATGGGTTTAAAGTTAATTATACCAACCCACTCCAAGACTAATTAAGAGACCCTAAAAAGAGTGTTTGTGAGGTCGCTGAAAATACCTCCTTAAGACTTGTTAGGGCCCTGTGGAAATCCTGTGGAGGTATGGTTTGGCATTCATCAAATACTTACCACCATGGTTCTTCCAATGATTGAGTTTGGTCCAGTCAATTTCAGCAGACTGTCTTCAATTGTGATCTTGGCAACATTGTTGTCCCCTGCAGTAACATTGCCAAGGTCACCGACATGCCTAAGTGGGAAAGACAAATTTCAGCATTTTTGTTTAACCACCGCCAGATCACATGAAATTATATATTATATATATATATAAAACAAATAACACGAACAAGGATGTGGTTCTGCCAAGGGATTTACAACAATAATCCCTCATACCTGACTGAATCTTTTGGTCCTCCATGGGTCTGGTTGAAAGGATTGAAATGAGGACCAGCACTTATGCACCCTGCAATAACAAAGCATACATTTCCTATTTACATAGGAACAATGAAAAGACAAAAAGCTGGCCATTCTGACCATCCTAGTCCTGCTATGCATATGCATAAATACTTGCCCATCCGTCCTAGCATGTTATTAGTGCAGAGGAAAGGCTTACAGACAACAATATAGTATATGAGGCATGCTGAATCAAAAACATTTTTCATAATATAAATAAATAGCATGAAACCTATATCAATCCTGTCCTTCTACTGCTAAAGAAAAAAAATGGGCGTAGGAAATGAGGGAAGGAAATGACTAAATAAATAAACAAAACGAAAAAAAAAAAACCTACTGCTGACCAACAGGATTTCTTTTCTACCTGTGAGACATTTGATGATTACATTATGGTTCTTAGAAACAAGTAGGCAAATTGGTGCAACTATTGTTCCACAATGCCACAAAGCTCATGTCTGACCATAGGATTGCTTTGCCACACCTACTACAGTGAAACTCAATGACAACTGTGGGTGTTATAACAACAGGCACAGTGATCACAGTACTGGTCATACCTGACAATTCCTTTACAACTTGCCAGCTTCCACCCACTCACCGTTTGTGTTGTCTCCATAGGCATGGACATGGAAGCCATGCTCGCCCGGGGTGAGGCCAGAAATCTCACCGGTCACCTTCACAGGAGAGGCCTCGTCCTAAAACAAACCCATAGACAATCCATTGGCAACCAATAGATGTATCAAATAGTCAGCTAAAAGACATTAATTGTGCCATGCTGCAGTCATCAATACAGTGTATATCCTTAATAGGGCTACATTTTTGAATGAATGAACCTCATAGCCCTGCATAAAGGCATCTTATCTTACATATTACAGATTGGGGACAAATATTACAATGTCCTTTCCTGTCGATAGGAAGAACTGCAAATGTATCCATATGACATGGAACTACAAGCCATAACAAACCAATATAAAGGCACAGTACTTAACCTATAAGTGCTTTGCAGAGCCAGATTTGTATCCTTTCACAAGATCACAGGAACATAAGGTACAAGATCAATTGGTCTCATTGTGGTAACATTTCAAAAGTACTGACTAGGGATGGGAACCATGATTATAAAATTAAAAATAAATTCTCTCCTATGAGTATGAGTACACAAGCAAGTCTTTTTTCCCCATGCAAGATTGAGATCAAGGTTTTTTTTCAATATTATGTTATATAATTAAATTTTATAATAAACGCAATCATGAATCATTTCTCTGACCATCGTCGCAAAAAAAAAGGATCTAAAAACGATGGGTTAATAAATATATATGCGAGCAATCCACATTCACTTTGTGCGACTAGACGGATTTGACTCAGTGCCAAAAACAATGGAAATTTGCATTTCAGCGCCGTTTTGTGGTTGACCCAGTAAACCTTTTAATCGCATAGGGCAACCTGACAAATTTTACATGTCTAACATATATTGATCATTACATGTGAACATCATTGAGCGGAAAAAGGTAGGCTATTGTTCACTTCAAGTGGCATGTAGTCTAGTAGTGGCATTTCAAAAGCTTTGGATTATCTGACCGCCAAGGGAACTAAGGTCAACAATGACTAAGCAAAATATTATTTTTAACAGGACTGAAGGATGTGGAGCACTCCAGTTATGCAACAGACATACATAAGACAATTAATTGTGCACAATTAATTAATCACAACCCTATTTTAACAAAACGTGCTAAATTTGGAAAACAAGAAAGAGGATCAGCAACAGGTCATAATGCATCTTCTACAGATGGCTAAAACGTTTGAGTAGACTCCTCATGCGCGGTAGGGCAAAGTTCTTCCAAGTTGTGCGTTCGCTCGCGCTAGCAAGTTACGTTACCTAAACTAAACCATGGCCGTCTTTGACTAAACTTTGACATACAAAACATGATATCTATGTCCTTGTGCACGTTGAATAACGTCACATTCATTTGAAGAGACACTGCTATTTCAGTAAAGCTAAAATGCATGCAACTTAACAGTAAACGTCGGACACATTTTAAGTCCATGATAAACCATTGCCCAGCACGAACGTTACGCACCATTTAATAATGCTGCCTAATGAATACGATTTGCGTGTAGCTATAGCTATAGACTATTGTGAGCAAGGCAGAAACAATATATTGTAATTAAGAACTACCGTGTAAAACAAAAATAAAACCAGACTTGTTAGTTTAATTAGCAAAAACAACAAGCACATACTTTGGGTCAACTACAGACCAACGTTTCTAGCCCACTAACACGCTAACGTAAACTGCCTCACGTTAGCTGGCTAGGTACTGTCAATGTGCTAAGAGACCGGCAGCATGCTAACGCCCTACTTTATGCAGTTAAACAGCCTTTAAATGCAACCATGTTTTACCTGCTGTTCAAAATACACGGTGCCATTCACCTCCCCGGTGCCTTTGAGAACACACACAGCTTTGAGCACCATGTTGTTAATGTTGCACAACAGACGAAGCGTATGGACGTAAGGCAATGGTATTCTTCCCCGGATTACCCACTCGTCATATACGCAAGACAACGTGAATGGAGGCTTTCTATGATTTGATTGGCTGAAAGAGTCAGTGACGTTCCAGGAAGCGTGACGACATTGAAGAATATGATTTTAACATTTTTTTTAAACTCATTTTTAATAGTAAAGTGTCTTTTGTTCTTTTATGGTTTAGGTTAAGGTACCCATGCTTTTGTTAGATGCAACTGACGGAACAGCTACTGGAAACCTTTGATCTGACACCAGCAGCTGTCCTATCCCACTCAGTCCTGCACATTTAACAAACCATTATCTCTATTGATGATCAAGAATACAGTCAATCAGTAGCGATGTAATTGCTTATGGAATGTGAGAAGACTGTCTACCAATATGGATTAGATAAATCTGGTTTGCCCAAACCACCCGACACATCAGTATACCACACACACGTTTTCCAAACTGGACATCCTGCCTTTCTCAAGTCTATTTAACAAATAGACTTGAGATTTTACATCTGATCTCTCCATTTGCAATTACATAAGGCCAATTTGGATTTTGATCAGGACCAAACTGACAAGTAGTATATGGTTACCTTCCTGAGAATGAGAATTAACCCCAACACTAGTCCCACAACCTTATATAAAAAAAAATACAAAAGCTGTTGTAAAGTAATCAAAGAACCAACATAGTTTTAAGCATTAATTCCCACACATCTTCAGAATCAAATGATGGTCCCCGCCCCTCATTTAAAATAGAAGAACTCACGTTTACACAAATATGTTCATGTATACATGATAGTTTTCTGTTTTAAATTCATTCAAATTTAAATTCACCATAGCCCTAGGTAAATAACAGTTTTAACAGCCATTGGTAAATTTGCCCCGTCAGATGTCTGCACACATGACCATGACCATGAAATACACATCATATGACAAATGTATGTCTACGTGAGGGGGAGGACAATCAAGTTAACATTTGTTATCAACCCTCAACTGATCTTGTGAAAAAAATTTGTTCAGCTTTCAGTAGTCAACTGATCAAAGCAACTGCTGCAGTTCACAACCAATTTATACAACAGTATCAGACATTTTTTTTTGCACACTGGTATCATAAACATAATCCAAGTCTGGTGGGAGAATACAATGTGACATTTTGGTATGAAAATAGTTTATTTCAACCAATTGCTATTGCTGAAATTTGGGGATGTAATTTACGTTGATTTCCCCCCCTGAAGCTTAAAAATTATAGAAAGATCTCCTATATGTAAACATTTTGGGGTAATAAAACATTACAACAAAAAGAGCATATTTTCATATTTAGAGTCAATGTCTGTATTTAAAACCTAGAGAAACAGAATTTTAAAAATTAATCCCTCAAAAAAATCTACACTTAAAAATACAAACATATTTACAGCATAAACATTTTCTTTGCTTTTCTGTTACGATACTTGTTTTGTTACACGTGGTGTAATTACGTTTTTAAGCTATCTGACCGACATTCACACTCCTCAGCAGGATATGGGCATTTCAAATGGATGAGGTGGGGCAATATTCCACATTGGCCACCATCACATGACAGTCTTGACTGGCTTGCATTGTTCTGCAGACATGTCCTTGGTTCTACGATTCTGTTGCCTCTGTGGTTTTGCTGGGCAGATCCTCTGCGTCTGCCAAAGGCTTTGAGGACGGGACCTCAGCAGTCACAGTCACCTTAGCCAAAGCCCCTGTGGTTGCGTCCAACGAGGGCTCTGGCTTGGTGGGGGACAGCTCTCTAGTCAAGTTTTTAAAAGGGATATCAGCGGGGGTAGCAGTGGCAGCGCCGCTAACAGTGCTGCTGCTGCTGGTCTCGGGGGCTTTTTCAGCATTGCTGAGTTCGCTGCTCTTCTCTCCTCGGAGCCAGTCGTCACGGTCCCAGCGGGAGCTCCGTTCTCGGTCACGGCTCCGTTTGGGCGGCCGACTGGTCTCATCAGTAACAGTGCTGCTGCCACCGCTGCCGTCCCCTCCCCTTTCAGTTCCCCTGTCCCCCTCAGGACTTCGCCGCCAGTCTCTGCGATCTCTCTCTCTCGTCGACCTGTCTCGGTCACGGTCACGCTCTCTGTCTCTTTCACGGTCTCTGTCTCTTTCTCGATCTCTTTCCCGATCCCTGTCCCTATCCCGCTCTCTATCTCTCTCTCTGTCTCTTTCCCGCTCTCTATCTCTCTCTCTGTCCCTCTCTCGCTCTCTGTCTCGGTCACGGTCCCGATCCCTTTCTCGGTCCCGTTCCCAACCTCCTCCACCTCCTCCGCCGCTACGCTGCTGTTCCTCCTCGTGCCAGTTACTGTATCTCTCCCTGCCATCTGGACGGTCTCCTCCCCGACCTTCACTAAACGGCCTTCGGCCCCCAAACCACTCTGGCTCGCGGTCTCGCCCGAATCCGGGGTTTCGCTCGTTTCGGAAAGGCCTTCCGTCACGGCCGTCTGGGCCTTCCGGTCCTGGACCCCTAGGCCCAGGCGGCCGCATGAACGGTGGTCCAGGAGGTCCAGGGGGAGCAGGACCAGGAGGACCGGGAGGTCCTGGTGGCCCAGGAAGCCCAGGAGGACCAAGTGGAGGCCCCCCTGGTGGACCAGGAGGGGGAAAAGGCCCCTTCATTGGGTGGGGGGGAGGCATGCCAAAACTCCCCGGCGGAGGTTCCCTGTGCATCATCTGTGGTGGTCCTCTTGGCATCATCTGAGGAGGCATGGGTGGCATGTTGGGGTGCTGAGGGGGCATTGGGAAACGTTGCATGTGTGGAGGTGGCAGGCCTGGGGGGCGCTGCAGAGGCATCATACCTGGCCTTGCCCCAAGAAGGCCACCAGGGGGGGCACCAACCTGGTTACCTTTGAGAAAGAAAAGAAAAGAAAGAAAGAAAGAAAAAAAAAAATATATATATATATATATATATATATATATATATAT
>JAGFZM010000052.1:574907-620184 GCA_017657215.1 Limnothrissa miodon
GAATATATGCAAAGTGATTATATGCAAAGAAAGTATACATTATCATTTGCTAGTAGGTAAACCAAAATTCAGATGCATGTCCTAAATTGCTCAGATCCCTACCCATTTGTGGGGGTGCGTTGTACCCATCGGAGCAGTCACTGTTTCTCGGGCCCATCCCAGCAGGATCCCCTCCTGGCTCCTCTGAGCCCCCCACTGTGAGAAAGAGGCACATGAATAGCTGGACATGGCAAATGAACAGCCTTTCTTCTACATCAGGATTTATAGTGCTGAGATGCATTTTTGTGGAGTCAGCTTTTGGGCCTTCTTGGCTTGCTGGGCACATCCCCACATGGGTGGAGTCTGTCAGTAGTGTTTTATACTGATAATATTGATTTAAAAACACACAGGAAAAGGGGCATATTGCAATATTTTCTGTTCAAAATACTGCATTTATGTAGTATACTATAGTTATATTTGATATGCCAAATACTGCTTTACACAGCTACAGCCTGACAAGAGCTGTGTAGTCTATGACTGATAAGACCAGGCTAAAACCAAGGGGCAGAATCAGCAGCCATATTTTACAGCAAACTGCCTCTGCACACTGTTGCAGCCTGCCCAGTGACTCTACAATGATGGGAATGTGATTGGTCAAACCAAACTTGAGAACAGCTACTACAGTTCAATTTTCAATCCAATTACATTGTTTTACACAGTGCCTTTCACAATAGTATTATCTCAAACACTTCAAAGCACCCCTGAGCAATAAGGGCAAGGAAAAACTTCCTTATGTTTTGTCTTCCAACTGAACTTTGTTCTCTGCGATCCTGTATTTTCCCCATTCCTTATAACTAACCCTCCTGCCTGATCTCTCTAAACATTGACTGCTCTTGTACAATCCCTTCTGTACTACACCCAAGTCGCTATGCATATCAATGTATTGTCAATACTACTGTATATCCTCATATATATAGTATTAGTATTGTTATTATAGTACACCTGCAACATACTTATAATGCATACTTGTATATCTGTCTATAGAAGAACATATATTCTTAGATTCTTATAACACACCAGTATACATGTTTAAAATCCATCTGTCCAACCCAAAACTCTACGAAGGAAGAAGCCTTTGGCAGGACCATGGATCAAGGGGCCAACCCAATTGCCAGCATCATGAGGGAAGAAGGAGTGAAAGGTGTTACCCTGTATTTATACATGTGTCATGACGATCAAATTGAATCTAATCTAATCCCCATGTGCAATGACGCTGACAAGCAAGAACACGCGTTGGGATTTAATCAAAAGAATCAGCAGAAAGTGTTCCAAACAGGTAAAATACACTGGTGTTCATTCAGATTATCACTATGGTGCTCACCATGGGGCATGCCAGGCCCTGGGATTGGAGGTGGAGGTCCTGAGGGACCGGGCGGTCCTGGAGGTCCACCCATGGGGGGCACTGCACCAGGGGGGAGAAATCCTGAAGCACATAGATTTGACAGCACACATCATTAAAAATGATTAATAAATACAGGTTGGCTTCATTCCTTTTTATGGTCTGCTTCATTTATTAAGTAAAACATCATCTGTGTGATTTAGTCACATTCCACTAATTGAGGGATAAACACCAGCCTTCACAAAAGACCAGTTCTATTTCTATTTTTACTATGCTCTTTCTGTGTAACCTCTGAATGTCAGAGGTTTAATTCACGCAACAAGCATGCTGATGAGTCAGAGCCACAAACCTGGAGGACCTGGTGGCATCTGCATGGGGTTAAAGCCGGGTCTCATGAAGGGCGGAGGGGGTGGTGGCACCCCCGGGGGGAAGTTTGGAGGTGGGATGGACATGGGACCAGGGAACCCTGGGGGTGGCACTGATCCCAGCACTCCTATTGGCTGGCCTGGAGGTGCCTGAGCAGGCAAGCACAGAAGGAAAACACAAATGAATATAGAAATGTTTTCACTCATCTACTGCAGTGTAAAAAATTGTCCAAAAAATGTTCAAACATCTTACATTTAAGCAGATGCAGCCTAAAAAGGTCTTACCTGAACTGGTGCAATAGCGGGCTTCTCCTCCATGAGAGCAGGTTCAGAGCGCCCATTATGGGACGCCTCGTCTACCTGGTCCAGCTCAATCTGAGCCCCAGGCCACTCTATGAGAAGAGCAGGGAGGATAATATATTAGAACAGAATTAGTCAGTAATGTGGAAATTTGGATACAAGCAAATTCTAACTCATGATTCCAATGCCAAAAGATTTGATTCGATGTTCATAATCATGTTCGATAATCAACACTTCTAAAACCTGGTCCTTGATTCTGATTCTCCTCTTGGTAAAGGCATTGTCATTTATGAATACTTCCCAACACAAAAACAGCTTAACTCATTGCCTCTTGTGGATTATTGCTTCTAGAAGTTTTCAAAGCTTTGCCTTTCAGTGACAATGTTATGACGGTTCCATTACATTACTTGAATGCACAGCCCCCAGACCACAATGATAGCTTTTACATTTTACAGTCATTCAAATACAATCTCCTATTGAACGGCTCACCTGGGGATAAGGAGTCTGGGTCAAGCATGCCGCCTTCTTTAAAGCCTTCCAGATCCTCTGCTTTTGTTTTGCTCCAGGGGATATAAGTGACCCCCTGATCCACGTCCCAGTACTGCTTATATTCAGCCTTGATGCCTTTATTCAAAGCCCAGGCAATCTGGGACAAAAGAAAAGATTTCAGCTGTTATACCTATTGTAGATAGCAGTTCTACAATTCATTTTGTGCATCGGATGAACGGCCTTCTATGGGTCTTAGAGGTACATGGTGATTTACCTTAATGGCTTTTTGGTTGACTTTGAATATTCCCCTGCTAAGCTTCTGCAGAGCTCGGAATGCATCCTGCCGATGGATCATGACGATATACGCACAACCCCGTGGAGGAATCATCTAACAGACGTGAGAAGAGGCCATATTGGATGTTTAACACTCAGAGTGTATTGTACACACACACTCTCTCTCTCTCTCTCTCTCTCTCTAAAAAAGCATAAGTGATTACTTTAACTGCTGTGAAAAACATCAGCATTACACTGGAAAACTCACATTAATGGAGTCGATCTGGCCAAACTCCTCCAGCAGACTTGCCACATCCTGCTGCTGCGTCCTTTTGTCCAGCTGGCCCACCCACAGGGTCGTACTGCACACTGCCACAAACACAGGGGGTCATTACTTAATGCTCCACTGCTGGGCCATCCACTCAGGCAGGTCATGCATGCAAACAGAGCTTGAATAAAGGGTCACTGTATCTCAAAGGTTAAAGGAATTAATCATAGTACTATAATAAATAACTAGCTTTACCGCTAAGGGTCTCGTTTTTGAGGACAGGGAGTCCTTTTTGTCGCCGATCCCGCTCTCGCTCTCGTTCTCTCCTCTCTTGTGAGCGAGAGCGCGGGGAGTGGTGCCGCCTCTCCCGAGACCACGAGCGGGACCGCCTGTGCCGTGTCCGCCGTGTCCGGGAGTTGGATCGTGACCGCCTCCTCTTCGGAGATCTGACCAACGGAGCACAGGTGGAAATGTTAAAAGATGCTTCTGTTACAAACAAGCTCAAGTGCAATTTTTTTTTAAAACCAAACAATGTGTTAAAATTCCAATTAGCATAAGACATGATGCTGTAATACGCATGAGAAATTATACTGTGATTTGAGATTGTTTGTACGGCCCAGGCCTAGTGTCACACACACGTGTGCATCTTTACTAGCCTGTTATGGCTTACATAGGATAACCTAAATGAATCATGAGTCATCTCATTAGCTTACTGGATTGTCCACTGTAGAAAAAGAAGCTATATTTGACAGCAGGGAGATGTAGGTTAATAGTAACCAACTGTCAACTTGAAAAAGCAACGGTTAAATAATTTGTTTAAGTTTAATTAGAGACTAGTTCATCTGTTCCAAATCTTTAGCATGGTGTGTTGCTAACTTATGACAGTAATGCATATACAACATAGACATATTAGGACTCATCTTGTCACAGTTTGTCAGTAGCCTAGCCTATGTTTCAACAATATCAAGATGATCTCATTTTTTAAATGCTGACGAAAATACAAATATCTTTTGAAGAAGCATCTTTCCTCACCTGGAGCCAGAGCGTGAACGGGACCTCTTGTTATCAGGCCACTGCCTGCGGTCTTTCATTGATGGGGAGTCGATCCCCATGGAAACATCCTGCCAAGACACAAAGATCTCAGGTACGAGCTCTAAAGATGCCATTCAGTTATTAACTTTTAGCAGAATGCACATTAGCATTGCATGGACACACTTTCAGTTTAGTTCGTAACCACATGCAGGGTAATGACTATAATGGCATGCAAACAATCCAACTGCACACAGAAAACAATGGCACAGTAAGACAAGCGTCTGATGAGCGGTGCTGGACAAACCTGTTGATGTGGAGGCATGTGCGGTGGAAATGCATTATTTTGAGGCGGGTATCCCCCTGGGAAGCCTTGGAGCATCACAGCTCCCTGCTGGGGCTGGGCCATGGGAGGCTGCCCCATAGGAGGCATCCCTGGGTAGGGCTGGGGTGGTACCATGCCAAACCCCTGGAGCTGCCCGTTTGGAGGTAGAGGAACCTAACACGGTAAAACAGTAGACAATAGTGGCATTATTTTTATTTTATTTTATTTATATATAGAGAGAAACAAGCATGTGGGTTATATTGAGCGTCTATCAATAGCAGCAGTAGCCCTGATGCATAATGCAAGCAAGCAAAGCAGACAATAAACAAAGGGGATGAGATTAATATGTTATACTTGGCATCTTTTGTTACCTGCTGTGTGGGGTCCTGTTGCTTGGCCATTATGGCTTGCTGGAAGTGATCCATGTTGGGAAGCTGGGGGAAGCCTGGGGGGAGCTGCTGATGCTGATGGTGATGGTGATGCTGCGGAGGTTGGATACTGTCCATGTGACTGCTGAAAATAAACAAGACAGCAGACCACCTACTGTAACTACATAGATCACAGCTTGTTAAGAATAAGAAGATTCCCTTTGATTATGCTCAATTAAGATGACTAGGCAAGCTGATGTCTAAGGGCAGGGATCTGTTGAACAAAAACCTAGAATGCTTCATTTGACTCAAGCTTCTCAGCAATAGCAAGCACCTTCCAGATCTTTAACACCGACACACTGCCAGGTTTATAAGCACACAACATTCTTGGAATTACTCCTCAGATGTCAGGAAAGAAAACAGCCTCACGTGTTTTGATGTACCCGTAAAAAAAGACTCTCACAAACGCCCTTTTCGACAGAACCCATCTTGAATCTGTTCCGTACAATGCCCATAACCTTTTAGACGTCTGTGCTATTGCTAGACATCGCTTTGGGGCCGAGTCCTATTTTTGAGCACTATTCCACATTAGCTCATCTGCTGGTCCAATTATAGGTCGTCATGGAGCCGAGGGGGAGAAGAGGAAGGTAGGGGAGTAAAATAGGTCAGGACTTACAAGACTGGCTGGGCGGAGGGCGTCTCTTCCTTTTGCATCTCGTCGGCACCCTCAGGCTCATCATCATAATCAAAGCGATCAAGGAGTGTCTGCAAAAAGGGAGGGGGGAAAATCCACAGGTCACATGGGCTTATTGAATAAGATTTGCTTATGCAAGACTGACATCACTGCAAAACTTGATTAAAGATTAATCTTTTGGACCTTTTACAGCAAAAAAAAACAAAACAAAACAAAAAAAAACTTTTGCATGGGTGCTTCACGAAAAGGGGGTGGGACACTAAACACCTATGAAGGGGATGGTACTGTAGACATGTAGGCTGTATGTCTGGTGTCGGGTGGTTTTCCGTGATGCTGTGTGGCTTACTGTGTCAAATGTGGCCTTCTGGTCGACAGGTTCAGACAGGGGAGGCGGGTGAGGGGGTATGACTGCAGGCGTGGGCGCCACTGGGGGAATGGCGTGGGACTGCAGGTTCATCGGAGCCGGCAGGTTGTTGGTCAGTGCTGGGGACTGGGGCTTTGCGGGCTGCTGGAAGGTCTGAAGCATTTGCTGCAGCTGGATTGATAGACAATATGACTATAAGTAAAACTTCATATATTATTTTAATGTGAGAAATATGCCCTATGCCACACAAATTTGATAATTGAAAGTCTTGTGAAACCTTCAAAGAGTGCCATGAGGTATTTATCTAAACTAAGGAAACATTGGAGGACCTGTCTTTATGTCTAAATGTTGTGATGTGGTCTCTGTCTTGTTATGTTTTTTTGTTTTGTTTTGTTTTTTTAATTTATTCTGTGTACATACATGTCATGAGATATGGACCCTGATATTGGTGTCTGAAATAAAGAGATGAATGCATTTTTTCCCATTATTATTATTTTCATTTGTGTCTTGCATTTTTTAACTGGTGCCATAGCACAATGAAACCACCCGCTAGTCCCGCTAGCAGTGCTGAGTGCTAACTAATACACTGCTATGTGAGATATTTCTCTCTCATAGAAATGACAAAACACGAAATGACTGAAATAATGAAACACAGCCAGAAGTACATACTGTAACATAGCGTCAGTAATCAAACTGTACTGTAAACATACTGTAATCAGTTACATGGACATACATGCAACCCAGTTAGGGCTGGACAATTAATCGCATTTGCAATATAATCGCAATTTTGAAAAGCGCAATTTCTAAATCGCAGAGGCGCGCAATTTTTTTTGGTTTTGTAAATGCATAGACTTAATGCATAGACTTGTTTGTTAGCCACACTCTGCACATGTTAAACAAAGATTGGGGTTCAACGCAACAAGATATTCTCTTGAATAAAAATATGCTGATTAATGAGTAATTCATTTTCTATTTTTAATTAGAGATTGTGTACAAATATGCATATTAATGAGACATATGTGGTGCTTGTATTTTTTATTGTGAAAAATCACAATAAAATCGCAATCGCAATATTGGTTGAAAAAAAATCGCAATTTTGAATTTTGGCAAAATCGCACAGCCCTAAACCCAGTAATACCTTTCTTTCTCAACATTGTGAAATATTAGTTATTAGAAATGGTAGCTGTTACACGTGACTGATGGTGACTGACCTGCTGCCCTTGGGAAGACTGGAAGAGCTGTGCTACAGCAGCAAAGGCGTCAGAGTTCTGAAGCTGCGGCACGGCCGCTGCGATGGAATTAGCCGTCACTGCGTGATGCTCCGGGCCTGCCGTCGAGTGAGTCTCCGGCATCGTCTTCACCGGGATGGGAGGGGAGGCTGCAAATGGACAGTGGTTAACGCCACACATTTTTGTCTATCGAGAAAAGCAAATGTGACCAAACTCTGCAACATTAGAAGCATCAGCGCCCATGAGGGTGTGTAAGTTAAGATCTAATGGTGGCCATGCACTTAGGCCTATCCATACAACATAGCCAAATCAACTGCATCAAAGGGTTTATTAGATCCTCTGATATACTGATTGACATTTGCGCATCTGAGAAGACATACTGCACATTCAGCAAAGCAATCAAAACTATGAATTCAAAACACTCTTACCATTTTTCAATGCTGTCTTATTCAATGATCATGTACTGTAAGTTTAATGACAAGTACTAAAGCTAGCATGTCAGATGCTTGACAATAACATCGATAGCAACCTCAACTCACGGCCATAACCATGGCAACACAAATCTGATCCAGCTCTCCCACCTGTACAGTTATTCTGGTCACAATGGTCACACACACACACACACTCAGAGATATGGACAACCAACTGTGTGCTTTGACAGCAGCTCAAACCTCTGGCAAAGTTTGACACCAGCGAATCACCTCCATTGGGTCCGGCTTGGTCCCCATCAGACACTCCAGTGGCACCGCCTGACCCTGTGGCCATGTCCAACAGGGGCTGGATAACCTCAATTTTGAACACACCATTCTTCTGCCAAAGGTTCAACACACGCACAATCTTGCTCTGTTGGGGAGTGGAGGGTGGATTAGATTAGGAATCAAAGACAAAAACAGAGTAGAATATTCTGTAAGTGTGATTGGGTTCAGGGGTCTTACTTTGCACCGAACAGGGAACGATGACAAGAGTTTACCACTAATGTGCATGAAATGGACAAATACTGACTATAACGCAGAGTCAAACTATTGGAAACACAGACCCTAGACTATAAACAAGGATTCAAGAATTTTATATGCTCCACATTAGAGAACGACCGATTGATCGGACGGCCGATGTATCGGGCCGATATTTGCTTTTTTTTTTGTGTATCGGCATCGGCCGTGCGTTCGCCGATAATTTTTTCCTGCCACGATTAACATGCAGGCATCGCAAGAAGCTTTGTGTTGCTGGAAACACTGTAGTCCACGTGCAGACCACGCATTGCCCCTCCCCTATTAGCAGAGTGCTGGAAGACTGCTGCTGTTTGCACCAAAGTATGTTGTAACTGTCACTTAGCTTGAATATTTCCATACACTTTGGGTGTGTCTCGGTCAGTGAGGCGGAGCAGTTGTCACAGCGGTATGACAGTGCTGCTCCACTTGAATGAGAACTTTTTGCACGAGTGTAAAAAGTGGACACTTTTTAAAGCTGGTACAGCGTTCTGCTTACCTGAACTATAGCTGGCCCACTCACATAGGCTACACTGACTACACTTACCATCATACACTAACGACATATACCTGTAAGCTAATTACAGGCATTCCTGCCTGAACAAGACACCGTTGTCTGTGAGCCTAAATTAATGTTCACAAACAACCACAACACGCACTACTTTACCGTCAAAATCTGTTTATTGTCCCAACATCATAGCAAACAGTGAAGCCATTACTTCAGCTCCATTATCCATTCCGTTTCAAACATAGAACCTCATCACGAACATACACTACTCACACTCGCACCAAAGATTCGCACAGTTGTATTTCCTGGTCCGTCAGCATAACGCTTCCCATTCCCCAATGATTCAGTTTAGAACACAAACTTCAACAATTTGTTGCTTAATGTGCTTCTGATATAACCATTATTGTCCTGGTGGTGGCATATATGGCAGCTTTTTTTTAATATTTTCATTTAGATCCAAGAGTGTGTTGTCTTCGCCTGTTAAGTGGCATAGTAACCTAATATATGGTTCAATGATTAGGCCTACTCTTCAGGTTTATTATTAATATTATAGTATAATAATTATAATAGTGTTATAACAGTAAATTCTTTAAATGTGTGGAGTGGGCAAAATATATTTTGTGATTGATTACTGATTATGTCTGTCTTACAGCAAACAATGCATCATCAAGGCGAAAGCCTTTAAGCCTTTAACCCTTTACAATTAACCATATGCATTCCACACATATGATGTGCACCATATGGATGATATGAATGTAACATCATTGCACAAGATTGATACTGATAGTGATCTGTGTTTTGTTTATTCTTTTTAAAGGAAATGGCTGACAAGTCAAATAAATATATTTATGATGTAAATTGAGGGAGCAAAAGCTGTACCGGCTCCAAATATGGGCTTTAGAAAATCGGCAGCCCATATAGGTCATCGGCTAAAGCTGACGAAAAAAATCGGCATCGGCCCTAAAAAAATCCATATCGGTCGTTCTCTACTCCACATATGCCCCAGGGGCTTTATATGACCCCATACATTGAAATGCTGATGTAAAACTTGTAGTGTACACTACACTGTTTGAAGAAGACACT
Source organism: Limnothrissa miodon (assembly GCA_017657215.1). NCBI lineage: Eukaryota > Metazoa > Chordata > Actinopteri > Clupeiformes > Clupeidae > Limnothrissa > Limnothrissa miodon. Next base: position 584,567 of record JAGFZM010000052.1, read on the forward strand.
GGAGAAGTCCAGTTTGACTTCCATGTCATCCACCTCCAATTTTATGAGGAGGTCAGATTAAAGTTTGAGTTGGAAAACTGCAGCTGACACCTACCCTGTCTTCAGATGGACACAAGCAAAGATTCTCGAAGGTGCCCGTTATGTTTTTGGTGAATCTGGGCCCAAACACGTCCTTATCTGCTCCAAACTGATGGCGTGATTGTCTGACGATTGAGTCCACCACATACAGCCCAGGAACTTTATACTCGGGCTTACACTGCAGGAGACAACAAAATGAATGTCACCAGCTGCACCTTTTGGCTTTAAATCTGTTATGTAATAATATACCAAATGTTACTTCAATATCATATCAAAATGAAGAAATAAAAATATTGCTAAATAGTTCTTACAAACATTTTGAGAGGACACAAACCAACATTTCAACGAATGCAACATACCTTTTTAATAAACTTTTCAACAATCTGGACAACGTGTTTATAAAGCTGCAAAAGAAAAAAAGAAAAATCAGGTTTAGTGGGTCATTAAATCAAGTGGTCATCTAAATAGGGCCTTTTCATATGAGTATTGTTTAAGCAAGAGAAACTCAAGCATGTGATTTTCTGAACCACTATTTAGCCTGTCATTACCTTTATAGCTTTGATGGCAGATTTTGTAATGGAGATCATCTTTGCCCGAGAGATGGGGGGTTTTGAGTCCATCAAAGAAAACAACTGTGGGAGACAAACAAGTAAACACCTAAATGGGTAAAGAATCAATACTATGTTTGATGGCCTGGTTGATATTAGGACTGGGTATAAAAAAAAAAAAAAAAAAAAATATTCGATTAATCGAAAACAAATCGATTTTCCTTTGAATAGGCCGATATCAATTCAAAACCACTTGAATTGATCTTTCATACATACGTAACATAATTAAATTCTTAATGAAAATAAATATTCATATTTTAAGTAATGCCCCAATTAGGGTTACTATTTGCATCATTAGTTCTTCTGTGAATGTCATCCAGGTCCAAATAAAATTGGTAATGTGCAATATCCTTAACTCAATCAAAAATCAATCAAATTAAATCGAGAATCGAATCAAATCGGACCGCTGTGAAGTAAAAATTGAATGAAATCGGATACCCAGCTCTAGTTAATACTATGAGCACAAAATACAACATGCATATTATTTACAAATCAAAGCAACATGGTAAATGTCACCCTATGGTATGATCTAGAGGAAACAATGGAATATGCCACACATAGGTCAACTAATGTTTCCAAAGGACCAGATGTTAGTAACATTTTAATTGTCTGTTTCAATTTGCTGCCCAAAGCATTTTAAATACAGACTTTAAAGAATGGGGGTTAGCTGTACAAGACCAATTACTACTATAAAATGTCAGCCAACACTGGAGCCCATTTAAAATGTCTAATATTGTTTATAATTATTTCCTGCAATGCACTTTTGAACTTTTATTCACTTTTAATGGCATGCTGAAACAATGCAGAGAGGGAATGTTGAGAAAAAACTGAAAGGTTCCAGTGGAAGCTGTCATTAGAAGTCCAAAGAGAGTGATGGATGCGTTTCATGGTCTTATTTGCATGTGTGTAGGTTACCAGCCCTGACAGTAGTTTACATGCAGTTCATATTCATACTAATAGCCCTCTTATAGTCATGGAAGGTCTCCAAAGTGTAGATAATCAACTTTTGATTCATGGTCATATGCTCTGCTAATTAACAAATTCAGTTGGGGGGTTGAAATAAGTTATATTTTAATATTTGTTAGTAATTTGGCATTGAGGGGGGTATATAAAAACAGACATCGCTCGCGCTCAAACTCCCTCCAAATGCTTTCTCAGAGGTGGGGAATACAGATGAACCAGCCTAATCTGCAGGCATTATTTCACTAAAGACATACTGCATCATCATGTCAGTACAACATATAACGTTAACGTTTCCCCAGTGCAACAGAAAAAGAAACAACACTCTTGTCTTGGAATCTTGTATTGTTGACTGATCAAAGGCAGATGCTGGTCAAGTCGCAAGGCAAGCTCCACTGGCCACCATCTCATCCATTAACGACAGCAGCAACATCACTTCTTATACAATTAAGTTATCAAAACTTAATAATACACAACTTCAGTAAGTTACATGCAACATCTACAGCTCGCACTAGGATATATTCAACCTCATGCCACGCTAGGTCATCTAAAAGATTGCTAACGAAAGCAGGCAGGATTGATGTAGGCTAACATTAACTCATGATTTAGCTAAAAAGTAACGTGTTTGTCTCCTTTTCCAGTGGTCAATTCCAGTAACTTTAGAATAAAACACCATTAACATGGTGACGTTAAGGTAATCTCTCTCATTGGAACAATTTGCAAAAAGCGCTTTTTGCAGTGATTCAGGTAGCTAGCAAATGTAAAATGCCTGGTTGGCTTCGCATACTTGCTAAACTACTACTAACACTCCGCGAGCTAGATAAGTCTAGCTAACTTGCTACATAACAAACTAGCCAACAGTGCAATTTTGCACATCTGAAAAAAAATCAAAAGATCAAATCGCACGTAGTGATTACTAGCAAGATTACTTTTTGACCGAAGCCGAAATTAAGACTAGTAAGTAACTAAACATCATAACAACAGGCCTTCAGTGCCAGTTTGAGGCCTTCCCTACATAGCCAGAACTAGCTTAGCAAGCTGGTCAAAGACAAACCTTAGCTAATGTTAGCTAGCTAACTTCAATCACTTTTGGCATTCCTGATCTTCTGAATGGCTGTATCAAGGACAAACTAACCTCATGGTTAAATGCATTGACAGCGTCCATGGTTCCCGGCCTCGGCTACGTATCCCCTAATCGTGCAAGAGAAATTGATATTTACAGTCCACCAAGAGGCCGGCTAAACATGTCCGCTTGTGATACTGGTGGTGGCTCGAGAAGCAGACAGTCGGCTGGTGTGATAGTGGTGGACGGGGCGAAGAGCAGGTCGGGATTGAATGGCTCCCACAGTTAATCGGTAGATGGCAGCATTTTCACGCATTTACAGCTATTTAGACATTCTCTGTATCTATATAAAGACAGGTAATCGGTTGAAATTTAACCAGACAATTAAAATATCGTGAAACATAGTTTGTAATACATTCCATTTTCAGAAATGAATAGTTTCTAGTTTTACAAAATTATCCCTACTGTAGCCCTTATATCTTAGACAAAGGATGTACGTTGAGCGCTTTGAAACCTTGCCACAAGGTGGCATCGTGCTGTTATCCATACACATGGGAACATAAACAAATTGCTGTGGATAGGCTATGCACAATGATGACACATTGTGTCCGTTGAGTAATGTAGCCCAGGAATTACAGGTCAACATCTTGAGTAAAACATGAGAAGTTTCATCATTTATAAGAATAGGTCCCGTATCAAGGAAATACCTTGATTCGGGCACATCCTGTTCACTGTCAATTAGCCACATAGTCTACACGTGAATAAGTTAATTGTTCAATACACGAGCCATGCCTAGTCTACCTGTAGTCGGAAGTCTTAAAACACATAGCTATAGTGTTATCATTTGTCCTTGACGCGCTATTACTGTGTTATTATTTGACAAATACGCTGGAGGTTGAGATTGATTCACAACAGAGAAAACTCTCACGTGTTTAATAGCCTGTGTCATTGACAATAATCTACACGATTTCAGATGTGTTTTACAACCTATAACTTCCTGAGAATTTCCTGATTAAGTTCACTGTAGAATAAATCTGTGCTGTCAAAAGTCATACACTGACAGCTTTCCCCTCGCAACATGGTCTTTGTTGTGAACCGCATGGGTCTGAGGGCGGAGTTTTTCACACAAGTATGTAGGCAGACACTACTGGCGCAGGCACAACTGCCCTTGAAAACGGAGCTGATTGGACAGAAATTCAACCTAGTAACTGAGTGAGAATTTCTTCAGAAAAACAAGTCACGCCTACCTCCAGTCCCGGGAAACTTGCTTTAAACAGGCTAGCACACACAAAGCATTCAACAGTCTTCTGCGATCGTGTGAAGGTGTGGATGTCATTACTAGCGCTCCTAAGTTTTTCGTTGACTACTCGCTTTACATTAGACTTAGGTAAATGTCATAGACGTCGCTAGAGTGTTTATGTAAGGGCATTAAAGGGTTTCAGTTTTTTCTTTTTTCGGCGACGATTAAAAAGTGTTGATACCGCAACTTGAGTTTGACGCTTCCATGGTCTACTCACGTCAGACAAAGCGTCAGGTTGGACAGGTGGTGCGTGTGCCAATTTCGGTTAAGACGTCCGCAACAGGCTATTAGGGACAACGACAGAGCAGGAGGGACTTTGCTTCAGATGTATGTTGCTGACAGAGCCGAGCTCATTTTAGAACACGTAAGGAAATACACCTGGTTGTAGGCTAGGTAAGGTAACAGGACATTAGAGCGCATTGAACACAGTTGGCAATCTCCAGTGCAAGCTGTCAAGGAGATGGGGGTCGACGGTCCAAAACTTTTGGGGGTTAAAGCTTCAAATTCCACGGGTGCAGACAGTGGTTTGCCCACCCTTAACAGTAGTCCACCTGGGGACATTCTTCGCAACTTCTATCACACAAAAAGAGTTGGAAATTATCTAATTGGAAGAAAACTTGGAGAAGGGTCCTTTGCTAAAGTTCGAGAGGGTCTTCACGCTCTGACAGGAGAAAAGGTAAAGACATCAATTTGATTCATAATAATAACAAAAAATTGTCAGAATTCTCATCAGTTAATCTGTAGTGCTGCCATTTAAAAAAGTGAAAAACATTTAATACAAGAATGGAAAGGACTGCTTGTCATAGTGTATTTTTGCCATTTTTGTCCAATAATGATGCATTCTTGGGACCACTCACTTGAAGCATCTTTAGGACATGTAGCCTAAGAGTTAAATACGGTCAGTTATAGTTACTGTAATTTACCTGTTGTAGAGATGTAGTAACACCTTCCTGGTTATTAGGTAACAGTGGCAATCCAGGAGCTTACCAAGGTGTCTGAATTAATCACAGCTTACCCTAGAGAAAGTGATCAACACCAGTGTGAAAGACTCATTAAGTCCCTCACACTAGAACACATTAAACAGCAGGCTCTTATAAGGAGATTTCACTGCTGAAAGACATGTAAATCTTCCCAATTAAAGTAGCCTGTTCATGCATGTATTTTTTGGTTTTGTAGTTTTCTGAGTGTGTTTGTTTTTGATCTATTGTTGGGTCTTGCTTTTGTCATTGATCACCACTTGCTGTAAACGTCTTTGTGGGTGTGCTCAGCCAATCAATTAGCATGTGGGGGTGACAAAAAAACAAGTGTCTTGTTTTTTTGAATGTGACCTGGAATTCCTAAGGATAAAACCAACCCCAACGAGCCCCCTCAGAACCTCTATCTCTCCCTGTTGCTGTGGCAAGGAGAGAGACGTGCCGCCCAGGCGATGATGCAAACCCTCGAAATCACAAAGCAAGGCACTAGTCCTCCTCGTGCTTTCTCTCTCTCCTCTGCTCGAGCTGCTGTTTTGCTTGCTCGCTCGCTCGCCCGCCCGTTCGCTAGCTCGCTCTGGATCGATCTGACATCACCAGGAAAAACAGTGGGGGTGGGGCTGGGTGGGCAAGCAGTGAGAGGATAGCACATGCTCCCAGAGTGTGTATTGTGTGTGTGTGTGTGTGTGTGTGTGTGTCGTGATCATATCTAACCCACTTTCCCCCACACCCACTCTTTGTCTGAGAGAATGATAAACAACGTGTCGGGCAGGAGCCCGCAGGCAATGGCAGAGCCAGCGGCAGTAGCCTCTCCATCTCAACCCTGCCCCCCACACAACCCCCACCCCCCCACCTTCCACCACCCAACCCCCTCTCCCCCACACACACGCACCCCGACTCCCACCTCCCTTCATCGACATTGTGGGCTTTAGCGGAAGGAGCCAGTCCTTTGTTGTCGCCTAAGCATACAGTGAGACTAAATTTGCATCAGAGGAGATGGTGTAAAGGGGGCAAGGGTGGGGGACGGTGTGCTTCCTTGCCCCCCCTCCATCCTCCCCACTGACCTTCCACTCAGGGTTCTTCTGTTAGGGTAATTGATCTAATTATTTGCTCAATTGGTTGCGTATGACTTGTTTGCTCAATGGTCTCTTGTGGCCAGTGATTTGTAAAGGCGAGACAGTGAGGCAGCTTCTTGAACTACCTTCTTTTTTGTCCCAGCTTGAGGGGCAGGTATTGTGTGGAGGACATAACGAATCACCCTTTCTTATTGTGCAAGCTCGAAAAATGTGCGGGGTGAAAGAAAGATCGAAAGGTCAGGGAACTGTTAGCCCCCTACTCTGTCTGAATTTCTGTCTACGTTCTCCTTTGTGTGGAGGTGGAGGTCATCATTAAGGTATTAGGCGAACCTCCCAGATTCATCTCAGGGTGAATGTGTACATTTGTTGCCACTCAAGCCCCCTGTGTGTTTATCCAGCATTAGCCTAGCTCTTTGCGGCACGCATGTGACAAATGGGTGAAATTAACAAGCCATTTGGGGTCTTCTTCTCCCGTGGGAGTGAAGAGAAAGAGAGGGGGGGTCAGTGGTGTCTGTTTGTTCTTATAATTTCCAGTGAACCTCCTAATCAACCCCCCAAAACACACACAGACAAACACACACACAGTTGCCCCTTTGGCCCCCGGGTAAATCAGGTGTAAGCCTCTGTCTAGGAGCAAATGTGAGTGGTTGCCCCAGGCTGGGTTAATGGCCGTGACAGCAGCTCTGGTTCACAGCTTCACCTGTTCGGCCCCAGCACCACATGGGGTGGATTGAGAAAAGAGTCGACACAATGACAGCTTTTTTCACACAAAGACTGGGAAATAGAATAGCCATGTGTGTAATGTCAAGTCAACTAAGTGACCATTTAAGCCTGCACTATAGGCCTGCCTTATCCAGTTAAAGAAAAAAAAATCAACCCTATTTAATATTGTATTAGTGAAGTGTGTTTTTACCATGACCAAGGTAAATCATTTGGTGATTAAAACAGAATAACAAAAATCTTTGTACACGTTTATTGGCAGGTGGCAGTAAAAGTGATTGACAAGAGAAAAGCCAAGAAGGACTCGTATGTGACCAAGAACCTGCGGCGCGAGGGCCAGATCCAGCAAATGATCCGCCACCCCAACATCACCCAGCTGTTGGACATCCTGGAGACGGAGAACAGCTACTACCTGGTAATGGAGCTGTGCCCCGGGGGGAACCTCATGAACCACATCTACGAGAAGAAGCGCCTAGAGGAGCGGGAGGCACAGAAGTACGTGCAGCAGCTCGTCATGGCCGTCGAGCACCTGCATCGGGCGGGCGTGGTGCACAGGTGAGACCCCCCCCCTCACACACACACACACACACACTTTCTCCTTTTTATGGGTTCACATGTGTCACCTGTGACAAAAACAGTCGTATTCTCATTTTCATAAATTCCATTAGCACTTAGTGGAGCCTGTCGTGCAACTGGCACATTACTTGCATGCTGACGCATTCACAAAAAAATGCTTGTCTAAATATGAATCATACAATGCACCCAGTGGGAGATTCAATTTAAAACTTTGTTCATTTAAATGATAATTAGTTAGAAGGATAAGTGCAATATGGCTTATTACGGTTGTATTAACTTGCTTGATGTTTGAAAGATTTTTTGATTGTATCCCTATCTGCAGAATGGTTGTGTAGATACTACTTGGCAAAGCGTGGTTACAATACCAAACAGTCAAAGATCTTAAGCTGCTGGAAGATGGCACCCTTGTTAAAATAGAGCCCAAAGACTTCCCTTACCACTTGTATATATAAACAAGTAGAAACACTGAAACACAAAAACACAGTTTCAAATGGGCTAATATGAATGAAAATGGTGTGTGAATGCAGATGGCCTTGTAGTTATGTTGGTGATTATACTGTATCCATGTGCATCAAATTTGTGACCCATATAAGCATATAGGGTGCTGTGCTTTTGAATGGGGGTAAGCCCCTTTTTACGGGGGCTTTTGTTAGTCAGTGAGTTGGACCACATTGACAGTTGCTCCATTTAAATTGACAGCTGCTTGTTGTTTTGCTTTCTCACAGAGATTTGAAGATTGAAAACCTTCTGTTGGATGAACATGATAACATAAAATTAATCGGTAAGCTTGTGTTTTATACATTCAAAAATCTATTTAATTTTTTTGAGTTTATAAATAAATAATTAATATGCAACAACTACACAAACACAAATGTATTTATTTGTTTATTTTGGAATGTATTTAAATAAACCCACTTAAATGAAAATAATCTACTACTTTAAAAAAGACAAAGAAAACAGTACCTTTGCCCATGTGGTGAGGGATAAGAGACCCATAAATACCCATTAAAGCTAAATGACCTCTCACCAGTGTGCAAGGCTTGCTCTGTGGACAGGCCCATTATACGACGCCCATGTGTGACAGACAGCTCGAGTGTTCACTGGCAGACCAGTAAAATATGCTGCCCCAAGAACAGCATGTGCATTGCTGACACCTTCTCTCTCTCTCTCTCTCTCTCTCTCTCTGTAGACTTTGGGCTCAGCAACTGTGCGGGAATCCTCGGCTACTCTGACCCCTTCAGCACGCAGTGTGGCAGCCCCGCCTATGCAGCCCCTGAACTGCTATCACGCAAGAAGTATGGCCCCAAAGTCGACGTCTGGTCAATGTGAGTCACCCTCCTCGGCTCATATTCATGACTACCTGAACCATTTTCATGTTGCCCAATGTACTCATGCAGTCGCTAATAGATATTAATCCCTTGTTATAATGTGCAGCGGGGTGAATATGTACGCCATGTTGACCGGCACGCTTCCCTTTACGGTGGAGCCCTTCAGCCTGCGAGCCCTGCACCAGAAGATGGTGGACAAGGAAATGAATCCCCTCCCTACCAACGTCTCTTCTGGTAAGCCTGCCATCTTTCTTGACGTCAGGCATGAGATAGGGATTGGCTTCCACCGAAGCACACAAGCTCTGACTTGTGTAGATCTGCGAGATATGGGTTAGCCCTTCCATATAGGGACTGTAGGACGAAGAGCTTCGTTTTCAATCACTGATTGAATTCTCAATTCTCTGTTTTCATTGGACCTGCTCTCATTGTGTGAGTAGACATCCAGAGAAGGGTCACTGATGGCAGACCTTTGTCCAGTCTTAAATTGCAGCCTAACAAGTAACACACTCACAGTGTCTCACATGATGTTGTGAAGTGTCCATTTTTAGCCTCGGTCCTGTGCCTTCCTTAGTTTGAATCATCTGCGTCTGATGTTCTACTAATGCAAAAGGTTGACTGTTGAGCGTCCAAGCTACCCTAAACTTACTGCGAAGGCCTAATTAGATTTCACAGGAACTCCTCTCCCTGCCAACAATAGAGTGGATATGAAATTCTTATCTTTTCTTTGTTCGTAAGAAAACCCATCATGTAATTATCACAGTGCGTAAAGAGTTTCTTCAAATAGATAATAGAGGAAGCATGATCATATTTCACTAACTTGGAAGACGACAAAAAGAAGTAAAAAGTGGGGAGTGGAGAGTACTAGGAAGTTGTCAAGATAATATCTCACTAACTTGGAAGATAACATTTGATAATATAAAAATGCCTGTGTGTTGTGGTTCACTGTAAATTGGCTGTCAAAATAACTCGTCTGCTGTGTGCAACCAGAAGAGCCGGCTGCTCCTCTACTTTTGTAGAACTTGTCAATGACCCCAGCAATTATTATCTAATTATCTCAACACATGTTAAACTCACTGAAGCATTCATTTCAAATCAACGAAAGTAACCTATGTCTAGAATATTTTTTGTATTTATGTCCATAAAAGATGGTGAACATTGATGCTTGTTTAAAGTAAAAGGGGCGCTGCTGCTCTCCAATTTCATCCCTTAAGGCTTGAATTTAGAAACTTCCTTGCCAAAGAGTTTCCACCTATCTGTCTGCGTTTGAGACGCCTGGCACACCACCCTTACATAACCATGACAGTCCTGGTGCTTACATAAAAAAGGAATTGTGAAATTGTGGGCAAACTGTTATGAAATGCCTGCATTCTTTCGTGTTCCAGCAGTGGGTGGTTGTTGCTTGGTGGTTGCAGTTTTTTTTCTGGTTTTATTCATGTGACATTAGAATTAGCATCGACACAATGAGAGGCTCAATAACAAGCCCTTTTGTTTCAATGCGGCTCAGCTGATGTGCAAGACGCAGAGGGCACAAGTGGACTCGATAGCTGAGGCGAGGAGAGCGATAGCTCTTAGTGGAACATGGCCACAAAGCAGACTGTCACTGGTTGTCACTGAGACGTCCCTGCTGGGCCCTGTTCCCTTCAGTTGTGGCTACTCTCAAAAGACATCAGTGTGGTGGCACTGACCCTTCTCTATTCTCTCTCTTTTCCCCTGCTCCCCTCAGCTGCTGTGAACCTTCTGAAAAGCCTCCTCGAACCCGACCCGGCCAAGAGGCCCAACATCCACCAAGTGATGTCCGACCCCTGGCTACAGTTGGGCAACCCCCACACCCTTGCCCCTTACCTCAATAGGTGAGGAGACTACACTTATCTTCGTCATTTAACGGAATGCTTCTCATCTCACCCTCTATCTATAGCAATTTACGCATAAATAGACAGACAGACGAACAAACATGAATCTCTAAACGGCCATTTTTGCTCCTTGTCTCCCAGGATCCATATTGAGGAGATTAACCAAATGGTGTTGCTCCACATGACTGAGAACATGGGCTACAAACACAGCGAGGTCCTGAGCGCGGTGCTTACCAACCGTGCCTGCCACACGCTCGCCGTCTACTTCCTGCTCAACAACAAGATGAAACGGCTGTCGAAAGAGTACCGGGTAGGCACACATCACTGGCTAGATTGTCAAATAATCGTTGATGCAATAGCATGATGTAAGAGTGCAAGAATCTGATTATTATAATATAACCGATTGAAAGAATGAACATGTGCTCTCCTAGTCTAATTTGATCAAATAATGCTTTCAGTTTTAGACGAGTGTTGCTTGTTTATGATGTAGTGATTTTATTTTTTTCAGTGCACACAGTGCACACAGTAGCTAAGAAATCATAAACTCTAACATTATAAAAACAGCAGGTTTTGACGTTAGTGTGGCCTCCTTCCTTTAGGAGAAGCAAAATGTGGAGAAGGAGAAGAAGAACGAGCTTTTCTTCCAGACCCAGTGGCGAAAACACATTGAAAAGATCACCATCCCCCCAAAGCAGACTCCTGTCTACCTGGCCGTGAGCAAGGGCCCCACCAAAGAGAAGAAGCACAAGACAGGTAGGAGGCCATGGTGCAGTCAAAAACAACTTTGAATAGTTCCAAATGGCAATTAGGACATAGTTTCAGAGGCTTCTTACTAACCGATATGTGAATCTTAAAAGATTAGATTAGATTAGATTAGATTAGATTCAACTTTAAAGTTATCAGCGCCAGAGGGAAAGTAAGAGTAATTATCATCGTATTCTTGGCAAAGATAATAAAAAAAGGCATTTCAGAGGTTCTCCTTCTGTCATCAGCCAATTATAATTGGCACAGATTTCAACTATTTATGTAATAAGAAGATAAAAATGTGTTGTTGGAACATGCTCATTGCTGAAATTTGAATACATACTTTCATTATTGCTGCGGGCACAGCATGCACACACATCATGTAGAACAGGTTCTGGCATGTCAGTCAAGACAGGCTATTGCTTTTTACATACATACCCGCTCAGTGTCACTTAGCGAGTTACCCCACCTGCCTGTGCTTGTGGCCTCGAAAAAGAATGTTTGTCTGAACTTAATTTTATGTCAAGAACAAAGATACAAGTGTTTCTGAAAAAGAACTTTGTGAACCAGAATGGCCTTCTGAGAGTTTCAGGATATATTTTTTTGTCCTTTAGAAAATCAAAGAGCTCTGTAGTTCCAACTGCTGTGGAGTCTAGGCCATAGTCTGTGCTTAAAAGACTGAAAGAAAAAACAGACAGTGCCCTAGTATTGTCCCTAATGCCAAATAATGTGACTCTGTAGTGCTCACCGTGTGCTCACTTCACCTCTGTTCTTCCTCTCTCAGGCTTGTTGCGTGCTGTGACTGGGGGACTGAAGGATGCCTACTCTGGCCAGGGCGGCTGCGTGGCCTCCTCTTCGCTGGAGTATCTGGAGATCCACCCACTGTTCCCGCAGATGCCACAGTCACCTAAGCAAGAGACGCGACCTCATTCCGAGGAGGACAAGGACAAGGAGAAGGACAAAGACAAGGACAAGAAAGAGAAGGACAAGTCCAAGATGAAGAAGCGGAAGGCTGTAAAGATCCCTGCTCGGCCGCCATCCGCCCTGGCCGCCCACTCCTGGAACTCCGGCCACACCAAGGAACCTGTGCAGGAGACGCCACCTTCGCCGTGGTACAAGCTGACCAATGGCGCTCTCTCGCCGCCGCGCCACGTCTCCGCGTTCCAGCCGGAAACGTCCTACCTGAAGAAGGCCACCATCCCCACCATCCCCACACTGCCATCCAGCCAGCCAGTGGCTATCGTGGCGCCCCAGCCCAAGAAGAACCCTTTGTCGGCCTCCGACTGGCCCACCAGCTCACCCGAAACAGGCATAGGCACCAGTCTTCCCAGCAGTGGCAGCGGCAGCGGAGGCAGCACTTGCAGTGGGGGCAGCGACGGCCCCGAGAGCCCACAGCACCAGCGTGGTAGCAGCTCCAAGTTCCCCTCCATGGGCATCGGGCAGATCCTAAAGAAGCGCATTGTGCCGCCGTTCACCTTCAGGCCTGAGCAGGCGGTGGAGGTGGAATCGCCCATGCCCTACCACATGCAGACTCTCCTCTGCTCCTCGGGGAAGGCGCTCAAGACCCTCTGCTGAACAGCAGCGCAGATGAAGAACAAAAACCTCTTCTTTACAGCTAGCAGTGTACCTTACAGACCTCTCCGAGCCCCCCACCCTGTTCCTCGTTAAACCTTTCCCTTGATAACACGGCTGCTTGTCTGACCAGCATCACCACGCAAACATAACCCTTCGCTGTGTGGACACTTAGTCGTTTGGTTGTTGTCTGTGATTTTTTGATGACCTCATATCACATTGGAGCGAGAAGCTCGGCCACGTGAATGTGGACAGAAGAGATTTGGGCGGTAAAAGCCCAGGGAAGGACGGATCTGTCCTCCTGTACAGACATTTGCTTGGATATGGAGGGAAAAAAAAGAAGAGGGAAGATAGAGAGAGAAAAAAAATGGCCTTTGAGTACTTTGAAAGAACAAACATGCACCTCAGCACTGAACAGTACTTATCGCTAGGAATATTGATGATTATGTAATGTTGCATGTACCGTGGCCAGGCACAGAAACTGAGTCACGATAGACTAAAGCTTTGAGGATGTGCCATGGCCATCTGCCACAGCCAGCACAGAAAGGATAGAACGTCTTTTTCCCCATCCTAGTTCTTACACAATCTCATATGAAATGCCACCACAGAGTAGATTGAAAGCATTCCGATGCCACCCTAGCACACGAGGCATTGTAGAGGTTCCAGTACTGCACGTGCATTTGTTTCTATGTCTCTGGGCTCCTCTAAACCAAGCAATATACAAGCAACTACCTTTACTGTGTTTTTTGCGCAAATTGTGTTGTTCTTCCTCACTCAAGTTAGTGAAGCTGCTACGTGTGTTACAGACAATTGAAGATGGCAGCAAATGGCTTTGTTTTTGAAAGCCTGGGGGGCGCACACAACTTTGTTATTGTCATTTTGTAACTTTATATACTTGCCCTGTTTCTCTTTTTGGAGTGACCCAGGGGTTTGTGTCAGTGTGGGCTTCGTGTGTCAATTGTTATGGCCTTAATTCTCTCATGGAAGTCACTTTTAGGCTGAAATGGAGACAGAAAAAATGTCAAGGGATGAAAATGAATGGGTTTCTATGAACTATGAAAAAAATAGTGTGTGCAATAGAATGTATATATATAGTCTCTGACAGAACTGCTGCGAATTGCCAAGTACCTTTTTGTTCTATGAATGAAAACAGGGGACCAGTAGGAGGATTGGCTTGTAAATACAACATAAGTGTCTTGATATGTCTTGTGCTTGTATTTTGTCTTCAACTGTGATTTAATACGATGAGCACACCACTGTAGATCCTCACCGAAATTATACTAACTTGACAAAGTTTTTTCACGGGTCCAGAAGGCTTTACACTGTTAAAGAGAAAAGCTTTGTTTTTTCTGTCTGACGCGCATGCAAAGACTTTTGGTACTTGGTACTTTTGGTACTTTTGGTCATTTTTGAACAAAACTTCGTAATTTTTGGGGTGAGGCAAAAGACAGAAACCGAGGTGTTTTGTAAGCTTTTGTAATGACGGGATTTGCTTACGAGTGAAGAGATTATGATGTACAAAAATAAATATTTATATTTCAAAAGTTGAATTTTTTGCTTCCATGTTTTCTTTGTTCTATGATATATAAACACTGCACTGCATATACAGGTTATTGATTCTTATGTTAATACAGAACAAACTTTTTACAAAATGACTGGACATTGACTTAGCCAAGAGTGCACAAACTGAATTCGAACATGCCTGTGGGAGTGACCCATATATCCCACGAGACACCTGTGGCAAGCGTGAAACGAAGAACAGCTGAATCACCACCCTAATGTAATCCAGTCAGCTGCCCCACCATGATCTATGTCACTTCCATACAGACACACACACACACACAGTAATATTTTAGACACAAAGGAGGGGGTGCTCAATCAGGGAAAATATGCAAACCCCCGAAGATAAGTATTTGCAGTTAAGCTGATGAAAGCTTTGAGGGCAAGAGTGGCTACAAAGTATATAACAGCCAAGCTCTTTGTTTACAGAATATCATACAGTTATCTAAATCCCACAGCTTCTTAACTGACTGTCCCAACAGATTAGTTCTACTCAAATCATCTCTTACACAGAAATACATTTGAGGGTTTCTATTTATTTACTTCAATAAACAAATCTTGTTTTAATTAACCCTTTAAAGTTACTAAGAACAAAAATGTTCCTTAAAACTTCAGACCTCATTCAAGTACAGGTGGCAGTAGAATTAAGTGCAGTTCAGAAAGAGCTTGGAATTAAAAACTATTCATATGAGGTGGCTAAAATTCTATGTATGTGCTAAGTAGAAAAAAAAACAATATTATAATTTGATACATCTACAGCTAGTTAACAGAGCCTAAACTATACTGGTCCTTGGCAAAGGCACAAAATCAACATGAAGACATATTGTGAGAGACATGGCTAAGTTACTAAGAATTGGGTGTTAACAGGAAAGGTCTCTTATTTGACAAAGATGAAAAATAATAGATCATTTCTTGCACATGCCCAATCAAATGCCAACCCTTCCCCCTTCCAATGACAACAAACATACGCCAAACATACTGACAAGTCAACAAAGCTTGCTATCATAAGATTATTACTTAGATATCGTGCGATGAGGGTTAGGAAACACTATGGATTTTACTCACGTCAACATCATTAGAGTCAAAGGCAGGCAAGGGCCCACTCACTGCGCGTCAGCATCTCATCCCAGTCAATCTGTTCAGGCTTAGACCCTGATAGAGGCTAATCCTGTTTTCCAGGGTTTTTTTCAGTGTAGAAAAATAACATGTCTTTGTGTCTGAAAAACAGACACCATTAATCTCACACCACAGCTTAGGGTCAGTGACGACACCCCCAGATTTTCTCTTGTCTGATATCACAAACAATAACACACAAAAAAAAAACAACAAAAACAAAACTAGGACGTGTGTGACGATAAAGATTTTTCTCTGTCTCCATTTCAAAGTAAGATTTGTCTTGACTCATAAACAGTCTTCCTGTTGCTCTAGTCATGATAATAATAGATGTATGTGAGTGAAACCTTTTTGTGGCAAAGTATAAAAACAGGAGCTCAAAATGGTTGCTTTGATATGCCAGGTGAGTCATGGCACCTCCACCAAGATGGGCATGCATCATTACTTTATGTTATTTGTAGCACACCCAGGAAAGTGCCATGGACCACTGTGTCAAATCTGTCTATACATTAAGCAGAGAAATCACTCAAGAAAGCATTTGTTGCTTAATGAAAGGGAGATGATCCATACACTGATATATGTACACTCTACAATGTTTTTACTTTATCCACAAATTGGTATTTATTTTAGGAGAAATACTTTATGGAGCTAAAACAGTGTGTGCATCATCTCCCTTTCATTGTATGCTTTAATTGTCTGGCACCTGTGCCACTGTTTTTTTTTATATGTGTGTACCACCTTGCTCTAATTCAATTTGGAGTAAGAAGTTCCGTTGGGACCAATGCTGGAGCCCGCCACATTCAGGTGTCTGCCGAGCACAACACGTGTGTCTGAAACGCTGAGGTGGTTGAGTTCACTGTGGCTGTGCCGGTGTCCCCACGCCACAAAGCCACGTTGCCACATTGCCATCCTATTGCCTCATCAGGTCAGGGGATCTAAGGATACCTTCTCTCAGACATGCCGCCTGCATTATTTAGCCTTCGCCCCTCCCGGGTCCCACGTCATTTAATGCACAGGAGGGGGCATTGGGGGCACAGGGAGGGGGCAGAAAAAAACAACGAAGGGGCAACATCACCACTCCGATCTTTGCATTGCCCCCTGCAGCTAGGGGGCATCATCAATGATTTAGTAAAATGGGTGTCTGTCCATTAAAGAGGGGTCTGGCGGTGAAGACAGCCAGCCAGACAGGGCTTTCGACTACAGAGCCACCAGACAAAGGAGGTGGCGGGAACATTTCCACTGGTGGTCCACTCCGACCCCTTTAGGGGTTCCCAGGCACCGACAGAGGGTGGCAATCCCCCCTATGAGAGGGCAGAGAGAGCCATGTCACCCCCCGCTGACAACAAAAGCCATGCGACTTGTTGTTTTGGTTCTTGAGTCTATGTGGGTGTCTGTGTGTGTCTGCGCGCGCATTTGTGTACGTGTCGGAGGAGGGATGAGCTCACAACATAACAAGAGAGGGGAGACAGAGGAGAAAGAGGGGAGGGGAAGGGAAGGGAGAGGGGGAGGGGGTTGTAGGGAAGGAGGAAGAGGAAGAGAAAGAGAAAGAGAAAAACATGCTGAAGGGATTAGGAGACAGGCTCCACCCAGCCCCTCCTCCGCTGAGCCTGGGCCGTGGATGGTTCGTGCTAACGGGGGTTGACAGGCAGGCCGGCGAGCAAGCTGGATGGCTGGCTAGGGGTGGGGGGAGATGCTGACGCGTTGGCAACAGGCTCGCAGCGTGCGCACGTGCACTTTGTTTCCATCGCAACTGCCCTTGGATACAGCGTGCTGGTTGGTCTTCGCCGCCCGCTTTCAATATTTTAGCTGTTGTTGTTATGCTACACTCTGCCAGTCAAGGCGAGGGGCAAGCCTCTCAGCTACAGGGGCCTGCAAGGACGTTTTTTCCCGCCTTCTAGTGAAGTGTTGCTAGGCACATTACCGGGTAAACAAACGAGGTCCGGTCCTCCACCCTCCCCACAGTGATGGGTTGGTTTCTTAGCCATGTGTTTGAAGTGTATTTTTAAACAACATTATCTGTAAGCTGATTGGGTCTGTTTATCATCTAGAAAGTGAAGCATAACAAAAATTAAAAAAAACATCTGCATGCATATCAACCATTTTTCAAGTGTCTTCTCAAATAAATATGAGCCTAACATTTTAGTATTTACCATCAACTGACACAGATACATGAACCAATAGAAAATGCCAAAAATAAATATCTGTTTGAAGCTGCCAAGGATGTCAACTTTTGGACCAACATAGTTTAGTGCACGCCTTATACCGCATGTCAAGCCAGGTAATTTTCATTGGAAAAATAAATAAATTAATTCATTATTTTAGCACATATTTTAGAAGTAGGCAGCAAAACCACATAAAGCCAAATCCCACCCACAGAAAAATGCTACTGAAGGTAATAAGAGGATAATAAGAAACCAATATAAAAAAATGACAGCAGGATAAGCCAGTTTTTAAATGTTCTCTTTGGTATGTTAAAGAGAGGTAGCTTTTACGTGCTGAGTTCAATGTCTTAGGTGACACATAAGCAAAAGCTTGTCCATCTGGCAACTAAAACACACAGACAGATTTATATTATTCATGAGTGCATTACAGAAATACCTAGACATGGAATAAAACATTTTAATTATTTAAAAGCACTTGTTGATACATTTGGGCAGCTAAGCCACAATCTGATATTGGTCATAAAAGTAGGCCTGAATAGCAAGAGGCATTTTGTCTCTTTTAACACAGAGGAGGGCAACAGATGTTATATCTGATGTATATATCTGATCCAAGGCAAAAATTATGGCCAAAATCATCCAGACAGCTATACTCTCAATAGATGGGATAAAATGTCTTAATTAAAGAGGAATCAGAATTGTACAGAAATTCACATTTAAATAATTTACATTTAAATAATTTACATTTAAAAAAGCATCAGGGTGTTATTGGGGGAAAAAAATCTTCCCTAGCCTATTGTTCCTGAAGCACACCTTGAATACTGACCACACATCATAGGCGCCCCCTACTGGCAAACCACTACATTACATCAATTAGTATTCAGCCAGTAGACAATCACATGAATCACCTTCACATGAATGTTAATAATAATAGCCGAATAATAATAATAATGATAAAATATTCCTATATTATTTTACTATTGTCTTATGAATAATCTGCTTATTAATGTAACATCCATTTGATAGTGTAACAGTTTGTGTGATATCTGGTAATCTAATATTAGTTATGAGAGGGAAAAAAGAGATTATTTAGGGTTTGATTATTTAGGGTTTCATTGAGGAAAAATATGTGTAAGCAATAGGATTGTGAGAGGAACAAGGTTCGGTGTGAATTTGTATGTCTAAGCAGGCTCTCTTGAGTGTACCTCATCAATCACTGTCACTGCCCTTTTTTCTTGTTCCAATGTGCCATCTACTGGTCATACCATGAACATGTTGAACTTGCTTATACTTTTTTTGTTCATGTTTATTACATTTATGTGTTTATATATATATTGATTGGTGGTTATAGAATAAAATGTAATAATTACATATTCATTGGTTGTATTACTTATTAATGTGTCTCCACATTGTGAACTGACAACCAATTAATGACTATGTCTCTTTTAAAATCGATTTCTTTTTTTCTGTTTCCACATCCTCCCATATGCAGCGCAAACATTTCTATTAATGGTGGAAAAAAGCACAAGTCTCAAACAAAGCCAAACTCTGAATTAATTCATTTTGTTTGGTGCCTGGAATGCCTATTAACTAAATGTCTGATCCATGCACATTAACAGCTACAAAAAAAACATTTGGAATATACAACTAAAATAATGGGAAATAACTAATATTTCCCATTCTGACTTTTAACTATCAGTGTTAAGTTGTCTTCAAGCTCAATAACATGAAGTGACGCCTAATGAAATAACTTTCATGAAAAGAAAAAAAAAATTGTGTATGGGAAACTGCAGGGTTTTTGCCCCCTGCAGTAGGCTACTGTAATATTTCTGTATGCAAAATCTGGCATTGTGCAGTACAAGTCCAGTATTTTGTAGCAATGTTACATACAATGCAGTAATAGGCCTACTGTCGCATACAGCAGTTATACTGAAAAGAACTGAAAGAACTGCAGTTTGATATGGCAGTATAACAGCACTTTTTTGTATCATAGGATCCAGACATACAGTAAGTGTTGGTCTGGAAAGGATTTTTTCTCCTTATATGTGAACTCAACAGCTCCACCAAGAGATAGTCTTGGTGTGTCTACAGTCTTCCATGTGAAATGATTTAGACTTAATTTAGAAATTTTTTGCTTTTTATAGCCTAAGCCTTAATTGTAGGCCAATTATAACATTTCACATTTCCTCCATCTTTCTTTATAGTATTCTGTTTTCATTTGTGAGTAAATCAGTGTAATGCCTGGGGTAATTATCGGGAGGTAAACTGATAGTGATAAGTTAATTGTTATACTCGGTCTGTAGATTGGCCGCTTCTGCAGTTATTGGCACAAAGTAACAACAATCAGCATTCTCTGTTGACGCACAGAAGGCAGATAAGTAAAGTTGGATGACTTAAACCTACGTTTTAACACATGTATCCCCTCTGGGTTACAGGGGTAGCCTATACTGTATGTAAGCTCGACAAACCAAATCAACTGAAGGCAGGGAAGCAACCACCGTTATGAAGTGTTTAAGTCGGATGGAATCTCAGTACAGCTGTCGAAGAGCTAATGTAAAGTTGTTCTACAACTGCGCGTGTCTTTTCCTTGTAGTGGCCCTCTTTGCCACGCCCCCGTTAGAATCCCCTCCTTGCCTTTCTGTACAAATCAGAAAGATTAAACATTAGTCGTTTTTTTCTTTCTCTTGCGAATATAAATCACTTAAGTTCCTCTCGCACAGACGGAATTTCATTGGGGACCGTGGAGATATAAAGGTGCTACGCAGTTCAGGCCAGCATCAACTTGTTGCGTATGTGTTTTCCCTCTCATGCGAGTAGCAAATGTGACACTAGAATTAGCCTTCAGTTGTTATAGCCAAGCCTTTTCCAATGGCATATGCCAACAGTATTGATCATTTAATATGTTAATATAGTCAACAATAACTTAAAATCGACATTTACTGATGTTGGCCATAGGTGAGATTGGCTGAATGTTACAAGAATACGAAACAGGTGGACGTGGGACATAGCCTAAGTATTCTAACGTAGTAAGTGTTCGCTTCTGTGGAGCGTTTGATGTAAAGATTTTGAACATGAGCTCAGAGAACGGGAATGCCTGCCATGGTCCACGCCAGTTCCCACAGATGTCACTGGTGCCTTCTTAAAATAATGTACGGTCTCCTGCTGCTGTGGGCCGAAGACATGGACGCACTGTCAGACTTCTCCAGTAAGTGACGTTCATAAGAGATATACATACGAAATAACCACCTCAGACTAACTCACGCTGTTTGTTTTTTAAATTATCTTCAAGAATACTTGACCAAAATCATCTCTAGTCAGTCTGCATACGGCTGTGATGGCGAGGTATTGCGCCTTCAGTGCCCAAGACACTCAACCGTATCGGTTCTCTCAGCGCACTATGGATTGGCAGATAGACGATTCTGCCCGCATTTCTTTCACACTACTCCGATAGGCAAACATAATAGCTCCTGCTCAGCTTCAGCAGCCTTACAGGTGACGTTTATTTATCAGAATGGAAGTACACACTATTTTGGCTTTTAAAACAAGAACCGTGGATCTGTCCTGTTAGTTATCTACTTGTGGCTTTATTTTTATTTGATGCCTAGAAGCTACTTTCGGAATGTCAAGGCCATAGAGATTGCCATCTCCTAGTTAATCATCATGTGTTTGGGCGTGATCCTTGTCCAGAGAGTTCTAAGTATCTTCATGTTACCTACAAGTGCAAACCTAGTGAGTACTCTAATAGTTTTAAAGTACAATGTCACTTGCCTCATTCCTTGACCTGCAACATTAACATACTTATTCTTTCAGCTGAGCACAAGAGAAAGGTGAGCTGTGAGGGGGAAACCGCCATACTGCACTGCAAGCATCCACGGGTGCTGATCATCTACTCGGCCGTCTATGGTAGACAAATGGAAGACCATGATGTTTGTAGCTCACACTATGACCTTCCTCCATATGGTGAGAATTTAATTGGATCTTGAATCTTTAAGTAGATATTGACAAATGTGTGTATTGCATTCAATTCAATAACCCACAATGCAATAATGCAATAATTTTTTCATTGTTTGAAAAAGACGTTTTAACAACACTGAATATAATTTATTTTATGGGCGCAGACTGTCTGTTCTATGGGGCCGCACACACAGTGTCCAAGAAATGCTACGGCAAGCAGAGGTGCTCAATCCCCATCAACGACCAAACTTTCAAAGACCCATGTCCTCTGAGGACAACAAAATATCTCACAATTCTCTACACATGCGGTAAGAATTCCAAGACAAATACAGATTAAAATGAATGGGTCATGTGCCTTATCAGTAGGCTGGAAAATAATGTAGTAGAAAGACATTGTCCATTGTAATCTTATTTTTCAGATTACACATCCATTCTTTTTGGAACAGGAAATCACAACAAACCAAATGGAAATGTTATGCATGAGTAAAAATAGTGAATGAGCTAAGCAACAAGTTCAGTAACCTTTTAGAACTTCCTGTGGTAAATGGTGGCTCGGTTTAATTTGGAGCCACCCTCTTAATCAAGTGTGAATCCTCAAGCAATACTACTTTAAAATCTATGACAACACTGAGTAAAACACCCTTCCTCTCTCTTATCTGCTGAAGTACCCCAGGTATTGCTGAAAGAGGCGGAACCAAATATTTTAAACCCAACCTTGGTACCACAGCATACCGATGACAGGGGTAGGTATCTTTCTTAATAATCTGTTTGGATGTTGTGAGTAACCAGAAAATGGTCTAAACATTCTTCACTTACCCCATTTTATTTTCCACACTTCAGGGGTAATTCCCAATGTCAGGGGCTCCAAGCTGCCGGAACATCATGGCATCATAGTAAGCAACTCACTGATGATTTATGGCTACATAAAAGGTAATGAACTATGCTTTGACCTTTCAATCAAATTAGCCAGTAAATATTTTTTAACCGCTATGACATTTGTGTGCAACAAATACATATTCTCTAGACAGACATGTGATAGGAGTTTCCTGCACTACATTTTACTCACATTGGGTTCCTCCCTGACAACAGAAAATCAGGACAAGGCAGCACTGCTCTTTATCACCAGCGTCTGTGTGGGCCTACTTATTCTGCTCCTGGCTGTGGTCCTCAGGGTGTCATGTCACAGGAGCCACACCTTGCGAAATGCACCCTGGAACAAGAGACTGCTTAGCAGGACAGGGGAAACAAGTGAGGAAGAAGAGGACAGTGATGAGGATGACGATGATGACGATAAGGAGGACGGTCATGGTGACGATGAGTCAGTGTCCCTGATGGATGGTTCTTTAATGTCAGATGACAACAGGAAGCTAGTGGATTGTTGGGAGGAAGTGACATACACCACAGAGGCTGCGGAGCTCATGGAGAGAATTGAGCGCCGGGAGCTTGTGATTCAGGAGATCTGGATGAACTCGTATCTGAATGGCGCCTCATGTGGACACCTCTGACCTGCTCAGTGGGACACATAAAACATCTAATCATGTGTGAATTCAGCTGCAGAGCCTGTTACTAAAAAATGAATGTACACAGCCTATAATTCCATAGGTATCACTATCAAGATCAGATTTAAGTGTTATATCGGTTTGTTTTATGCTAAAACAATAAAAGAATCATGTTGAATCATGTTTCCGTACAACAATGTGAGACGCTTCCTGGAGCCTTGAAACAGCATGAGTTCATCACATAGAGTTCTTCCCTGGGCGGAAGCCTCTCTTCATGAACCCTATCACTTCCACTCGAGGCCCCCGAGAGCCTTGCATCAACATCCTGTCTGTAAACAGTGTGGGACTTCAGTCGTGCCAGCACCAGTGGCACAGACAAAGAGAGGAAAGGAGTGTTACATCCTTACAATCAGAGCACTTTGAGAATAACCAGGCCTTGTCAGAGATCAGCTTACTTACCAAGACACCTGGACGCTCACTGAACTCACTTATCCATCATAGGATAAATCTTGAACCAAATGCTGCCACGCACATGCACAAACACAACCACACAGCTAACTCACACAACCAGTTAATGATCATTTATTTGCTCACTACCATTACTTACATGTTTATGTACAATCCAAAAATATTTGGGTCAAAAACAGGAAGAACAGGAAAAACAGACTGTAGACTGAAAACGGCACAGCGAACGTCAGTGGGTAAGGCATGACTAACAGGTATCTCAAGAATCTTGTGTCAATAAAGTCTCTTAGTTTGACTGATCATCTGGGTCCCCATTTGATGTTAGTCAGGCCTTGAAACTGCTTTTTTAGGGCCTGTCTGTCAGACCACTCAGAGTGCAGATAGGCATCATCATCACCTTCATCCAGTTTCTACCACATAAGAGAAAAAGAAGAAAAGCAGTCAGTCAAACAGTTGCACAAGGGAAGCACAACCCCCCCCCCCCCCCCCCCCCAATGAAGAGCTACTGTTTTAATGCTCACCTTGAGCTCCTCTTGTCTTCTGTGGTAGTGCAACATCATCTGCTTCTGTTGCTCCTCGGTGACCAGTGGCTCTCTTGCTGGCGCCCCCTGGCCCCTCTGTGAAGAAATGCTGCGCATGTTTCAAATTCCCCTGGCACACTGAAATCGACAACGGGGCCAAGAAATAATGGCAGGTAGGTACCTTTTGTAGTTTGACAACAATCTTAGTCTTCTCATTTTTGCCAACGTAGTCCTGCAGCTTTTTGCCCTGCTGCATTTCTTTCCCTGCCCACCAGAGCTGGGCCTCCTCCGTTGGAATCACCTGAAGAGATGCCTGCGTTGTAGGGAAGAAATACCAAATATTATAAGATGCTCAAAAAAATAAAGAGTACACTTAAACAACACAATGTAACTCCCAAGTCAATGACACTTCTGTTAAAATCAAACTGTCCACTTAAGAAGCAACACTGATCACACAATCAATTGATTATGTTGTCAGCACATTCAACTATGTAAAGAACAAAGTATTAAATAATATTTAATTCATTCAGATCTAGGATGTGTTATTTTAGTGTTTCCTTTATTTTTAAGCAGTGTACTTTATACTTTATCTGGCTTGCAAATAGAACTTCAAATCAGTGTACACCCAGCTGTGGTTTTAAATCCATCACAGATAA
This sequence comes from Limnothrissa miodon, assembly GCA_017657215.1. Lineage (NCBI taxonomy): Eukaryota > Metazoa > Chordata > Actinopteri > Clupeiformes > Clupeidae > Limnothrissa > Limnothrissa miodon. Next base: position 609,340 of record JAGFZM010000052.1, read on the forward strand.
ACTTAATTTTGTTATCTCTGGTTCTTGAAAAGAAAAAGTAAAATGACCAGTGAACTACTTACCTGTGTGCCAGCTAGATCTTCCTTTTCTTCCAGTTCCATTCTAACTGGGTCATGTGGAGGAAGGCCCATGGGGTAAACAATCATTACTGCACCCCGCAGGAGATCCAAAGCCTCTTTCACAATCTCCATAGTAACACACACATTTGCGAGTGCTTGTTTCTACACAGGTCAACAAAAATAGGCAATAAAAACATATGCTGTATTCATAGTCTGCCATAATTAACAGATCAGATTACTATAATTACTTTCTGAAATAAGTACTAACAATTGTAATCATTCAGGGATACATTGACTAATGCAGCAACTATAGGAAAAAATGTAAGGAAGTGGAGTTCGTTGACGTATTGGTTAAACTACCAGTCTGTGATGTGGCCACTGCTTGGTCTGAAACAACCTTACTTTTGAGATCAATGATTTGGCCTCTTCAACAGTCTTCATCAAAACATCTTTCATTTTCCCATTTGGGGCTGATTTAAATGAAAAGACAAGGGAAGTGTGTGAGGATTGCAGAGTATGGGCATACTTAAACTTACAGTAGAATAGACTTTTACAGCATATGCTCGGACTCACCATGTCCATTTCTGCGGCCAATTTCATCCTTTTTAAATTCTGCACCACCACTAGGTATGCACATATCTTCCCATTCATCATGTAGTTTCAGGTCTACGATTTGGTCATCAGTGAGTCCTTGCATATTCGGGGGTAAAGTGATGCCATGTTCTGCAAGCTGTGGTATTTCTGTAAATACACAAACAGTTAACAGCTTATCATACAAATATTCTAGTTATTATATGTGTAGATGCAGGAGATTAAGTAATACCTGAACAAATCCTTTCTACTTTCAATCTTCCATTGTAGATTGCTGTGACTTCTTTAAGAACAGTGTCCAGTGAGATGTCGACAGTGGTGTTGAAAAGAAACTGACTCTCATCTCCTCGTTTCACGTGCAACTGGACCATGATGACAACTTCCAATTATTTCAAACGTAGCAATAACCTAAATAATAATAATAATAATAATAATAATAAAACTAAGTAGAAATCTTAGCATTGGAAGAGCAATCATACGTCTGCTGAAGTGGCTTGGTCTTCGGCTGTAGAGTTACTATGGAAACGTGACACAAAACTTAGTGGTTTCTCGATAGCTTAACTGATGTAATGTGACAAGAAACCACACCAAGTGTATACTACCTCAACACGCAAACAAACGTAAATAATCTTTGATAACAAGAAACATTACCTTACATATTACGATTCCAGGTTATTATTACCAGAACAAATTCTCTGGCACACGACAGACACAGCAATTCACAACTTCCGTCGACATACATCCGGTATTGACGCAAATGTTTACCGTAAAACCAAGTGTAGTTGTCACTGATCTCTAAAGAATAACTGGATAGGCTAACCACTGATCTCTAAAGAATAACTGGATAGGCTAACCCATTGTTAGAGCCCCATCAACAATGAAGCCAATAGAATGCTCAAGGCAGCAGCCAAATTGGGACCATTGGGACCAACGGAATTCTTCAGCAGGCAGAGTGACAATGGATAGAAGTCAAATATGGCGGCTTCCACTGTGGCTTCAACCTTATGACGTAGATGTCCTATCCAGTTATTCTTTAGAGATTAGTGGTAGTTGTGCCCAAAGATTCTAAAGTTGCGCTCTAGAATCTTTGGTTGTGCCTCTTCGTTTATCGCCGTATACAGTCTATGCGTATAACTTGGTTTTGACTGAACATCTGCAAGTTACGAATTTTAGATGAGTATAATTTTTGGTGTCTCCTTGAGAGAAATAATTTGTGGAGTGAATGCTAGCTCTTTTCCTTTGTTGTCTCAGTATAACTTTACTTTGGCACTGCCTTCCATGAAGAGATTTATCACAGGCATGCTCTTGCTCTGATGTACTGGTAAGGTCACTTAGTGTCTGTGTGCGTTTATTCAGGGCGTTTATTACTCTATGTAGCATAGTAAGTACTTTACACTTTTCATACTGAATTAACTTGGACTGGACTGGTTTCTGACACAGATAATTACACACTTGCACTGTTTGATATATTTTTATTATTGCATACATACAACACCAATTGCTTCATACAGAACTGTGCACTTAGTTTTGCACTTGAATCACAGAAGTTTAAATACTAATTAATGGTCTGCAATTTCCCGGTTTCTTTGATATACAGAATATGGTCAAAAACAGAAATTCTGTCACTACTGGGTTACAGCTACAAGGGAACTTTCACCTCACAAAGGGAGTAAACAGACTCTTAGAAAATCTGGCCTTTTAAATGTGAGCTCCTTATGCCTCTGGCTCTGTCATTCAGACTGAATGTTCTCATCTGCTCTACACCCAATCACATAACCAAAAGCTCTCTAAGCATTCTAGTCGTATGTGACGTCAGCCCAACTCAACTGTCATGACACTGTTGCAGCAAGACATCCGTCATTAGTGGATGTTTACAGAAAATGACTCTTACTGTTATTCATAAACAATGCACTGGTATTAGCGTCAGGGCACATTTTTCTTACCCATATCCTGCCACCACAGGTAAGGCCTGGCCCTTCTTAGGAAAAGAAATTAAAGAAGCTACCTGGTGGTGCCATTAATTCTTCCAGTAGAAAGGAATGGACCACTAAATAATGCACTCCACCAAAACAGGCTACGTGTCATTGCCCACACATGAAGCCATCAGTGGATGTCCATTAATGCATGAACCGTTACATGTAAACCCAACAATACAGAAAGAGTAGGTAGTACGATTAAAAAGTACAATACTGACGTCACTGCTGCTTGGACAAGACCACATTTAAACACATACATAAAACTTTTGGTGCCATGGATAGAATCCTGCATACAACAAGTGTCTGGTTACTTATGAATGGTGGGAAGCAAAGGCTGAGTGTGGAAATGCCTTGAATACTGAAAGCTGTGAAAGCTGAGAAAAATGTCCCATCTCTCACTCTCTCATGCACACACACAAACACACACGCACCAAAACAGTTTTTAACACACAACATACCCGCTTGGTCACCCATAGTAGTGAAGGACTGCTAAGCTGTGTTGATATTGTAAGGAATGATACACAGTCAAAAGAAAAAAAAAGCAGTGACCTAGAGATGGCACTGTTTTAAAACTCATTTTGTAAAAGTGTAAGAGTGATACTGTAGATACTGGCAGAGCTAAAAGCAACTCTCTTCTCAAAGTCAAATCTCAAAGAGATAAGCAGTAAGCGGACAAGCGGCAGATTCTCTGATTTACATTGCAAATGTGCACGCCTGCCCTTTTGCACGTGATCCAAGAGGCCAGATCGATTTTTTTTGAGGGTGCTATACATGGTGTTACACATTACTGCCACTTTGTCAGTGCAACGTCAGTGGTGTGGCAGCCATCGCTATCCAAGAGCAAGTTTTTACAATGCACACTTAATGGTATGAGAGAACACAATGGTCTTAATACAGCCTGCGCACACACACACACACTATGCATACTATGACAGGAAGACGGTACCTTTCCAAACTGAAATAAAAATGCCTGGGATAAAACAGCCATCTAGAGGAGGAGCCCAAATAAGGAGGTTTAAAAACAAAATGCCAGCACAAGTTCATTGCACTCTCGAACACACAAATATGCGCGCGCACACACACACACACACACACTCACTCACTCACAAACACAACATCAATGTGAACCACGGCTTCCCATCAATAACATCTGGATGGATATCAGATCTCACAACAGGACAATTACACCACATTCATTAAAATTCATTAAATATACAGCAGTACTGCTCAATGCTTTGGATCAGTCGAAACAGAAGCATGAGATCACACATAGTTGATAATTGAATGGCACGATGAGTTAATTATGCCAGTGTAACCGATATGCTCTCCCAGTTAGCCAGAGACCTCATCTAAATGAAAGCTCGAAGGACATCAAAATGCCTTTTCAGTGCATTTGCGTTTCAGATATGACGCGTATATAGCGTAACTAGATACTTAACATACACACACTTAGTTGCTGGTTTCACAATCCATGAACGAGACAATGCTGCAAGGAGTTAGTAATGCATACACACACACACACGCACGCACACGCACACACAGCATGAGCACAGGAGGTGCCATACATGGGCCTGTACCTGCCTATCAAGGGGCCACTGGGTAACCTTTGCAGTGGCTTGGGTTGCAACATGCCATTTGTGCAGAGTGCTTGCACACTCTCAATAAGCGGTTGTTGAGAAAAGAGGCAAAGCTAACTGAACGTACATTCATGACGAAGAAAGTACAAAAAAAGAAGAAATGAAAGGAATAAAAGAAAAGAAAGGTAATAAAAATGGATTGGGCTACCTTTGAAATTGATATGATGTCTGGCAATTCTAATAATCAGACATAGCCTGATTTACAGCCATAAAAACCACTCCTGTTCTGGTGCATAAGTAAAATAAAGCAATGCAAAGTCTCTGGGAGCATAGTACAAAGCCTCTCTAAGCGGGGCTGGCTAAAATTAGCTGGAAATCATAGTGGAGGAGGCCACGATGACCATGAGAAATTATCTGTGTGCGCAGATTGACCACTACCTATTGTGCAGACTTTGACTAACTGGTAAAATGGTTGCATGTGGCCGTAAAACAGTATTGCACAGTATTTTACACACACACAAAAACTTGTGTGCATATATGTATATATGTATTTATATATATATATAATTTTTAAATACTTTTCATAAATAAACACAGGCACAGTTCTCCTGTTAAAAAGAAAATAATCCTATCTGGTGCAATGATTTTGCCTCGACTACGACTACCTTTTTCCTAAAGCCTGATTCATGGGGATGGGAACAATAGGGTCAGACCTGTCCTATACACCTCACTTTATACAAACCATAATACACATAAATATACTCAGTATGTTTCTCTAGATATCTTTTTTTCACCCCTCACGCATACACACACACACACACACACACACACACACACACACACACTTTGAACATCATCAGTCAGTCAACACCCTCATCTCTCCGTGAACTCGCTCATTCGTGTGGGTATTTGCGGGTGGCTTGGAATAGTCCTGGCAGGGAGTGGAGGGGGCAGGACTGGGAATGGCGTGGCAGTGGAGGAGGACGAGGAGGAGGAAAAGCCCCAGCTGTTCTCGGCGCCAAAGGCAGAGGCGGGCGGCTGCATCGGAGCCTGTGTGAATGAGGCCGGGCTGGGTGTGGAAAAGGGGAAGAGGGGGGCTGACGCTGATATTGCTGCTGCTTCTGGGGCGGAGGCCTTCCCTCTCACTAGGAGGTCTGAGTCATCATCAAACGTGACCCACTGCTGTTTGCGTGTCTCCGGGGCAGAAGCAGGGGCAGGGGCGGGGCGGGCAACCGCTGGGTCAGCACCAACGTTGGGAGCAGGGGCAGGGATGGGCATGAGGGGGGTCATCGAGAGGGCGGCCTGCTTGGGCTCGAAAGCAGACCTGGCGGACATGCCCGACATGGTCCTGTGTAAGGCTTGCTGCTGCGAGGAGAAGTCCGGCGTGAGCGAGCGCCGCTGGGCGTGGGCCTGGCTTTGGCTGGGGGCCAGAGACAGGCCTCCTGTGAATGGGTTGGTGCCGCTGCCGGGGACAGGCGGCTGCTCAGCCAGGAAGGGGTTGGGCGAGACGCGCGACAGCATCTCCTGCGAGCGGCTGTGCAACGGCACCGGCGGCGGCGGGAGGAGGGAAGGTGCGCTCCCAGAGGAGGCGAATTCCCAGGTGGCAGCAGACAGTGTAGTGGACGAGAAGGAGGAGGAAGATGACGAGGATAAGGAGGCGGAGGAGAAGGGGGCCTGGAGTGGGGAGGAGCATGAGGAGGACGAGGAGGAGAACAGGGGCGCCGAGTGCAGGTTGCGGGAGGCAGCGGGGAGTGTGGCTGAGGACAGGGGCCTGGGCGGGAGCGGTGCGGAGCGCAGTGAGCTGCTCCGGTTCAGGGACTGGGTGTTAAGCCAGGAGGACGAGCCGGGAAAGAGGTCGGAGGAGAGGGTGTCAAAGGGGTCCGGTTTCCATTGTGCTTCTTGCTGAAAGCCGTTCAGTCCGTTCATCTGCATGGGAACAAGTAAAACAGAAAATCAGAAAATCAAAATACACTGCAACGGTGGGAACTATGTTGTCACTGCCATCGTTTCTAGACAATGGAGAGGAAGTTTTAATACAAGGCTACTGGCTTTAGCTTTTATAAAACAAACAAACCATAACCTCAGGTTCTATGCTACAAACCGGCAACTGTTGAGATCATTATTATTCCTGAGAGACAAAAATCTACACATAATTTCCACAGGCACAGAGTATGGAAAGTATAATGGATGAAAACATACAGTACAAAAACTGCAATTATTTCCATTAATTCATGGCAAAATATGGTTATTAGTGAATAAATAAACAGCGAGATAAGCATCCAATAAAGAGAGGACCAGCACATTTACGAAACAAAAGTCAAGCACGGGGGTCACAATTTGAGGTCATATGTATATGCTGGTTTTCATGCTTCAAGAAAATGATGCTATACTTAATATCAGTCCTGAAGGCATAGTGGGGAGTAGAATAAAAAAAACCAACACATCCACTGGTCCCCCAAGAAAACATTTATGGCTTCACAGAATGGAATGCACAAAGACACACAAAAAAAAAATTAGATCCATGACTGGCGTCTAAACAAAAACAATGTTTTACCACGGGAACTGCCACAAAGAAACTGAACTTAAAAAAAACTAATACGAATGTAACTTCATGTAATGTATGGGCTATGGAGTTGCTCATACATTGTTTATGGGGGTGGTGTGGTGAAGTATTTTGGAGGAAACACCAATGTCTGATCACTGATAAATACCTGTTACCCTGAGGGTTGCTCCTGCTTGCGAGAGAGAGAAAACACACACACACACACACACACACATGCATCAGAAAGGGCACCTATTACAGCAAGTTTAAGTTTAAGTAAGAGAGAGAGATTGAGAAAAAGAATGAAAGAAGGTGAGAGATGAAGATAGATGCAGAGAGAAGATAGATGCACTTTAACACCACAGACTTTCAATATGGAAGAAAGAAGAGCAACTGAACTCTGCATGCATCGAGAGATCTGCAAATTAGAAGCTGGCTGTATTGAGGGCAGCAAAGAAAAAGAGTTGAGCAAAGATTCCAACTGCTGCATAGCCTAGCCTCCCTGTTTTTGTGCTTACATTAACCTACACCGCATTATTCACTCCGCAGACTTCAACTGTTCAATTGAAACACTAAAACATCTGAAAACACTTAGTGCCACACACACACATACACTCCCACCCTAATAGCAATCACAGCCAACTTACTGACCATACTGTCTAGATGAATTGGGACAGGCTTGGCACTGATAGACCAGTGTAGGCAGAGAGATAGCCAGGGAGCGGTGTTCAATAAGCCAAAGCTGTGTGCATTGAGTCCTGAGGGACTGGCCCAGTCCCAATGCTCACCCCTTACAGACTCAAAGACTTACAATGCGACTTCACAAGGGTTTAGGGGGTATCCTGCTGTCAAATCACGAGGGATTGTTTGCGCCCTTTCTGATCGCTTTCTTAAAGGTCTCACCTGTGATGCTGGTGCTGGAGCTGGAGCTGCAGCAGGGGCAGGTGCTGGGGCAGCGGCCTGGGCCTGGGCCTGATCCGGGGGGATGGCGTGGGAGGAGCGGCTGCGTGGAGGGGGCTTGGGGGAGGCCAGACCCGGCTGGGGCGGCGGGCCAACGGGAGAGGGTGCCTGAGGGCCAGCTGCCTGTGGCTGCAGGGGAGCCGGCAGGAGAGGTGGCGGCAGACGCTGCTGCACTGGTGCAGCCAGTTGGGGCTGCACGGGAGGCGCCATCTGCTGCTGCACAGGGGGGGCCATCTGCGGCTGCATGGGTGGCGCCATTTGAGGCTGCATGGGGGGAGCCATCTGTGGTCTCATAGGTCCAGGCGGAGGTCCAGCAGGTGGAGCACCTTGGGGAAGCAGATGCATATTTTATAGCCTGTGAAATGGATTGCAGTTTGTTGTCTATGGATTGTTTGTTGTGAAGTGACGTGGGTGAAGGCAAACCACCATCCACAATTCACAACAAATAACAATCCACATCTGTGGCCTTATGGGTTCAGGCCATGGGCCACTTTGAGGGAGACAAAAAAAATGGATAAAAAAAGATTTCAAGGCAAAAAATCTAAAGGCAACCTGCTTAAAAAAACCGACTAAAAAAAGAAAAAACTGTTTTGTATGAGACTGCATTTGGCTGAGCTCACCGGCAGGAGGCTGGGCTGGTTTGCTCTGGGGTTCGGGGATGGGTCTCGGGGCTCCAGGGTGGTTGTCTGGGGCGGCCCTTGGGGCGCCGGGGTGTACGTCGGTGCTGGGCCTAGGGGCCCCTGGGTGGGCCGGGGGTGGGGGCCGAGCTACTGGAGGAACACTGATGACTCCTGCACGTGCCGGGGCATACTAAAGAGGCAGCCACAGCTTAGTTCATGTTTAACACTGGATCAATAACTCTGTGCAAGATAACAGGTAGGCATGCAAAAGAAATGTGTGTGGGTTGTAGATCAGAGTAGGCCAAGGTCCTTACTTACATAGCACACAATGTTAAAAAAACAATTCTCTCATTTCATGCCTATCGTTTACTATTTTCCCCAGTAAATGGACGCGACTAATGCATTTTTACAGCACTTAAGTTGCACTCTCTGCCAAAGCCTGCCCACAAGATATGAGGAAATCAAGTTTTGTTTTTTTTTTTGTTTTTGAGTTCTAAGGAAAGTGCGATGACTCACGGGTCGTCCTGGAGGGGCTCCTGCAGCAGCCTGCCCGCGACCTGAAAACACAACAGCAGACATTACATACACACAGATACACACAAATGACATCACTGACGGCACACATGCTTAAGTGTGTGTGCATTTGAGTGTGTGAGTGTGTGGAGACATGGGGTGTATGGGTGGGTATAGGCCTCCTGCCCAGAGAGGCTATTGTTTGGCCCTAATCAGTTTCTCTCAACATGCTCATTCATAGGATGCCATAAATGCCCCAAAATGGCAAAATGGATAATTTCCAAGAGGGAAAGATTATAACCATGTATTGTTTAGCTTGCATTCTCACTCACTTACTCACTCTCTCTCCTTCACACACATACACACTCACAAACATTCTCCCTCACACACACACACACACACACACTCACTTACACTCTCACACGCTCAGCCCTTGCCAGCTCACAGCATGGGGGCACCTCCTCACTGTGAATCCCCTTGCCCGTGTGCCCTGAGGGACGTGGGGGTGAAGGACCCTGCTGACAGAGGCACCCACCCTTCTGTCTTACCCTCGTCCCATGGCTCTCTCTCTCTGAGCCTGCCTTTGGCCTCAGCCTAGGCCTCCCTCATCCGCTGCCACCCCCTGCTGCTGCGGCACTGTTGTGTTTCCCACGCAACTTAAATGACCGGGCTAGCCCCACCAGAGAGGAGACAGGAGTGGTGGCACGCCAGCACGCAGCTTTTAGGGGAAAAGCTGGCTGGGGTGTGAGGCGGCTGGGTGGAGGTGGGGAGGGGAGGGGGAGAGGGGCAGACGGAGCCCTTCGTTGCACCTTCCAGGTGTGGTGCAGACAAGCCAAGCCCTTTCGGAGATAAAGCTCCGTTTTGTAGTGGTGAAAGGCTAGCCCGGGGATTACGCTGCCATGGGGAGATGTGAGAATGGCTAACACACACACGAACACACACACAAACACACACACACACACACGACACACAAACACACACACTCACAAACTGCCACAAATAAGTCAAATCTGCTGCATCATTCCAGCAGGTGAACGTTTTTGGCACACTGTGTGAGCTTGGGGCAGCAGGGGGATGCGAGGGCAGGGTTTTGTGGAGGAATTCACAAAAGATTGATATCTGTGCGCCAAGACTTACCTGCGGGGTCAGGTCGGGATAATGCGGGACTTTTTTGTCCTTGTCATGCAGCATGCGGAGAGGAAAGCCAGGGATTACTTTTCACTCAAGCACCGTGTACGTCCACTACCCCTTAGGGCATGCAACATTGGAACATGAGATGAACAAACAATACGAGGAAACCAGAATCTCCACAAGTATCTTCCAAAACAAACAACCTCTGATCTACGGGATCCATCACTTCTATCTCTTCTTACTCTGTCCTACGAACAACCACAGCAGCACCACAACCAATTCAGACAGCAGGGAGAGAAACAAACATTGAGATGACGTGGTAGAATAACAATTGAGGCTTCATGGTCCACCTGGTAACAACAAAACTGTCAGCGGTAAGCTTGTCCGATTTCTAGAGGTTTACGTGCTGTTAGGTTCACAAAGCCTTAATTGAGAAAACCCTATCACAGGAGTCTGCAAAGAGGAAGGAATCCACATCTAACTAAATGACATTTCACATTTACCTTCCAGGTCAAACATATCATATGGTGAACCTTGCAGCTCTCCATACCCTTCAAGCAAAAGTAATTATTGTGCAGTTTCCATATGAATGAAAAAAAAAAAAAAAAAAAAAATAATGAATTATATTATTTATAATGCAGTCACAAATAGCCACACTTCATCACAGATCTACAGAACTATGGCATGTCTGCGGTCACAAACCGGCATAGCAGATGTGAGTGCACATGATCTAGTATGTGTCCAACAATACACAGCAGCTATGCAACAAGCACAACATGGTTTACAAAAAGTGACCAAGGGTGAACAGCAGTGTGTGTCCAACAACACACTGAAACTATGCTACAAGCACAACATGGCATGGGTTAAAAAAAAAAA
>JAGFZM010000052.1:620194-670813 GCA_017657215.1 Limnothrissa miodon
AAGAAAAAAAGTGACCAAGGGTGAACAGCAGTGCATGGAAGCATGGTAATTTTTCACAACTATAGGCAGAGGGCGCCGTTTAGCAGCAGGTGGCAAAATTCATCATGCACTGCATGGTGTTTTGCACCTACAACCTACAGGAAGCCAGGGGACCACAAAAACAGATCCATTACCTGCTGAATCCTTTCTAGCTGGTATGGGACTTCTACCGCCTTTGTAGAAGTAGGTGAGAGTGAGAGGAAGCAAACGTCAATTACGCTGTTTGAACAACAGCTTTTGAGGGACATTGGGTGGGTTGAGATATGATGGTAATGGTAGATGATGATGGTGAGATGGGGGAGGGTTGTGAGGTTGAAGGTCAAAGGGGTTTTACCTGAGGGAGGTGGAGGGCGTTGTGGTGGTGCAGGACGAGCCGGAGGTGCATTGGGTCGTGGGGGAGGCGGTCGTTTGGGTTCCAGAGACGAAGGTCCACACATTGCAGAGTCTACTGGAGAACCTGGGAAATGGAGAGGGACAAGATTATACATGTGGAACTACAAAAACAGTGGCAACCGTGTAAACCACTGAGCATAGCCCTTCATCTGCTCAGTCTCTGAAACTACACCAACTCAAAACACACACACACACACACACACACACACACACGGAAGGTTAGCGAGGAAATTTTGGGTTATTAGTCACTCACTGCTCAGGAATTTCAGGTTAAAAGCCACTCACTTCTTACATTAGGCATGTTTGTTTTGTTTCACACGGCTCACCACACACGCCTGCACACAAGCACTACTGGGGACTCTACAAGCAGTGCACTGCACCTCACTCAACTCCTTTACCTGACAGCTCTCTGTGGAAAGGCACAGGACTTAAGCTTCCTTTTGGTGCAAAAAAAAACAAAACAAAAGAAAAACCAAAAATATGATAGCACACCAAAGGTAAATATATATATATATATATATATATAAATAATAAATTATAAAATTAATAATACGACAAAAAAATAAAATTTTAAAAAGAAAAAGAAATGGGACCCAAGTGAGCCAACACGCTGAAAAAAGCAGATGGCTCTTACCCTGTGGTGGGCCGGCAGAGCGGGGTGCTCCCCTGCTGGGGCGGCTAGGGGCTGTGGGCTCCCCGTGGGTGGGTGAGGGGCAGGGGCTGGTACGGGGGGAGGGCACGGGGGACGAGCCTGGGCCGATGCCAGCACCAGGCTGCAGATGCTGTGGCAGAATCTCCTCCACTTCCTCATCCACGTCACCTGAGGAAGTGAAACCACGGCACAAGCAGAACAATGCCAGGTGGTCAGCCGAAGCCACAGGCCTTTCACATACAGTATAGAATACACTACATCTCCACACAGAACTGACCAGAGTACTACAAGAGACACGCAAGACAAAATACAACATTCGCCCGATTGTTAACTAAGGTTAATACATTGATTTTCTAAAATGTCTTCACCTTTGAGATTAATACACAGGGAGGAACTAGTCATGGGAATGCATTCGTTTTCTTCTGTCTCTTTCCTAATTAGCCTAGAAATCTCCCCCGTAGCAAATAGTTTTACTCAGCAGATACATCTATGTCTGGACACATTCTTCAGAGCAACTGTGCTACAATAGACCCATATTCATGCCTCCCGTCTCCTAACAAGAATCAGTGTGGCAATGGCGACAGCTCTGTACCCTCCATGTCATATTCATCGTCGCCCACGTAGGAGTCCTCGGCCAGCAGCGTGGAGCTGGCTGAGGTGGGAATGCTGCCAAAGACCCTCTCCACGCTCATCTCATCCTCCAGGCTCTTGATCCAGCCGGGGCTCTTCAGACGCACATCAATCACCTTGCCCATCACCTGACAGGGGCACACGCAATGAATTCACAGTTGCTTATTAAAAAAATACATAGGTCAGTGCAGGTTTCTACAGCTATAAATATATTTACATGACTGATTTACATGACAGGGTCACACCTATCTGTCTAACACTAGTTTTTGTATAATTGCTTTTCATTTATGTAATGTCTTAAACTTATTTGAAATTATGTCTTTTCAAACGTGTCTTTTTAGAAATATTCACAGCCTACACATTTAAAATAAAACATTTACCTACAAAATGTGTCAGAGAAGTGCAGTCTGATCAGAGATCTGAGTCATTCTCTGAGATCCACTGCCTCAGGTGATGTGCTTGAACTGAATGATGCTCATTTGAACTCTGAAATAAGCACTTCTGGCAGAGTAACCTAGCTACTTCAATGAATCAATCATCTGCACTATGAGAGACAGTGTTGTGTTCCTCTTTTGTCTAGGTCGGCATGCAAGTGCTAATATTTAGTCTACTTGTATAGGTAGCCTATTATTTATGCACGTTGATTGGGGGGAAAGCATCTGCAAAGAAATGCTAAACATAAACACATGTTGCTAATGTTGGCCTATTTGATTTTTTCAGATGTGTGTGTTTATTTACCTCAGAGGCACTAAGTGAGAGGGCTGCCAGTGCAGAGTAGCCCTCAAGGAATGTGACCCACATCTTCTCCTCCACAAACCTGAACAGGAACACCAGCACACAAGGACAAAGGCTACAGCGGTGAGATACTGAATAATGGTCAGTGCACTCTAAAAGCAATATTTCACACTAGATATTTGCACGCAATTACCCCGGTGATCAATTATATATAAGTTCACTCGAAATTCCACTGACCTTCACAGTGAATAAAATAGGGGCTCAACTTGGAATGTACCTGGGGGCTAGTTGTTGTCCTTTTACCTGATGAGAATGACCTCGCCGAAGGCGGCGAGCTTGTCCAGAAGCTCGTCAATCAGTGCGTCATCAAAGTAGTCCTCCGGTCCGGAGCTGCAGAGCGAGATCAGGATGGTGCCGTCGGGTGGGCCCTGCAGAGCGATCACGTCCTTGTAGACCTGGTGGCGAGCCTCTGGGTCCACCGCCAGCACATCCACATCTATGATGGCCACCACTGGTCTGAAGAGGAGACAGAGGTTGGGCAGACACAATGATACACAATAAAGACCTGCTTGAGGGTGCATTTTGAAGGTCATCACCTGCTTGAAGGTGTTGTGTGTTTACTAATATAATAATATATATATATTATTTTTTTTATTATATATTTTAATTATTTTAATTACTATAATTAAGTAATATTAAATTAATATTGAAAGCTTAGTATGATTTTGATACATAAGGTTCATCTACATGGGGCTGGGGTTATACATAGGAATTTATTTCAAGTGAGGTATAGTTAACCATATTCATTAAAAGGGTGATGTCAAAAGAAGGGTGCTGTCAATAGGGTTCCGCTTTTCTTTAGTTTACATAAAACATTTGCCTGAGGTTTTCAAAGAGGGGGGTGTTTGTATGTGTGTGTGTGTGTGTGTGTGTGTCAAGAGGTCTGGGATAAGTCACCTGTGATCAGAGGTCTTGAGTTCAGCTCGACCGTAGTATTTGAGTGTTCCTGGGCTCCAGGGGTAAGCATCCTCCTCCTCAGATGCAGCTGGAGCACCGACTACATTCATATTCATCTCCTCAGCTACACACACACACACACACACACACACACACACACACACACACACAGACACATAGACAAACACACACACACACACACACACACAGACACACAATGGATTTAAAGGAAATCCTCAGCACTGGATCACAACAACTTCCCACATTATAAAGCTCCATTTCAAAAGACATTTACAGGCAGTTAAAATGGCAGCTTTGATTCTGCAGTCATTAGGCGTGCACTGCGAGGCCCAGTCTCCCCCGGTCTGCCCATCCCTCACTCCTCACCGGTCTTGTCAAAGTTCCACTTCCTGCGCTTCCACAGCACTCGGTCGGTCCAGGCTGGCGTGCGGCACTTCTCGCTTGTGTCGTAATCCTCTGAGAACAAGTCGTATTTGTAGGTGGGCGCAAAGTCCAGCTTCCCCTCAATGAAGCCACGGAAAACCTAAACAGAGAAAACCAGGGAATGTGCATATTTATTTACATTGGATTATAAATGCACTATTCTTAACTCCACATTCAATCACTATTTACTATTAATTCATTTTACCGATTTTATTTAGTAAACATATTAGCCATATATTACAGATTTTCTTTACCAAGCCAGCATTCTTTTGGTCCACCAGCTGGTCTCCAGCAATGAGGGCATCCCAACTCTGCTGGCGAATCAGCTCCTTCACCTCCTCGTTGGGCATGCTGATGCGATAGTTGAAGTCACCGCACCAGAACACATAGTCGTGGGAGTACAGAAGACGACCCTGCACAGACGTATTCATGTCTTTAAGAGGATAGCCTGGGATTTCTCTTCTATAAACACCAATTAATCTAACTGCCAAATACCACACTAAGCCATTGTTTTGCATAGGCAATAATAACCCTTCTGTAGGTCTTCCTGTACTTGAAACAGAGAACTGGTTGGTGCAAACATAGAACTGGAAGTGCCGCCATCAGTCCTAACAGATACAAGGGAACTGGAGAGGGACCAGTGTCATCTGCCACACGCAGTAAAGCACAGAGTGGTGAACAGTGAAACAGCTCGAGTGTGATTGGCACTCTGCTGAACCGTGTCCTAGTTCCCACCTTCTAGTTCCAAAGATCTGTGGGCTTGATGGCACTAGTAGTGGCCTTGGCAAGGGGACTTCAAGCAATGACTTCCATACAGTGGCATTCATTCATTTCATCGCTGCAGTCCTACAAGCCTTACTACACTGTGTTGTACACGACATGGGAATTACCATTGGGAAGGAGAGCTTGCGTGTGATCTCGTTGTAGTCGTCGTTCCTCTCCTTGACCTGTGATTGGCCGGCAGCAAAGTGGGAGCACACAAAGCAGATGCTGGTGGTGTGGAAGAGCAGACGAATGGCCACACCCCCTTTGTTACCTGTAGCTCCGCCCATGCCGGTCTTCACCGTGTCCACGGCGACATCCCTACGCCACAGAGCATTGCATTGCATTACAAGGTAATCTTATCCTACACAGAGATCCCCCCACCCCCTACACAGACCTTTGCAGGAAACCCTATACACCACAGATTGCACAAAACAGGCCAAGAGAAATATGGCTACTCAGAGAAACATGCCTACAGGAAATATGGGGGGGGAATGGGGATTTTTGCAGTGTCAGAAACAACGCTGACTCGAAAGGGAAAGAGTGCTGACATACAGCGCTTTTGAGAACAAGCCACCCGTCTTCTGTTCCATACTTTCTGTACCATGGCGTTTCTCTATGAGCACTGCGTTATGAGGTGAGGTGTAAAAGGACACTGAGGACATTGTCTGTGGGCTGCCGGTGGCGCATACCGAATGAACGGGGCGTGGTGGGGGCGGATGAACACGAACAGGCACACGCCGACGAGCTGCTCGGACGCCAGCAGCACGTATTTGTGGTCGCGGGAGAGGTTCTTCTGCAGCTCGGCCGCCCACAGCTTCTGATTGGTAGTGCTGCAGAGAAGAGGAGAGGAGAGGAGAAGAGAGGAGACCAGAGGAGGGAGAAGAGGAGAGGAGAGGAGAGGAGACGGGGGTGAGTCAGATTACACTGAAAGATACACTAGCACACGAGGGCACTGAGGATTGGCATGCATGGAGCTCTCCGGGAGGGAAACCCAAGCAGTCAGCTCTTTGGAGACACTGACTGCACCACCACACAGAGCCAGTCATCTACTTAGGAGTCACTGATCTTATCTGGGTTGTGCGTCTTGGTCATGGAATGAGCGGAGATCAAAATACAAAAGATGTCTACTTGCATATACTGTAGGCCCCTATTTTAATTCCTTGCAAACTAACACAGACAATGATCCATCTGACTGACTGACTGAATGATCCATACCCTCTGACTGCGAATCAGTCTCAGAAATTGTCTGGGATAACGTTCAGGAGGCAAATAGCCGTGGGGCAATTAGCAGACTATGGCAGAAGCCCTGGGGTAATTGACGCGCTTCCACCATTTTGACAGATGGCATCCTTGGATCTTACCTTGCACTGACGATGTTTCCAGCATTCAGCTCCACCATCTCCTCAAAGCCAATGGCAAAGATGTCTGCAGGGTCAGCTTTGCCATCTGTGGAACAAAGAAGAGAGGGCATATCAGGCTCACTATACAAGAAGATCAATATACATTAATGTTCATAGTGATCTGAAAGTCCCTAAAGGTCTCATCAGGGCTACTTTAATTGTGTTTCAATTAGGAAGATATCAAGTCCATTGAACGAGCATGATTCTCACCTTGGAACTCTGGGTGTCCTGCCTTCATGGGGGCATCCAGGAGCCAGTCATTGAGGGTCTGATTGCGGTACGCAATGCTGCGAAACTGCTTCCCACCATTCACGTTCCAGGTGCCCACGCACACCCTAATTTGCTTGGGCCGCGTATACTTGTGATAATTCTGACACATGCCCAGCAAAACTCTCGGGGATGCTTCAGGACAAAATGAGGGGGAAAACAATGCCATGTTACAAATCAGAACAAAATACATATTTAAAAAAAATAATAATTTTAAAAGGCAAAACACATAGAGGGTAGGGTGGGGAAAAAAATAACAAGACCAAACACCACCACAAATACATGCCAACAAAGGGGGAAAAATGCAAGCAAGTGTGAGGGGAAACGTACAAAAATAAAAATGACCTCATAACATAACTTAGAAGTGCATACAGCATACTGTACCTGATTGTAATACTGGCTCAGAGACTAACAATGTAAGCATTGCAGCAAGAAAGAGAGAGAGAAAGAGAGACAGAGAGAGGAAGGAAGAGAGGGAAGAGTAAAAATAAGAGAAAGAGAGAGAAAAAGAGAGATGGTGCGGTTAGCTGGTTAAACAGATAACAGCATTAGCACTGGGGTTATAGGCCTAATCTCACAGCCAGGGCAGCTGCACAAACCAGATTATCAAACCTTTCATCCCCAGCGCCAGAGCACAGAATCATTCATTATGACGGATTCAACCTCACATGCCTCGTACTGAGACACGCTCATCTCATAGGAGATTATGATTATCAGAGAGCAGAGAAAGACCACACCTTCAGACAAAAAAAAAACCTTGAGATACTTTCAACTGTGTAACCTCAAAAAGACATGCACTTGTGCGTGATATCATTATCAGAGTGCATTAAAAGGCCACCCATTCACAAAAGAACCCTCAAAGATGTTTTAACAAAGCTATGAGAGACGTGCGCTTGTGGGCTATGCAAAACAAAGCCAGAGAGTGTTTGCAGATGTTTGATATGTATTGCAATCAAGAGGATCTTACCATAGAGACTGCTCGTGGTGAGCAGGGCGCGGGCCTTGTCTGCCAGGTCGCTGTTCAGGGTGCTGCCCAGTCGCAGGATGTCGATGGCCTCCTGCTTGGAGCTGTCGAAGAAGTTGTTCTGGATGGTACGGGTGACAGACCGGGCGCCGTCTTTCAGCTTTCCCGTCTGAGGAGAAAACAGATCACACAATGAGATCACTCGATTATGATAAAACTAAAACCTAAACAACAACAACAACAAAAATCCAGTCAGAACAAAACCAGACGTTTATTAATTGCCAGAAAAGTGGACACGAACACGGACTCAGATCAATGGAATGACTGTCTGGGATATGTGAAAATAAAACCGGAGGACAGGCAAAGAGATTGGACAGATGACAGTCTGGTAGACATCACAATGACAAAGGCAGGCCAGAACTGGCTCATTCACTTACCAATCAGGCACAAAGTAGTCCAGAGGTGAGCAGAAGAGAATAGCATACACAAAACAAACACACACAGAGAAGTTAAGAGAGTCCCAAAGGGAGAAGAAGCCAGTGTTCCAAGGGACCTTGAGAAACCCATTGAACAAATAACGCACTGCATCCTTTCAGAGGAAGGCCAGGGATCTTACTGTACCTTAGCCTTGCCGTCTAAGGCCCCCGTGCCAGCGTAGATCTTGCTGACGGAGTCTCCGTTGACGGACCACATGGAGCGGAAGACCTCCTGGAAGCGGGCCACCAGCTGGGGCTTCTCAGTCAACCCCATGTCGTCCAACTGTTTGGGAAGCATCTGGAGAGAGGAAGGGGGGTCAAGAATATAGCTGGGATATAAAAACAAATCAGCCGACAACAGCTCAGTAACAATGGCTGAATCCCAATACCATCATCTAACCATGTGGTGAAGAAGGAAAAGCAAGCTGGACAAACCTCTAGTGCAAAGAAGGCCTGGACACTATTGGTTCTGTCCAAGCAGTCCAGACAGTTGACACGGAGGGTCCCAGTCTGGCATCTACAGCAGGGAGGAGGACAAAGATGAACTCCAGAGCAAGTGCAGAGCCCCAAGACAAATGAACATTAGAAATAGTGAAAAGAAGTGAGAGCAGAAGAGAAAAAAGGAAAAAAAAAAGAGAGAGAAAAAGCCCAAAACAAAAAGAAGCAAAAGAAAAACTGAAAGGAAAAAGAGAAAAAGCAAAAAGCAAAAGAAAGAAAGCAAAAGCTCCTGACCTTTGGACGCCTGTTTCTCCAGAGTAGTAGAAGAAGCCGCAGTCCTCCAGAAACTTGCTGACCTGGGGCTTGAGCACACTGTGCAGCTTCTCCGCTTTCCCTCCCTTGACCATTGAATGGTAGTCAAAGTTGATCATCTTCACTGTTGACACATGCTCGGATGCTTTCAGATGGCTCTGTCAAAACAAACCAGGCAAATACCCATCAATAAACACCGCACATTCATCAGTAATGGCTTTGACAATTTTCCATTTCTGAACTATGACTTGCTTTAAATGGTGAGCTTTCAGGATCAGTTAGACCAACACCATTAATAAGACTCATGAACTTACCCCCCAAAACCAACCCAAACCAGGTCTTACCTGGAAGGCTTTGCTTAACATGTGTTCGCCCTCCTTCATTCCCAAGAGGTTGAGGATCACTTGTTTTCCATACAGTCTGCGCAGTGCAGTGAAATGTCTGCCATGAACAAAATACAGCAGATGCAGGACATACGTTTTGGAAATACAGCAAAAATACAGTTACCCAACTCATATTGATACTGGGATCTAGGCAAATTGTCTTAGTTGAATAATGAACTTAATTTAGCAGACTTGGCTGCAGTCTTCATTAGCATTTAATTATTTGAACTACATTATGAGGGACTATCATTTAATGAGGGAGACGAGCCCCCAAGTGCAATGGGCAACCATGCTACTTTAATGAGAATCAGCATATCTGTCAGACACTGTCAGAACACATCATAACAATTCACAAGGCGTGTGTTGCAACCAACACTACTGATTTCTCTTCTCAAGTTCTCAAGAAAAGGGTGGAGTGAGTGTGTGTGTGGGACTGTGTGTGTGTGTGTGGGACTGTGTGTGTGTGTGTGTGTGTGTGTGAGAGAGAGAGAGAGAGAGAGAGAGAGAGAGAGTGTGTGTGTCGTGCAGCGCAAGTGCACAGACACGGACACGGCAGTGGCGGAGAAAGCTAAACAGGGAGCCTTGAATCAGTTATAGCCCAACACTGACTCAGCACACAGTGGGCCTTCAGTGCTGGATGACTCATGCGGAATCAAAGCTGCCCATCTTTGCTCTGCTCCCAAGAGGAATGAGAGGAGCAGGGAGGAGAGGAGCGCGGAGGAGAGGAACGCAGAGGAGAGGGGGGAGGGGGTGTCTAGAGCTGCATAGCATGTACAGCCTCACCCTGGGACTGGGGCTGCCAAAAGGGGAGGACCTCCTTTCTTCCCATAATTCATCCAACCCCACTGGTGTGGATGTGTACAGCAGGGAGAGAGGGAGGAAGAGAGGGAGGGAGGCCGAGTGGATGGGTGGAGGATCCTCAAGCTGCATCTGCCAGGAAGCCTCTCCTTCACATGCCCTTCACCTCACCAGAAGCTTTAACTGCCTACAGTGACTGACAGGGCTATCATCCAATCAAATGCTGCAGTTACTGTGGAATGCGATCGTCTAGTGAGTGTCAGGCACATGGGTCTTTAAGGGATGCTAGCGTAGTCTGGTTCGAGTGGATCTGTTCGAGCACCCTCTAGCGTGCATTCCTGAACAGGAAAGAGGCTTGTGGTGAATCCAAGCACCTCTCTTTCTCTTTCGCTCTCCCCCTCCCTCACCCCCTCACTCCACCCCCACCGCCCCCACTCTCTCTGGAGTGTCGCCAGCCCAGCTGGAACAGGGCTGGGCCAGTCAGTGCACTTCTTTAATTACCTCTCGAAAGCTGGAGCGTTTGCCTCAAAGCCTCGAGACAGCTTGACACGGTGAGAGCCAACCTTGACACAAGAGAAACACAAACACAGAAGAAAAAAAACAACAACAACAAGTAGGTCAATGTAAAGGCAAGAGCTCCAATCCAAGAGGAACACTTTATTGTAGGAGGAAAATAAGACACAGAATAAGCACAGAAAAAGGGGTGTTCTGGTTCCGAACCAAAACGTGAAGTGAAACTACTGAGAGCCTAGATGAGAGAACATTTTGTGCAGGAGGGACAATATAGGTGCATGCAAAGTCAAAGCAGTCAGCGCACTGTTTCAACAACAGTGGAGGACAATGGTCTTCTTCACTGGAGAGTTCAGAGCGAGAGCGAGCCTGTTGGCTTAATCACACCATGGCCTATTCACACTCCCAGCCCCTCTCTCTGCGCTATGCAAATATCACACTTGCTGCTGCTCGCTACTGCTGCCCAACAACATCAGCGCTGAGATGAGCGTTCATCAGTGATACCAGTAATTACAAATAAAGATTACGTGACAAAGTGAGGTAGAATATTCACAGCCAGACAGCAGTGACACCCGAGATATGAGTGCTCCTCCTATGCATCAAGTTAAGATCTAAAAGCACAACCAGTCTTCCTTAGAGTGTGTCTTGTTAAAGCTGCCCGTTTCTTTCAAACACGGCTCAGTGTAGCTGAGTCACTCTGAGACAGGCACCAGTCACGACTCACCAAACACACACACACACACACACACACACACTGAACAGCGCCGTCTCTGCACAACACCTTGGAGTATAGGGAATAGCAGCCCCTCTCCCTCCCCACACACACCCACACACTCCACCTGCTCCCCCACACACCATCACAGACACACACACACACACCACCACCACCACATCCAGTAGAGGAATCACAACAGGAAATTAAACCGGCCCAGGATGAAGCTAAATGAGACCTGGCAGCGAACATTCCATGTTTATGATGCCGTCAAAATATGCCGTGCTGTTCATGCCAATTTCCACCCCCACCCCCACCCTCTGTGTCCTACAAGGGAGCTGTAAATATTTCATGAAATCTCATGCGCATAGAGGCAGCTAAGGTGACAGTAAGGGGCAACGAAGCATGCCTCAAAAAGGCTGCAGCCTGACCACCACAGACAGTCTGGATGCATTCATTCATTCTTTTCAGCAGCAGTCACATATAAACCTTTTATGGCAATTACAGCAGTAAAACCATAATGCTTTACTGTCTGAAGAACAAACTAAAGAGATAATCTTTTGACAGACATACATAAGCCAAGGGGGGAGGGAGGTGGCTAAATTATAGACTTCCCACTCCTCTGAAACAAAATGCCACAGAAAAAAACTCAAGGAAACAGCAAAGCCCTCACCACACTCAGGTCTGACAAAGACTAGCTAGTATTTGTGCAATGTCAAGGAAGAGATACAAACGAACCAGGACTTGTTAACTGGCACATCGACAGGATTTGGCAATGGGGGTGTTTTTTTTTTTAACCAAGTGACTTCTGGCTGGTTTTCAGGCCTCAGCTTGCCCATCCTCCCTAACATTGCACAAAGCCCTTGCAGAAGAACAGGCCTTCACCAGTTATAACAACATGATCTGCATCCAAATACCAGGTGGGGGTTCACATCCTCTCCATCGGGGCCTGATTGACGATTTTGATTCAGATGGTACAATATCCCCTGAATAGACTTTTTCTGATGACATGAACAGCAGTAAGTAAAAAAAAAAGCACAAGGACTGCCACTAAGCTCTAGACCAGCATGCCTGAAGTTTGCATAAACTAAATTGACTTATTTACTAAAATCACATTTCGAATTGAAAACTCATTCTGCACTAGTTCACTACCAATGAAGTAGGACATGCATGCAGAATGCAAATTCACAATGACAAAAAAACAGCCCTTACCTGTATGCCGGGCTGTTCCCAGAAAAGGGGTATGGAGCCACGGATCTGGATAAATGACGACACCTTATCATCAAGGAAAATGACCTGTGGCAGAAAGACAAGGAAGTGTCAAAAACATTGGCACATAACAAATGCATGTTTATATTTGATGGCCTTTAACAGGAAGTGTCAGGAAGTAAAAAATGAGGAATAGAGGATAAAGCACAAATTAAAGAGTGAGGTTATGCAAGTGATTAAATGAGATATTCAGTGCATGCCAAAAAGACTGTGTAGTGACATCTGGCAGGTCAGAGATGCAAAGATTTCATAAGAAGCTGTGAGCTTTTCGAAAGTCCCACCTGCTCGGTCTCGACAAAGTTGGCCACCTGGCCATCATCGTTGGCCCCGCGGACGTTGAAACGTGTGCCAGCCCGCTCAGAGCTCAGCCTGGAGATGACACAGGCCTTGGCCTGCTTGTGGCCCGCATAGATGGTGCGGATCTCCACGCCACCACACATGAGGCGTAGCAGCCAGTCGTCACAGTTCACCCCGTAGTGCTTTAGGTGAAGGTGGAGGGACTGGTTCCTACAAGCACATACAGCACAGAGCATGATAAAGGCATGATAAAGGCCCATGTATCCTTTTCAGCTTTCCTTGTGTAACAGGGCACAAGTCATATAGTTATTCTAAAATTAGCAGAGGAAGGACCAAAAAAAAAAAAACCTTTTTCATTTTGTTTCCATCTGCTACATAAAACATTCATGGGGTAATGAATAGTGTAGTCGATTCTCAACAATGATGTATTTGGGGACACTACTCTGCAGCCTGAAAACAGTGTGCACCAACCAGAAGAAGCGATTGTCGGTTGTGTCCTCTTTGATCCTCCGGTGAGCGTTGAGACTCAGGTCCATGCTGATCCCTGTAGATGACCAGGCAAAGTAGAAGTTGCCTGAATTTAGCACCTTCCGCACATCAGATATCCGGTCCTCATCGGATGGATCATTCTTCAGGGACACAAATTCTGTGGCCGTGACCCTGAACACCTCCGAATCCTGGACTTTGCCCACCGAGCTACAACCCGTCACAACCACCAAGCTGTGCAGCATGGAATCTCCTGTAAAGGGTCAAGGAGAGGCACGGAGGAAAAATTGTTTACAACAAAAGCTGTTTTGTCTCGCACATTCTCAACCATGTAAACAAGTGCTACTTTTAGTAAACACCTACTGAAGTAGGAGGTTCTCATGATTGTACAAATATTGGGAAAACACCACTTGGTGCACCTCTACTGTTTGAGTCAAGCTCCACAGGAAGAGGTCACACCCATACACCCTGCTTATCAGGAAGTCACTCAAGCATAAAAGCATATTACTCTACTATTTGCTTGTGTTATGTTGCGCAAGTTGCTAGTAGCACAAGGCTAAAAGTGAAATTAATATCCTCTGTTTATTTTCGAAGACAGATTTCAACCTTTTCATCTCCTGGTATCCTGAGGCATATGACCCCAGGATGTCATTTTTAATCTGTTGGTAGTGGCATGGCTTAGCTTTTGTGACGGCAACATGATTTCTCCAGACAACAGTGTAAAGGGAAAGAGAGACTTTGACCAACTCACCCAAGTTGAGGCGCAGAACCCCCAAAATGCCATAGGCATCCAGCATCTTGGTATATGTGTTTTTGATGGCATCCTTTTCTGCAGCAGCTGAGTGGCGAGCAAAATAACAATATGCAGTTTATGCATTTCGCATCAGCCATATGTATTATGTCACCTACATTATTGAGCCATTTGATTTCTTGTCACAGGAAATATAACCTATGATTAAAATGACAGGACCATATTTGGATACAAACTACTGGGAGAAAACACAGGGGACAGGCACATCTTACAGTACAATACATTCATAATAGGAAATCTTACACAAAACGGCAACAGCACCAGACTCGAACATCAAGCACTCATCACGATTCCTTGTCTCCACTATTACACTGTAGGGAGGTGGATCCAGTTTATGGTAAATACGATAACCTTTGCTGAAGGCCATGATTAAAATCTGATGAGTGATCCTGTTTTACACCTATGGAAGGAAAGAAAGAAAGAAAGAAAGATAGAAAGATTGATAGATAGATACTTTATTGATCCCCAAGGGGAAATTCAAGGTCCCAGCAGCTTAAAAAAAATCACACATATACAAACATACACTACACACATATACTACAGTGTACACAGGATGATAAGAAGCAGATCAACAAAACAACATGACTAGATCAACATTACTAAAAATAACAATAAAATACAAATACTATGGGTAAATAGAAATCGAAGGTAAGGAGAATTGTTTTTGCAAAAAAAAAAAATCACTACGATCAAAACTGATCACGCAAAAGACTTGCAGCAAAATAACATGAGGCACCTTTCATTTTAAGACCAGACCAAAACATCCGACTCGACCTCTGAGACCTAACGTTACGCTTTGAGGTTCAGCAAAGTAAGACTATGTCATAGAATAGGTTTGGTTTACTCATAATATCTGATAGATGGACATGCTGTCAGACTAGAATACATTCCGATCACTACAAAAAGAAGAACTGCTAGAATGTGATTACTTTACTGCCTAGTAAACATTTAACACAGCCCAAGTGGCAAGGAAGACTACGCGCGAAGTGGGGAACTTGAATCTGGCATTTGCGAGAGCCATAATGCGGCTGTTTCAAGCCTCCCGCCGTGAGGTGAAGATGGGCACCTGGAGATGGTAGATCTATGCTACAAGACTACACGATAACCATATCTGGCTGCATCATAATCTTTATCCTGATACAACAGTATTACACGCAACGATATCCAACACTGAGCTAACGCTAGATTAGTTAAAAACGGCTAATGCCTCTCCATCAGTGAAAAAGAATAACGTTAGATAACCTAGACTTGAGTCTAGGTCACTCTTAAATTTCATCCCAACAACATAATGTCCTTCGTTCACAGGTTGGCCAAATGTTAAACGCAAATGTAACATTATCCAGTTTAAACCTGTCATGTCGGCCATAGTTAACGTTAGCTTCCATACATTTAAAATCAATTATTCTAGTTTTCATGCAAACGAGAGTTAGCATACAAAATAAATTAGGTGACAAAGTAAATGCATACCGTTCTCGTAACGTTTGCTAAGCTTATTAGGATGAGAGAAAAAGATGCTGCTGAGCTACAATGTTGGCTATCGTTACCTGGTTCAACAAGGAAGCATGCCATGGATAACAATGTGTAATTCACATTATAATTAACCAGTAATTACAATAGTATGACAGTGGGGACATCGAGTTAAATCATTGACAGTCTGCTGCTGTTCGAAAAGTGCAGTCATCTAGGTTTGCTAACGTTAACGAAATAGCAAGATAGCATAAATTGCCAAGGTCTTTCGTCGAAGGCGACGCTAGCAAATAAACAGCTAACTGGCTAGAGAGCTAACAAGCGGATATTTCACTTATTCGGTTAGCTAATCTCTAGCTAACCAGCTAGAGGTTCGCTTTGAGCTTACTGTTTCCTCGTCTCCACCGCAGTCAGTCGTGTTGCTGTCTAAAGGTTATTTGCCAGTGCTTATCAGTTCAATTCCAAACGAGGGATGTTAAAATACTGCACAGCAATTTACCGCATCACTTGTCATATAATGATGGTGAAACACATAATTTTGTACTTAATTTGGTACCTGGGTACCTGTCACCGTTCCCCCCTGCGGTTTTCAATGCTGAGAGTATCCAGGATGATAACAATGTAGCCAGCTAACAAAATCCCCACCCACCTGCTGCTTAAAATCTGATACGTAATTTCCGCATACGGGTGTTAAGTGACCTGAAACTTGGGATGCGTTCAAAACATTTTGTAACTCGTCTGACATTTTATCAGTTTCTATGTCGCAAAAACTGTACGAAACATCTTTTTATCGTAAATCCTAACAAATTCCTTTAATTTGTAAGCGATTTACTAAAATAATTCAAAGAAGCATATCAGAATATCTAGGAAAGGGAAAATCAGTTCATATGTAAAGAGGCAAATTTTAAATTGACAGCCGGAGGGTGGCTTTTTGTTTATCCAAGATTTACTGCCAACTAGGAGTTGTAGAATTGATTTCATAAAAATTGTTTCTTAAATATATTTGGAACTAAACAGCAAAGTTGACCAGACTGTAGCCCATGAAGACTAGATTTTGTTTTTTAAACTAAACCATGAGCGCAATTCTGTGGTCAGTCTAGGCCAGTGGTCCCCAACCTTTTTCTAACTGCGGACCAGTCAACGCTTGACAATTTTATGGCGGACCGGGGGGGATTGCTCCAACAATATAACGCTATTAGCCGATAACATCAAACTCTCTGGTCGCCCGTGAATGAATCTCCTGTATGTTTGCGTGCCCGACACTCACAAACTCTCCATTCCCCTCTCCTTTCCCTTCTCCCTCACCTTTGTGTTACCGACCACGGCCCTAACGCGCTGATACTGGTTGCTATGGTGGCGTTTACATGCAGTTTTGAAGGCTTCATTGCCTCATTTGAGAGCCGGTCACCGCATATTATGCAGAGCGGGCTTGGTGTGTGGGAATCACCTGTCGCGATAAATCCCTACTTCAAGTAGGACTCTTGGTACTGTCTGCTAAAACCTTTCTTTTTCTTGGAAGTCTCTCTCTTCATTGTGCCTTTTCCCTTTCACAAAGAAACTTTCCAAAGACACCTGTTTACTCATTTTGCTGGGTTAAATGAGGAGGAAATGAGGAAATTTGGCGCTCAAATGAGGAGATGTAACAGAGAGGAGAATACGGTCATTTCACAATAAAAGATGTTTCAAAATAAGACCGCTCGATTCAGATAATAAATAAAACAGAAATAAATAATTAATTCTTGTGCGGCCCGGTATTGATTGATCCACGGACCGGTACCGGTCCGCGGCCCGGGGGTTGGGGACCACTGGTCTAGGCCTTCTGAATTTTGACATTTTTGTTTTTATCCTAGCCTGATTAACCGAATATAAATAGTATGATGTAAATAGTTTTTTTGTCTTTTTTGACTTTCACACTTATTTTTTAACTGGAAGCTCATTGTCATCTTAATTTTTTTTAGGCTACACCAAGAGTCACTTCTGACACAATCACCCTCAGAAACTGGTTTCAAAACGTTTCTTTACATTTTGGCAAAACACCTCATTCCAATTGTTCAAGCGGTGGCCTAAGATGTTAAATTCACATTCCATGTATGCATTTAGCAGATGATTTTATCCAAAGAAACGTACAAAGGAGGATAAACAATCAAGCTACATGAAGGAAACCTAAAAGAGAAAATCATTGATAGGAGTGCATAAGTCAAGCCGTGCAAAGTCAGGTCAGGTAAGGTACACAGGATGATAAGAAGCAAATCAACAAAACAACATGACTAGATCAACATTACTAAAAAGAACAGTAGTATACGAATACTAAGGGTAGAGATGTGCATGAATGTACTGTGGTCCAGTATGAGATGTGTGTCAAGGTAGTAGTGCAAATGAGTCCAGTAGTGCAACAGTGCAAGGTTAAAAGTCTAGTGACCAGCAATAAATATGTGCATATGTAAATATAGGCAATACAAAATATAAGCATAGATATTTAACAGTTCTAGTATAAATATATAGCCTGGCTTGCGCGACAAAGCTCATGGGAGCTTAGTCTGGCCATCCTACATTACTGAACGTCTTCTGGGAGGCTGGCTTAACCTGCGTCCATCAGATGCCTCTGTATACTACTTGACGAATCTACAACCAATCAGACCACTCATTCCGCGTAAGCTCGTTTCTCATTGGTGCCCACAGATTTGGGAAAAATAATTCCTCTAAAACGGCAGCCTGGCCAGGCTGACTTGCTCGCAAAATTGAATGTAGCGTCACAGGAAGTATGGGTGGGCCCAGGCTAATAAGTATATGGACAATAATTAAAAATAGAAATAGCCTAATAATATAAAAATTACAGCATCAGTGCAAGGATGTCATGTAAGGGTTCATGCATCAGTCAAGTATGAAGTTACTTGGAGTATGAGTATGAAGTATGAGGAGGAGTTGTGCATATGGGCTAATGTAGCCAGTAAGGTCCGTAAGCAGTGTCAACAAAACACAGTATTGTAGAAAAATGTATTGTAAGTGTATAAGAGGGTGAAGGTGCAGATAGGCTATGCAGAGAAGTCCAACTCTCCTTTTCCTTTCAGTGAAGCATTGTAGAATTGTATGGCCCTGGGTACAAATGACAAGTCTGTCTGTTGTGCATGTCAGGGAGCATAGTCTTCAGCTGATCAAGCTCTTCTGCAGCATGATAGTGCTGTGGAGTGGATGACAGTCATTGTCCAGGATCTTGAGTAGCTTGTTCAGGGTCCTTTTGTCTGATACTGAAGTGATGCACTCCAGTTCAGCTCCCACAACAGAGCCAGCTTTCCTTACCAGCCTGTCTAGTCACCCAGCATCCCTCTTCTTAGTGCTTCCTCCCCAGCATGCCACAGCATAGAAGAGGACGGTGGCAACAACACACTGGTAAAACTTCCAGAGAAGCTTGCTGCCGACGTCAGGAAGTACAACCTGCTCTTTTTTTTTATTTTGATTTTTTAGATTTAATTTAGCCTAAATGTTGACTATGTTTATAAAATGAAGGTGTTGCTGCCACCTTGCACCTTGAAAGCCTATTTATTGTAACTGTAAATCATGTGTTGTCATTCAGTGCAAGTATAGCATTTGCAAGCAACCAAGAAGCCTGTGTCAGTCCCAAATGGGAAAATTGATGGGGTTCAGAGATGTTATTCATTATGCGTTACAGTAGCCTGATGATTAGGCTAAGTAAAGTTGACCAACTGACTTGACACTTTTATTCAAATTTATACATTTCAAAAGGAATTAATCCTGGTCATCAAATTTAAACTATATTTTGAGATTTGTGGAAACAATGTAACAACATAACTGATTCGGTGGACAAAGTTGGATGGAGTAGATAGCCTACAGTTTCTGTAGGCCTACTCCATAGTTCATGTCTGAGAAAAGTGGAGATCATTTGTGTAATTGTGTAATCAAGTGTAATTGTTGTTCTTGGCTGTAGTCAAATAAAATAGAAGCTCTGCACACACCTATTCAACACACAAGTTGATGTTTTCCAAAGTGGAAAGTCATCACTTTCCTTAAATGAAGAGGAGGGTTAGGGGACCATTGTACTGTGTCTGAATTGTACAACATTGCTGAGAAAAATTAGGCTTTTTAATATTCTGTGATATTCGAGGGTTCTGCCATAGACATCTATGTGTCTCTGCACTGCATATGCACTGCATGAAGTGTCCCACTAAACTATACAGGAAGTGGCTCAACATGATCTAACCCCGCCCACCATCCTTGACCGTAACAAAGGTTACTGAAGCCGCTCGCGTCGTTGGTGATACGGAACAGTCCTTCAATGGGGGCGTTGCTTGATGAAAATTGTCCAATCAGATGAAGTTAGAAGTCATCGTTAGGAAACCAATGTTGTTTCATAAGGTACCTTGCAAATTTGAAGGATTTCGTACTCGTAAACAGAACACCGAAACACCGAACACAGAGCACTGTTGGCTTACCGCGAAACGTCTACTAGAGGTGCCATCCTTGTAATGAGGAATTAAAAGGTAGGACACTCAGTAGCCTAGTCTGATAACATGCCTGCCTGCGATGTGAAGTCAAACTGATGCATGGTGTGGAGATATGCTTACAGCATATAAACATTCACTTTTATGATATCTGAGGCGACCTTTTAATCTACCTGATTGGCTTGGTTATTTCAATTAAATTGCAATCAGAATCGTATATTGTTGTTTGCAATCGTTTCACGACCTTAGTGGCGTTTCAAATGTAATTTTAAACCTGTCTGCAGTTTCATTACCCGGGGACATCCTGTTCTTTTCATTCTGGTTTGTGCACAGAGAAAGGAGAAACACACAATTTGGAAGAATGAGGAGACTGTACTTCGTGGAACCAGTTGTTGCCATATATGCTTTTGCCAGTTTTTTGCTGTTTCCACTGGTCCAGCAATATGTGTATCGCCGCTTGTGGCAAGAGCTTACAAATAGCTCCTATCCTGTGTCGGACAACACATCACGGTGCGCTCCCACTGGCGGTAGCAATCACTCAAATCAGCATGAAGTGAGTTCTCATATCATGTGTTTTTTTCTGTTATGCGGATGCATGCATGTGACTGAGTGAAATGTAGGGGTCAGACTGTCACATGTAAAACATTTCAGGCAACTGACAGATAAGCGTCGTGCAGTTTTGGATCCCAGGTCATGTGTCTAACCACCATGACATAGCGTAGACTAAGACATGAAAAAATATACACTGAGAAATGTCTGTCCTAAATCTTACGAAAATAAAGCAATCAATGGTTATTTAGATGATGCTGATTTGATGTTTAAACAGCAATTAGCCAAAATCAAGAATTGGCCATATGAATTGTGTGATGCTGAAACATATCAAGGTTTGAACTTGTTAGAGATGCCTCCTGTATCTCTATTCAGTTTAATTATAAGGTTATATCTAGTAGACATGCAGCATGAATTGCAAATTCAATCAAACTTTTTGATCAGTGGTAATTAAATATTTTGAGTGTAGAATGATTTTTTTGTTTGGAATGAAATTGCATTTAGAGTCTGTCACAAGTTTCACATTAGTCAGAATGCCCTGTGCTTCCTCTTTCAATATTTATTAATATCTCACCCACTGTGAACAGGTGTAGATTTAAAAAATTCCTATTTTGTATAATGTTATTGCAACAAGACATTACAGACAACCGTTTCAGTGTCACAATTTGAACTGTTCTTTGTTGCAGGTGGTTCAGAGAGCAGCGTCTTTGTTCTCACTCTACACTGATCTGTTTTCCATGATCCCCAGTCTCATTGTGACCCTGATTCTAGTGGCCTACAGTGACCAGCGCGGGCGCAAAATCACCATCATCCTGCCCGTGGTGGGCTCCTTGGTATACTCCCTCTCCTTCCTTGCTGTGTCCTACTTTGAGCTCAACCTGTACCTGATTATTGTGGCCTCGTTCGTCAGCTCTCTGTTTGGTGGCATTGGCACAATGCTGGGCGGCTGCTTCTCCTACATTGCCGACATGTGTGAGGACGGGAACCAGAAGACGCTGCGCATGGCCGGGGTGGACATGGTGATCGGGCTGCTCTCTGGGGTGGCCGCCATCTCCACAGGCTACTTTCTCAGAGCAGCAGGCTTCAATTGGCCCTTCCTCACCTCAGCCATATGCCAACTGATCAGCCTGCTCTATGCTGTTTTCCTCCTAGCAGAGAGCAGGGTGGTTGAGGCCCCAGCTGAAGGAGTGAACTATTGTACGTCCTTGCAAAAACTCATTAAGGCGGTCCAACAGATATTTTTGGGAGGCAGTCGGAACAGGAACTATCTGCTGGGTTTGCTGATCACCATTTTTTCCCTGTACACTTTTGCTGACTTTGGTGGTTTGTCAATGATTACTTTGTATGAACTCAATGAGCCACTCTGTTGGAGTGAGATCCTCATTGGCTATGGATCAGCCATCTCCACCACGATCTTTCTTACAAGCTTCGCTGGTGTGTTTCTTCTGTCCCGATGTTTGCCTGACGTTTTCATTGTCCTGATTGGCATGCTGTCACTTTGTTCGGGTCTGGTGTTTGTTGCCTTTGCTAAAACAACACTACTGATGTTCTTAGGTAAGTCCTGCAAAAATGGAAACCGACAAAAACATCCAGTTGATGGCTGTTATTCCTATCATAGCTAAAAATATAAAATCATGTTGCATTGTTTTATAAGAGCATTTATATGTACACATTACAGATTTAGATTTGTTTTTATTTATCTTTCTTTTACCAGGTTAGTCCCATTAAGACAGTAGTCTCCTTTGCAAATAAGCCCTGGCCAAGAAAGGTAGTACTTCACTAACAACAAAAGGAGATAATAATAAACAGCTATAAAACATACACAATAAACCCACAGATATTACCATCATACTCAGCGTTAATCTGAGAACCAGTGTTCATTCTTCTATTTTAGTGGAATCATCAAAGCCTCATTTTCTCCCTGCTAGGAGATTGAAAGACTTGAAGTGTAGTACTTTGATCCAAGTTCAAGTTGCTGTGTTGGGGCATTAGATTACTTACTGAAATGTTGTTTGGGGAAAAGAGGTTCTGGCAGAGACGAATTAACATGGTTAAATGCTGAGGTGTACCATCACGTGTTCCGATCTCCATGAAAGAGTTCTTTATGATGGAAATAGGATGAATATCCAGCTTTCCCATACTCCTCTTTGGCCCTTGCATGCTACCTCATGTCGAGACTTGTTATTTATTAGATTTAAAATTTCATGTGACTTCAGCAAAACGTAGTATGTATGCTATACTCAAACCCCTCCTAAATGTATGATGGAGTAGCCAGAGTGGAATTTATTCAGTAGGCCTAGTAGTCCTTTTTTTATGTGTGATAGTTTGGAGGGATGTCTTGCAAAACCAAATCATGTCTTTAGATTTTTTTTGTCTCTCTTTTTTTACCATTTACTGTTATAAATGAGTAAGTCATTTTACTTAGAGATCTTATTTTAATATTCAACTAATGAAAAATGTAATGCAGTCCTAATAATTTGTAAATTATCAAGGTTATTTGCTGCCTTATTTGACCATATCATTTTAAAGCCTTTTGCATTTCTAAAAGGAAATTAAAAACAACCCTTGGTCAATGTATTCGCTTTACTTAACCAGGTGTGTCAACAATGATATGTTTGTATTTCAGTCAGAATACCCATGATGCTAGCAGTTATGCCTTTCCCTGTAATGCGTTCAATGATGTCAAAGGTTGTCTCCAAATCTGACCAAGGTGGGTGAACCTCTGCACATATAAGTAGATTTGTGAGTGTTTGTGAGTGTCTGTTCAGTCAGAGGTTCTGTCTGAAGAGGAGCTTTGAGTGAGCGTCCTTTTGCTGTTTGAGATGTTTTAATAACCTCGACTCAAAAAAGATGATACACGTTACAAAAGATGCACACGTTACTTGAGTAAGACATTGCACTTTGAAATGTATCCTAACCTTCACTTGCATAACATGAACTGAACTTCGCACTGACAATGCAGTGCAATGCAATGCAGTAAGGTATGTGTCTTGGAATGAAAGTTTCATTTGGCTTATGGTGCATGGTGCATGCATTTGCTCCACAGTCAAGTGAGTGCATGCATGATGTTGCATGATGGGTCAGTTGATAAAGAGTTGAGAGTTCTGTAAGTACATCCAATGGAGGCCATATTTTGCTGCAACTGTTGAGATTTTCATGTATTTTTGTCTGAGAGGTTGTATATCTCAGGAACTTTCAAGAAATGACAGTTGGCAAAAGACAGTTGAAAGATATACTGAAATACAAAATGAACCTGTAACTGTTGACTTTCAGAACTTTGTCAGTCATACAATGTAGTAACATACTGTATCATATACATTTGAATATAACCTCTAAACTTTACCTCCCTAAATGTAACATGAACCACATTTGATGCATCACTGTGTGTCAACATACTTGCCTATTAGCACTTTTATTAATCAAGGCCCTGTATTATGTGTGCGTGTGTGTGTGTGTGTGTGTGTGTGTGTGTGTGTGTGTGTTCCAGGAGCGCTGTTTGCCTGCGTAGCCTTCCTGGAGAGCTTGAGCAGTAACATTGGCGTAGCAGTGTTCAGCAGTGTCTATGCCGGTACTGTTGGCTGGTACCCCGGCTTTTCTTTCCTTCTGGCGGCCAGTCTCTGCATTGTACCCATCATGATGCTGGGGTGAGTGAGCATGACATCATAGACACAAATATATGTTTACCATATGGTCCATCAAAAAATGAAATTGTACAGTGTTAAAGCTGCTGCTGAAAGTTAAAGCTTGCACAGACATTTATTGATGTGATACATTGTCGACTACATTCTACATTTTAACAAGTTTTCCTGAAGGTATTATTTAACAGGTTATTCATGGTAACTGCTGATGATATCTGGAGGGGATGCTTTGTGTTTGTATGGGATATATTTTGGATACCTCCCCAGAAACGGAAGAATTCCCCTTTTATCTATATTGATTTTTTATCAAATTTAACTATGATTTTTTTTCTTCCACAAGATTTGAGTTTTAATCCGTTTCCACCACACCCTCTTTCTTATATTTACAACTGTACGTCTAGGGATCTGGCTCCAGGGAATTAGTGCAGATGCTGTTGATTTGGTAGAGTGATTTAGTTAGACCAAATGCAGTTTGGACCACTGAAGTCATATGACATTGCAGATGTAGTCTCCCATCATGTCCATGTGGGTCTTACTGCTTAACCTTAGTTAATAATTATCTACAGCTGGGTGGTATTCATGATGGGCGGAATTCTCCGGGGTGCTTAAGTAAAAAAAAAACGTGTGTAGCTGCGCGGCAAAAGCCCAGTTGCGCATTCTAGGCGGGGCAACCCTTAAATCGGGGCGTATCTAGGTTCCTTACGCGTATTCTCCTCCTGAATTAAAGGAGGAGTCCGGTGTGACTTGGACCTGGACTGTACTGGAAGATGTTACCGAGTACAAACATATATCACCTCCAGCATTCCACATTCATGAATTTATTAATTCAATTAAATTGTATTGTTCAATTGTATTCAGAAACGTTTTGCGGTGGTTGAAATATTATGTCAATGTGTTAATTGATTTGTGGTCTAACTTTGACTTTGATAGCTTAGCCAATAGGCACAGACGCTTAATCTTGTCATGTGATATGCCTATTCCAATTTAAAGTCATGGTTTGCACTTTCTGTTGGCTACAACTGCTTTTTCATGGTTAATCCGAAAGTCCTTATTCCATGTTTTCCTGATAGCCACCTTGGCACAGATGCTGCCTTCATTTTGGGTTAGTAATGCCCCTATTCCTAAATCCGCCTGGAATTCGAGTTAAGCGCTGTAGGAGGAGCAAGCACCTAAAGTGGAGAATATGCGCAGTACAAATGCACGTAAATGAAATTGCGTAAAAACAGACTTAACGCGCTTATGAATGATGTGAACAATGTGTTCTTCCTTGTGGGCACCATAGTTTTTCTGAGAGCAATATTCTTGCCTAGGTGGGACATTGGTGTCTCAGTCCTTGTGTGTGATGACTCAACATTTTTTTACTTAATAGAGCTGACCAGAACAGATTAGGACATTGACCATTCGCCATTGACAATTTGATTATAACGTTACGGAGACTAACGTATCCTCGGTTCTCTGAGTGAGAAGCCGAAACGTATGAATGGATGATGCCTATCTTCTCCTACTTTTTCTGAAGTCAACTTCAGACTGGCACTCGACAGAGGGTCAAAGGGCGTAAGAGCCTGTCCGCGTAGGACAGTGGCCAGGTCCCAAGTAGGGACCGAACGTGTGGAAGAGGGGCGAAGCCGCCTGACGCCCTTCATGAAGCGCAATGCAAGGGGGTGTGTGCCTGGGGAAACGCCAGCATAGCCAACATGGCATGCTGAAATAGCTGCGAGATACACCTTCAGAGTAGAGGGTGTACGACCCTGATCAAACAGGTGTTGCAGAAACGCAAGCACCTCGCCAATAGGGCAGACTAGAGGATCACAGCCTCTGTCTCTGCACCATGTGCTGAACATGTGTATACAACGACCTAGTGGACGTAGCTGTAGCTGCCTGAACAGTCTCTACAACTGCGGCTGACAGGCCGCGCTCTAGGAGACGCGCCCGTTCAGGGGCCAAGCCGTCAGTCTCCACGCTTTCGGCCTGGGGTGCCACAGCGACCCGCGGGCCTGGGATAGGAGATCCCTCCTCGCTGGGAGGGTCCACGCGGCTGGCCGTCCAGCATCGAGACCAGATCTGAGAACCAGCTCTGAGATGGCCAATGGGGGGCGATCAGGATCACCCTGTGCGCCCCTGCTCTGATCCTGGCCAATACCTGACACATCAGAGGAAGTGGGGGAAAAGCATAGAGCAGACGTCGCGGCCACGGATGTGCCAGCGCATCTCATTCCAGTGAAAACCACGCTGGACAGTGAGCGTTCTCGCTCGAGGCGAAAAGATCGACTTGTGCCCGCCCGAAGCGGGACCAGAGGCTGTGCACCACGGCTGGGCAGAGCCGCCAGTCGGTTGCACGCGGAACACCCCTGGAAAGGAGGTCCGCGCCTGTGTTGCGTACACCGGGCAAGTGCGACGCCCTGATCGACAGGAAGTGGCGGGAGGCCCAGGTGAGCAGCTTGTACGCCAGGCGAAACAGGTCGGGAGAGTAGGGGTGGGCGATATGGCCTAAAATTTATATTGCGGTATAAATTCAACCATATACGGTAGACGATATATATTGTGGTATTCTTTGGTATGTACATTTCAAAATAACCGTTTCTGAATAGGGACTATTATGCACATAGTGAAGACATTGGGAAGTTGTTTTCTAAACTATTAACAACCAAGAATGTAACTTCAATAAAATGTATTGTGCAAAAACTGTAATTATAGAAAACCTTGTGAGTGACAATTTCCATGAGGTATAAAACTAGGCAATGTAAACATTCAAATGAAATGTCACTACTGTAGTGCAAAATAATGCTTTCCCTTTTACTTTCTTAACCAAAATCTAAACATGCTGATATAAAAAACAAAAGAACACGAAAATTTGTTACTATGTTACTTTGAAACTACTGTTAACATTTGTTTTTTGTTTTTTTTTGAGAAATTAATACCTGCCAACCTTGGAAAAAAAAATTGAGTAGCTACTTACAGTCGGCTACTGCTGCGGCACAGCGAGGCGCAACAGGCGCATTAGGCATTAGTTATGGGCCTAACCTATAATAGCCTATTAGCCTGTCATTGTCATTAATTACTGCAGCTTACAGGCGCATGATGGTCTAATAAAAGAATGGCCTATGTTTAGAAATGAAAGCATTTCTACGTTAGCTTGTTGCTCCTTGATGGCTAACAGCAAAATCATAAATGCGAACTATGCAAAACGCATGATTAAGCCGTTTAGAAGGACGTAGGCATGGTCATTGATCTTGATAGGCTAATTCGTCAGGAACTTCTAAGATGTTTAAACGTTGTTTGATTTGCTTCCCCTCAGCTAACGTGTGTATTATTAACCTGCAAGGCACACACACATCATCCTACTTCTCGTCGTGTTTTTTTCTTACTGGGCTACCGCAGGCACTTGCGTGAATATAGCTTTCTGACAGCCTTAATCAAATTTCCATACTCAATTAACGTTACCTTTAAAACGAGGTTTAGCGCCGTCCTCCCTTGTAAAACCAGCAACATTATGAAGATGGAATCAAAGTTCTTTACTTTCTTTTTTTACTTTTTCTCAATTATTTTCTTGTTGCGCATTTGGAGTTCGAAGTCAAGCACGTTTCCAGCATATGTTGCTGTCCGATGTGTACCAGTTACCTAGTGCTCGGGCTGAACTAATCAATCAATGCCGTAGGCTATTAAGAAGTGATAAATCGTACACCGTAGTTTGATGTTTAAATGCATATCTGCTGCGCAAGATGCGTACAGTTTGGGAGGTATGCAACAGGTCGCATTACAACAATTTCATGCAGTCGCACCAATGCGCCCAAATATTTATTTCAGGTCGCATAGATGAAATTTCGGGAACATATGCGACCAAAATGGTTGCAATTTCGAGCCCTGAATGTAATGTGGCAATGTAAATATTAAAATGAAATGTCACTATAGTGCAAAACATTGCTTTCCCTTTCACTGTTCTTAAATAACAAAATGTAAACATGCTGATATTTCAGCTAATTTCAAGTACAACAGGTAACTTTTGGAAACATGTAAACACAAATTATTTATTCTCACATGTTCACGTCACTGAGCCATATAGCTCAGAGGTTCACGTTCTAGTAGGCGTGACACATTTTGATGACATAATGACTAATCGCAATAGGCCGGTATAGTCAAAATCTCTATCGTTGGCCAAATTTATATCGCATACCGTTTATACCGTTTATATTGCCCACCCCTACGGGAGAGCGCGTGCCGCCCTGGCGATTGAGGTAAGCCACTACTGTGGTGTTGTCTGTACGCACTAGAATGTGTTCTCCTCTGAGAAGAGGGAGAAACTCCTTCAGAGCGCAAAAGACAGCTAGGAGTTCCAACCCATTGATGTGTAGTCTCCTGGAGGCTGTGCCCCACGTCCCTCTGGCGGGGCAACCGCAGCAGACGGCGCCCCAGCCACCCTTGGACGTGTCGGTGGTTATCGTCATGCATCTGGTTACAGCGCCAAGCGCGCCACCTCTGGTGAAGGACGACGGCCTGCGCCAATGCGCTAGGGCTAGCCACATGCGTCTGGATACAAAGATCCGACGGGCGGGGTTCGACCTGGAGGACACACCCAGTTCCGCTAAGGCGAGCTGCAGCGGGCGTAAGTGTAGAAGGCCGAGTGGGACAGCGCCACCCGCGGCGCACAGGAGGCCCGTCAGTCTGAGACACAGCCTGGTCGAAACGCA
This sequence comes from Limnothrissa miodon, assembly GCA_017657215.1. Lineage (NCBI taxonomy): Eukaryota > Metazoa > Chordata > Actinopteri > Clupeiformes > Clupeidae > Limnothrissa > Limnothrissa miodon. The sequence continues at coordinate 648,729 of JAGFZM010000052.1, forward strand.
GGCACCTACTCTGAAGTGGCGTAGACATGCCCTGACGTCCTGTAGTCTTTTCGGAGTGAGCGTCGCTCTCATTGAGCGTGAGTCAGCCTCACGCCCAAGAACTCGACCTCCTGAGAGGGAGAGAGCATGCACTTGTTCAGGTTTTCTAAGAAACCCAGATCGTGCAGGTGACGCAAAACAGTGTGAACCTGTGACGTTAGGAGCTGTCTGGAACCCGCCAGCAGCATCCAGTCGTCCAAGTAATTGAGGAGTCTGATACCCTGTGCGCGTAGAGGAGCGATCGCTGCCTCCACGCACTTAGTGAAGCACCGAGGTGCTAGAGACAGACCGAAAGGGAGGGCTGTGTACTCGTAAGCTCCGCCCTCGAAGGCAAAGCGTAGAAAACGCCTGTGCCGTGGGACTATGCCTATGTGGAAATAGGCGTCCTGAAGGTCCTAGGTGACCAGTAATCCCCCTGGCGGACTGATTCCGCCACCATACGCCCCGTGAGCATGCGAAAGGTGAGAGGCTTGAGCGAAGCATAGAGCGCTCTGAGATCTAGAATAGGGCGAAAAGCGTCCGACTTTTTGGGCACAAGGAAGTATGTACTGTAACAACCTGCGCGCACGAGTGTCGGATCTGCGCGCTGAATAGCGCCCCTTCTCACAGATTGCGAAGCTCCTGTCTGAGAGCAGGGGCCCTGGTTGAGGGCACCACTGACTCCATGACACCTCTGAAGGGGGGGGGGGTGGCCACCTGAATTGTAGTTGATAGCCTTTCAACACTGTTGAAAGAACCCAACGTGACGTCGTGCACATCGCCCAATTCTGCCTGAGCAGAGAGGCGCGATGAGGAGGCAGCAAAGACAAACGAAGTGCTATGCTGCCCCCCTGTGGTACTAAGGGAGCCGAGGTCAGTGACTGAGGCTGTCCGCGAAGCTGAAGAGCGTTCGACTGACAGGGCAGACACTCGTCGTAGTGCGGAGGCTGAGGGCAAGCCGACCGTGTGTGAGACCCACTGGCGCTCACGTGTGGCTGGCGAGCCGCGCACATCACCCGCGGCGCCCCGTAGGGCGGCCGACCTGGAGCGCACGTCAGCGACGTCCGTGTAGAAGGGGGAGAAGTCTCTCGGCCGTGCGATGGCAGATGCGTCTGACTGAGCAGACAGCTCCGCCCACACCTGGGCGATAAATTGACCAACAGAGGCGGCGAGGGCGGCGAAAGAGGCTGGGGAGCGCTTCTCGACCGCGAACGCCTCCGACGCGCCGCACGCCCACTGCTCAGGGGCGAGTGGGTCAGAGGACGCGGAGGTCGCGATGTCAGTAGTAGCACTGGCGCCGCTGGGGCGGGACGTCACGCAAGGCGCAGAGCGCACGGCGTGCGTAAGCTGATAGTGGGCGGACTGTTCTGCTCGCACCTTGGCGATGAAACGACTAACCGAGGCGGCGAGGGCAGCGAGAGAGGCTGAAGAGCGCTCTCTGTTCGCGGCCGTCTCAGATGCGTCACAGGACCATTGCCCGGAGGCGAATGGCTGGGTAACGCATGAGTCTGCGAGAAAACGAGGCGTACAGTGGCGAGAGAGGCTGAAGAGCGCCCTCTGATCGCTACCGTCTCCAACGTGGCGCTCGTCCATTGCCTGGGGGCGAATGGGTTGGGCAACGCGTCAGACCGCAAGAAGCGTGTGTGCGGAGTGCTGATGAATAAGGCAAACTCAGCGCCCACGAGGGCGTGAGATCAGAGAAGCTCGCCGAAGCGGGGGAAGCGTTACGAGCTGAGGGCTGCAGAACGAAAACCTGTGCCTTTTAAGCACTGAAGGCAGAGCGGACAACGGGCAGGAGCCGCGTGACATAGCCTGCCGCACGCCCGCGATTGCTTTAGGATCGCTGCTGACATCTGCGTCGCTCCTGGCTCGACGGGCGCATGGCTGAAAGCGCACGTCCACACGAGCGTGAGCGTTGCCAAGGCTGTTGTTGACCCGATGCTGGCGCTGGCGCCGGCCTGGGTGTGTCAGCCCTCTTTCTGGACTGCTGCGCGCGGGCGCGCGAAGCAGGTGAAACGTTCTGAGGAGAGAGCTGCAGAACGAAAACCCGTGCCCTTTAAAGCACTCAGAGGCAGAGCGGACAGCGGCCAGGATTTTTAAGAATATTTGCGAAAGCAAACGGAGTGACTCAGAACACACGCAGTAGGCAAGGTGAAAAAGGCAAAGAGGACCTGAAGCGTAAGCGCAGTCAATATATAGACTTTCTGACGTCACGCAGGGCTGTCTAAGTAGTTGCCTGCGTGCGTCAGAGCGCTTACTGCCCTTTTTTCAAAGGGTTGGTTAAAGTTGACTTCAGAAAAAGTAGGAGATGGTAGGCATCATCCATTTGTACGTTTTGGCTTCGAAACGAAAGAGAACCCACGCTGTCTTAACCACACAACTAGCTACATCAAGACAAAGTGATTGCCTGTTCCAAAGGTTGATTTTGTGTCAATCTTGTTTTAATAAAAATGTTTTATTTGGAATTTCATGAGGAAGCACAATATTACCCATTAAATTCAATTCAATTTTTTTTGTACAGCACATTAAACAAAAGTCATGTCTTTTAGGGCTTAAATCAGTGACGTTGTTTGGTGTTGCTATCTTATGATTCTTTATACCAACTCCTGCCTCTCTTGTGACCTCCTTTGTTGCAGGGAGGACAGAGGATGTTTTAATCAAGTAAAACTTGTTTTTCAAGTATTTTTTGTCGAATCTGCTCGCAGCAAGATAATTAGTCACAGTTTTGTTCACAATTCAATACACTATGAATTATGGCTGTGATCCTGTAGCTGGTTAGACTAATTCAAATCTTAAAACTCTTTGAAATATCTTTGGAGAAATTAATGGAAACTAACTTCCGGGTTCACCCGTAACGCTGGAATGCTCCGTTGGATGTGGAATTAAGTGTTGAGTCATGATGTGTTGTCCTGGTTGTGTGCTTTCTTTTCTTTTTCGTAGCTTGGTGAATTTATTTAAAGAGGAAGATTCTGAAGAGACGGAGCCTCTTCTCTCAGGTGGTCAGACCGACTTTCCAGACGAAGCACCCGTAGCTTGAAGGTCAAAGGGAAGTGTTCTCTCGTCCTTCTCAGGTCACATCTGTGGTCCTTGGTATTGTAAACTGCACTGCACTGCACTGCACTGCTTTTTTTTCCTTTGGCTTCTGCCCAAAGTTAAATTAATTTTATGACATGGCAATCATGTCATATTTTCCTTATGCAATCTAAATTTGATAAACTAATTTCAGCCGACAGATGCAAAGCTGCAAAGCCAGCTATGGGAGAGTGCAATTTTTCAAGTGTGGGTGTGTTGCTTCTGTTGGGAGTAATTTGTTATAGCTATTACTTTTATTATGTGTTTCCTGTAAAGATATGAAACATTGGTGAAAGCAGTATAATCGATATTTCTGTCTGCAGATTAGCAGAGTTATTTCTGTGAGTTTGTGTGATCCAAGGACTGTGTGTATGTATGTAATGTATGTATTTACAGTTGCTGGTGTGATCCTGTGCCTTATATTATCTTTTTATAAGGTCTTTTTCCTACAAAGTCAAGAAAGGCCATTCCAGTTCTATGCTCTTGGTGGGAGTTATTTTTACAGTGATGATGACACCCTCTTGTTTAGTAGTGTTTATAGCACATTGTTGAAATTCAGTTGCCATTTTCTGGCAGAAAAAAAGGTAATATTTTTTAACACAAAACGACTAGGAAATGACATTAAAAAAGAGAAAAAAGAGGGAAAAAAATATTAAGGATTCTTTTCACTCAGTGTCAATTCATCTCCTATTTTAAAACGTTGACCACATGTTTAATTGTATCTAAACCTCTTGATTATGTTAACTAGGGAGGTTTTGATACATAGGAATTTTGATTCAATATTGCTTCTAATGTTACCTCATCAGGTGGTAGCCTATATGACGAGGATTCTTGTAGAGCACATTATTGTTACACAAGGGTATATAACTAGTTATCCTCACTTTTTTGAGTGATCCAGAGATCCAGATCTTAGACTCACTTTACCATGGTGTTTACAGTGAAAAAAAGTATGTTTATTGTGGTACTTTGAAAATGCTGCAAAAGTTGAATTAACAAGTGCTTCATAAAAAAATTAAAAAGCAATAAAATTAAACCTGAATACTTTGTGACCTGTATTTTGTAGCACGGTACGTAAAATGTAGCCTGACTTCCACGACAAAGCTCATAGGAGCTTAGTCTGGCCATCCTACATTACTAACCGTCTTCTGGGAGGCGGGCTTAACCGGCGTCCATCAGATGCCTCTGTATACTATTGGATTGCCATACTGACTTGTTCGCGTAACTGAATGTAGCGTCACAGGAAGTATGGGCGGGCCCAGGCTACGTAAAATGGTATTTTATTGCTCATTTTAATGCTTAAAGGGATAGTTCGGTTTTTAACACATTGAGTCCCTTTCACAGGTTGTCTAAAATGCAATAAAGTGGTTGACATCGAAATTTTGACGATTGCCTCTGTCTCGGCTATTTGGGAAATGTAGAATCGCCTATGCCTGCCTTTAAAATGGCTAGCAATGGGCATGTGTTGTTTCTATCCTTAAAAGACTGGTTTTAAAAAAGTGCTGCTCACCAAGTGGTTAGTGGTGCTCAATGATGTTCCAAAACATGTATCGTAGCGAAATAAAGCTTCCGTCATGTTTTATTTGGTACTTTGTTTATATGAAGGAGCAAATAGATCCCTACGGGACTTACTAAATGGCAAAGAAAACATGACAAAAACTGTATTTTGCTACGATACTTGGGTTGGAACATCAGCAAACACCACTAATCACTCCATGAGTAGCACTTTTTTAAAACCAGTGTTTTAAGGATAGAAACAACACATGCCCATTGCTAGCCATTTTAAATGCAGGCAGAGGCGATTCTGTATTTCCCAAATTGCCAAGACAGGAGCAATCATCAAGATTTTGGTGTCAACCACTTTATTTCATTTTAGACAACCTGTGAAAGGGGCTCAATGTGTAAAAAACCGAACTATCCCTTTATTAAGCACATTGAATCTCACTAGCATTGTAGCAATCTCAGCTGTTGTGCTTTTGTTCTTATTTAAGGCATGAAGATGCTAATTGGTCCTAAATTATAGTCCAATAAAAGAAAAAAAAAAACATTTATCAATTAGACCTGAGCAAAGCATAAAATGTTTCTATGTGACTCTTCTAAGTCTAAGATGGCATGCATTTCAGCTGCAAAGCAAAGTCTCTAGTAGGCATGCAAAATATCACAGCATATTGACCAATTATAGGTTAGCCTTTTATTTGATGTTTATTGTTTATTGCTATCTTATATAGCTTTATCTTATATTCTAATAGCAGGCTCATAATCTGTTGCAAACAGCTTACTGTGTGGTGTGTGTCATCATAATTCCCACTGGGTGGCAGTGTGGAGTTGTGATGGGCAAGAGCAGGAAAGTAAGGTTCACTTATCCCAATGTCTGTTTCAAACAGCTGAAGGGTGATTTCCATGGTTTCTTAACCCATTTTACCGCCTAATAAGGCATGGATAAAAAAGCACTGCTCTGACAGTGTACAAGCCAAACAAGTTAGGTCTGCTGTTGACTGCTTTTACCCTCAGTAATGATAATAATTGACACAAAATCTGAAATATTGAAAAACATCAAGTTTTTTATTGTCTTTGAGGTGTCAGTATATGTAAAAATGTTTTTGTTGCACTGAGGCTTTACAGGCTTTAATTAATCAACCTGAAATAAAGAAGCCTAAAGCACACAAGTCATAGTGTTCAGTTAAGGCAATTGGACTTCTACAACTGAACACTATGACTACCACAACTTGGATGAATGAGAATCTTCACAGACGTAAAACACACAACTTTGATATCAAAACTGTCAAAGTATCAGTATTCAATACAGTTATCTTCAGACTTGAGGTACAGGATAATATGTTGAAATATTCAATGGCATGGCATATTTTGGGATGAGTTGGTATCAAAAACAATAAAATATAAACCCTACACTATGAGCCTCTATCGCTCGTTTGTAAATTGTGTAAAGAGATCTTATCATGAGATCTTATCATAAATAAAAAAAGTCACCTTAAAAGTAATAGTGCATTGCCGTCCAGTAATTTCCAGAGACGTGTCTGAACCAACTCATGTCATGCTATCTATTTCCCAGCCCCATGTGGAGACAGTGCCAGTGTTAATCACAGGGATCTGTGGGAAACGTCTGTTGAATCCATGCTTTGCTTCTCTATCTGCTGCTATCTTATTTCCAGTCTGACCGCCTGTCCCGCGGGCCTAAGTTGAGGTTTTGGAACAGCGGCGGAGCGAAGCCGGGCACCCGGCGTGTAGTCGTCCTGTCTCGGGGAGCGCACGCAGATAAATGAACTGCACAAGAAGGCAGACAGGCTCTCTGGTCTCTGCCCCGCTGACTTGGCAGCTTCTGCTGGAGGGACGCTCATCAAAGGCTCAACATTACTGGTGCAGGCGCCTGCTTCCAGCTAATGATTGAAACATGTAGATGTGTAGTGTATACACACACACACACACACACACACACACCATTTTTGGAGTATCAAACATCATCCTGTGTCAAACAGACACCCAGAGTTTTGTACACCAAATGGTCACATCTGTGACTGGTGGGACACAGCTGCTGGCCGGGTCTCCACCACCCCCGCAGACACATCACTCACGCATCCCACCGCCGAGCCAAACATGGAGGTGTTCTGCTGTGCCATAGACACTGTGCTCCTCTCCAGACTCCGGTGTTCCCCCTGTGGTATCTTGTGCATCGTGGTAGCTCTCTGTAGATGTGGACCAGGGCACCACAAAGAGTTCCAAGCTCGGTGCCCGGCGCCACGCCCATAATTGGCACCTCTCCGTCCCTGTGACCGAGCGGTCACTGAAACCAGCTTTGAGCCGTGCCCAGCCTGCCTCTTCGGTCAAAACATGAAAATATTCAATGCTGACCAAACTGATATGCAAGGAATTCAATGGGTGTGCCTCGGTTGTCTGAGAAATAACCTCTTGGAAACATTAGTTTTACAGTTTCAGTTTTCACAACACAGACACAATGGGAGGATATGGCTGAGATTAGGAAGATTTTCTCCTCCACATCAAACAAAATGCACCCAACAGTGAACCCAAATATGGAGTAAAATGGAAGCCAAAGTCATACCACCCCTGCTTCTGTGAAGCAAATACGTTGGAAACAAATTTAAACAATTTTTCTAAACAGTTATGAACAGACAATATTTTGTCTATGTGTTTCTCTATGTATTTCTTGTTGGTTAGTCGGTTGGTTGATGGCTCTAAGCCAAATGTCTTCCTCAATAATATTGCTGACCTGTCATCCTGAAAAACACTTCCCACTATTCCTTTCCTTTCTCTTCACTGTCTGCAAAGGTCACACCATTCCTTCGTATGACCCCCCAAAAGCCAGTCAACCGTGATTCCCCTTCTTCCAGCATGTAATTTCAGGCAGACTTGTTTGTATTTAATACAAACATTTATACTAGAGAGTGAGCATTTATATCCCTTTGCCATAATTATAGTCTCTCAGTGCCCTGAGGTGATTCTCTGTGGGAGGCTTGAAATCACTTATAAGAGCTACTGAGAGAGAGACAAGGGTGAACTGAGTTAGGCTCGAGGTGAAGAAAACTGTAACCCCTTGCACTAATTCTTAAAAAGCACAATATGTGAGGAGAAGCCTAAGGCTATACACTCAATATGACTGAATTCGAATGCCCCTCAAGCCCTAAACCCTTAGAGACTTGACTAGTATGAATCAGCGGATCTTGAAATTTGATCCATTGGGATTTAATCTTTGAGGTTAGGGGTTAGGGTGGGAATTGGTATTCAGTTAATGTTAATGTTGGGCCCAAGGTGCCGGAGGTGTCTGTGTAATGATCTTTCTTTCAAAAATAGCTATGAATTATGTATGCGTCTGTGTTCACTTGCACCTAAGCGCTAATGTCATTCAGTGCCAAAGGTCAGGAGAGAGACGTGCTTAGATTCCCCCAAATCCAGAGCCTTTCCCCACCACCCAAAATTGTATGACCTTTTCAAAATGTGTCCCACTGTCTGTCATACCCAGTGGAGTGCAAGCTTCATTGTTCTGCCTAAAGTAAACCTCACAGTAAAGATCACCTCTGTGATTTTCTTGAAAACAAAATGTTTTTACATTTCTCCAAACACAAATGGATGAGTAATTAGCTTACATGGTGGATCATGATATTATACAATTATGAGTGGATTATTGGCGTCAAAGCTATCAGTCACTGGCTCCTCTGCTTGAGCAAGAGCTGCAGACCTTACCTCAATGATTCTGTGTCAAGACAAATGTACTTTACTATTCTCATTTACATTGTAAATCTCAATGGAGAGTGTTGCATTGATTTGAATGATTTTGGGAACATTTTGTCTGATCACACTAAAAGACAAATGAGTTGTAAACAGACATAATGCATCTGTTGGAGTATTTCAAAAACAATCATCCTATTTTATATAGATCCAATAGCTAAAATATCTGAATGAGGCATTTTCAGAAGCATACATCACAAACACCACATATCGGAATAGAAATCATATAGGTCTAGGGCTATATCTTGCTCCTCCTCTCCCTTCCCCCCATCAGACAATCTTCCTTTTGTGTGCATCCCCCCTGAATGGATCCATATTGTTCCAATTTATGCCCAAGACGTCAGCGTGTCTCCACACTGTAATTATCTCACACATCAAAATAGGTGGTGGCGTCTCTCTCTCTCTCTCTCTCTCTCTCTCTCTCTCTCTCTCTTTTCAGTCTCTTCGCTCATTACCTCATGTTTCTCCTCTTTCTCTCAGTCTCCATCATTCTCTCTTCCTGACTTGCCCTAATTGTCATTTGTCAACCAAGCCACTCTGAGAAATTGACAGGCTATTTATTTTCAATTTCAAATATAGATCTTTGAATGCTCTTTTAACCACATTCTTACAATGAACCAATCCACCCCACCCACCCCCACAGTGCAGTGTGTCTTGTGCTCTCTCATCTGGAGTTCAGTTCTCTCTCTCTCTTTCTCTCTCTCTCTCTCTCTCTTTCTGTCCAGGAGCTTGATTTCTTCTGACAAGGCGATATCATATTGCCGATCATGCTGGAAACTGTTCTTTTTATAGAACAGTAAGTCTGGCAATAGTGAAGCAGTGCTCTCCTCTCTACCACAACATTCACACAGGTGAATTTATCAGCTTACTTTTATCACATACAACCCATTATGGAGCTCTTATGGTGCGTCATGAAAAGCAATTAGGACATCGAGTTTAGGACATCTAGGACATTTAGTTTAGTTAATAGTTTTTACTTTAGTCAATCGTTCAACTTTTGCTGGTTCCAAAATACATCTCACCTTTCCTACAAGTGAGGTGCATAAATTATGGAAGTCAAAAGATGTTGCAGAGGTTACACTGATTGTGCTAACCAATAAATCCTACAGCAATACTTGGCCATTCAATGAAAGGTTAATGACTTTAGCCAAACAGACAGAGTTTTAATGCAATATAATACAGAACTCTATTATACTAAAGATAGCACTTTGCTCAGTATCTCCATAGCAGCAGTTAAATTGGCATGTAAAAGAGTAAAATTGATATGTTAGTATAAATGTTTATCCTGTGATTATTAACAGAAAATAGAATATGGAATATACCCAATATTTATATTTAGAAAACAATATACGCTAGATATTGTGCCTTTTCTGCTAGGAAAAAATAGATATCTTCTTTATGTTTTACTTTTTAATGAGTAAAGAATTACTTATTGCTCTGTCTGAGCAATTTGCCTAACACTGATCACCACAGATGCAACACTACCCCCGCTAAACAGAGTAGCATTTCATTCTGTATTGATTTTCGTCTCTAAGTAGGTGGAAGTATGCTCAAAGCTCAGGGGCATTAAGAGCATGTTGCAGCCGCAGCATTAATTGCATATGCTTACAAGGCTGACAGGGCTGTTCATGCAAGTGTGCAGTACTAACCACAGGAAAGCCTGCGACAAGAAGACTGGCAGGAGACACGTGGAGCCACTGGGACACCATGTTCTCAACGGCCTTTGTAACTTTTAACTAATACAGACTGTTTATTTAGAAAGTTTTCTGCACCACCGTTCCCATGTAATTCTTCACTCACCGACTGTACGATGTTTGGCCTTCAGTTGTTTTATCGGAGACTGACACATAGAGAAAGAACAACAATCAACTGGGTTCCTCATTCTGCTGTCAACCTTGATTTCTCAAAGTGCGCCTGAACGAATAAACAAACCGGAATTAAAGGAAACTTTGGCCTGTTGCGGCTTCGCATATAGGTCTTGACTTTTTCCATTTGTTCGGGACATCTAAACTGATGTCATCAGGAGTGAAAATGAAGAGGTGGGGTGCAGTGATGATGTTTGCGTAGTCAGGAGTTGGCAGTCCCAGGACTTGGCCAGCAGCACCCCTCTGGAGGGCCTCCAGGCGTGACGAGAGAAACCTCAGCGCGAGTGAGTACTGTGTTTATCAGGACTACTGGAGCCCAATCCGCTCTTTGAACCGCCAACCACCAGCCTTCACAGCCCGTGCATGTTAAAGATTATGGCAGGCGTAGAGTTAGGTCTTGCTTGGTTAGATTAGGAGTATTCATTAGAGCGTTCACCTCCGAAAGACAGCATTTATTTGGTTATTTGTGAAATCTTAGTTGTGTAACTATGAGTGTTCATGGGAGTTAGCTTGAAGTGACGACTTGAGAGTCATAGTGTTCCGTTAAGGCAAATGGGCTTCTTTTTGAGCTCAAAAACGTTTCACTTTCCATCCAGAAAGCTTCTTCAGTTGGCTTGAGAATTGCTATTATTATTACATATATTATTTTTACAATGCAATAGCAAGCACTTACCCCACTGACTAATTTTGCAAGAAAGAGTAGAGGAATTTATCTAGGTCAGTTAGTTTATTTTAGTTAGGTCATAATGCCATGGTGATCGACACATCTAACATGCCTGCTACATCTGTAATGATGCTCTAACCCTAACCCTATTCCGCCTAATGTTATTTTAAGCTTTTCCTCACTTGTTTAAACAGGGGTGGATTTAGTGATGGTGGCAGGTTAACCATTTCCAGTGATAGCGGATTTGACTTTTTAAAACAATTGTATGATTCTGTGTATTGTTGTGCTTCTTCCCACACTATGACACAATGCACATGGGATAATGCTCTATTCCATTAATCATATAATTACATCACAACTTTACAATTCTCTCTAATGTAGTGAGGCATTAAAACAGTAGTTTTCTGTGCCATTTTTGAATATCAGATACTAGAGTATAATGTATCACCTGTGGCATTTGAGCAACATCTGAAGAGTGCGCTTCACACCACTTGCACACATAGCTCCCAAATGCAGCCCCTCATCCATTATTTTCAATTTAATCCTTGCTTACTTGCTTTTCTGTATTTATAAAATTGAGTATCTGCACAGAATGTGCCTGCCACCATATATCATTGTCCAGTATGGCACAGGAAAACCACAAAACCGCTGGTCAGTCCCTTGAAAAGGCCAACAACCAGAGCTCGACACAGACATCCCTGCCCTGACCGCGGAAGCATCTAGTTACGGACAAACAAGGGTGGGTATAGCGCAAGCAGGCACACTGCACGCTGCTCTCTGATGTGTTCTGCTCGCCTAGCAACTGCTCGGCCCTAGAAGAGCATGATGATGACCATCGGACAAATGTGACTCAAATGATATGCTTTCCCCTTCAAAGATACCTCACAGAGCCAAAACCACAGGGGCCTGTGTGTGTGAGAGAGAGAGAGACAGTGTGTGTGTGTGTGTCTGTGTAAGTTCCTTTTGGGCCACACTGCCCCTCCCATACGTTCCATCACAGTTTCTGGCCATGTGAGCGAAGGTAAGAGCCCTGCCCATGTCCAGCAATAGCTGTCATGTACGCTGCTGTATTTAGCCTTTTCATTCGGCCTTGTGAGACGGTCCAAAACACAGAGTGGGGGCCGGATAAAACCGGACGCCGCACCCCTTTGTGCAGCCCCCCGGTGTGTCCCATAGCACGATGGAAGCTCCTCTTCACTTCCTCTGCTGGCCTGCTGCGACAGAGACAAAAAGGTGTCCGTTGGTATTTCCGATATGAAAAAAGTTTTATCAGGCTCAATAATGTGCTTAGTTCTTAGTGTTCATGTATGCTTACCTTCTCTCTCACACACTCTCTCTCTTTTTCTCTCTCTTTCTTTCTCTCTCTCTCTCTCTTGCACATCTGCAATCTCTCACGGCACCATTACCCTCCCTTATCCCCCGCTTCCTTTGTCCTACACCCCTCAGCTCTCACCCCCTCTCTTACTTCCAGGGAAGTGGTTTCCCGTCCAGTAGTGAACAAGGGCTCCAGCGTTTCCTTTTATCTGAGCAGCACCTGGTGAAGCAGTTTCTCCGCCACAGCTCCGATCGCTCACTTGCCGACCGGCTGCCTCCGAGACGTCAGGTCGGCTTGGCTCCCGCAGCTGATGGGGGCGAAGACTGGGGCCGGATAATCAAAGTCGTTGGCTCCCATGCAACTCGCTTGGCGTTTTTGATGTGTTTATTTGGCCTAGAGTGAATATATCACGTCGACAGGCATTAACCTTCCCATCACTGGATGTGTGTCAGGGGGAAACAGGAAGGCTCTAAAAGAGGCAATGTTTTCATTTTCCCATCCTTTCCTCGCACGTTTACTGGACAGCTGTGAGAGATAAGCGTTTGGACGGCACTCTCTCTCTCTGGTGTCTTGACGGGCACAGTTATGCGCTCTCTTCTTGAATTTACGGCTTCTCTTTCTCTCTCTCTCACAGACACACACTCTCTCTTTTTTACTTGCACACATGCAAACACACACATACACACATACATGCACACACACATATACACACATGCACAAACATGCACATATACACCCCTGATGTGAAGTAGCATGCAGACAAGTGTGTCTAACAGTGTGTGTTTCCGCCATCTGAGGTCATCTGGATTTAAAAAAGAGCCCAGCATCTACTATAGCCTGTATTGTCCCTCTTCTGGTGACATATTAAAGGCCATGCAAGATGAAAACTTACAAAAGAACATAAAAAGGTTTAATCCCCAATCCACTACATGTCAAATTCCTTGCTTAATGGCTGCATTGAAGGGGAGTCTTGAAGCGGATGACATAAAATGTACATAGCATCTCCAGACAATCGGTTCCTGGTCTCCATCTGATTGGTTTTTATGAGGCAACAATGCTGTTGGCGTGACAACAGGCGGGGTGTAAGTGGGGGCGGCATGTGCCGAGAGATGGATGCTTATCCACCCCCAGCATTCCACCGCTATCAACCTGCAGTATGTCTGCCGCATTATTGGAACAAGAGACTGTAAAGAGACTAAATGCACACCAGTACTTTGGCACCACATGAAAGTATCACTGTGTTTACCTCCTCCACCCAGCACTAGGGGCTAGCGGTGGTGCGTTACGCTACACAGGTTCGGATGCGACTGATCCAGGATGCAGCACAGCTGAGCGGTGACCCGATGGCTGCCTCCCTGACAGTGGTCTGGCCAGACCAGACACAGAGCCTGTCAGATCCTTTTAACCATTTTCCCAGCACTGTGATGCCTAGTGGCTTTAATCAGTGTATGATCACTAGTTCGCACGCTAAGTGAGAAATGGGGAGAGGAGAGAACGTGTTATTTTTGCCAGTGGAAGTGTGAAGAGATGTTGTGTTGCATTCTCCATCTTTTTATAAACGTCATTATAAAGAAAAATAACTAAGGATAGGGGTTGCATGAATTAAATCATTTGTCAGTCCAGTCATCGTCTTATCAGAATGACTTTTCTGTCTCACCTAAACCTAAAGTTTTGTAAAAAATACCTCTGGACATGTTAAACACATTTCAACAAACACAACCCTACATCAGTTCAACACTTTCTTTTCTGACGTGAAACAGCTCACTAAAAGCTCACTTTTTTCCCCAACACCTACAGGTCAACAGATGTAGTGAAATCTCTCTATGCTGAAATATCCTCCAGCACTTATTTTTAGCTTTGGAAACTCTGGCCCTGGCGAGGTCATCTTTGATGAGGCTTCACGCGAGCTGTTGTGCTTTAAGTTGAAGCACCATGCAATTGTGTTTAAGTCCGCTGTCACACACTACCCTGGTTGTAAATTAGAGGGCCTGGCTTTTTAAACATTAAATTGGACGTTGTTTTCCCATACGATGTAATGGAAAGCAGATCACTGCAGCAAATCTTTGTGCTTGAAACACACTTGCATGCACACACACATATCCACAATCTGACAAACACATAAGGCTCTGCACACCCTGAGCCCTCCCCACCCCCACTCACCCTCCCACATCCACATCCACAGACATACACACACACACACACATACACACACACACACACACACACACACACACACGTCAATATATTTTTACAATGTCAGTATATTTATTTGCTACACAATTCTAGCAGTTATTTTAGAGCCAAAAGGTAAAACAATTATTTTGCTCCAAAACACCATATCCACTTTATGGTTATATAGAACAGTGGGTAGTAGTTGCAGAGCAGCATTAAATGGTATCATGGGTTTAACTGGTTTAACCTAGACTTGTTTCATTATTAAGTATACAGAGACATAGATCAACTAGCGTCCCAAACTGGTTGGTAATGGTTCACTCACATCATTATTGACTTGCAAGTACTGGAGTGAAAGAGTTTCTTCCCAGTGGTTGGATCTGGCTCTCTGTAGTTAGGGGGAGAAAGAGATCACTCGGAGATGCCACTGTGGCAAAATGTTTATGTGAAACACTATTTGATGATGACATAGACCTAAATCATCAATAGCAAAAATAGAAAAAAAATTATAGAATCGTTGACGCAACCTTCTTCAGAACTACTTGTGAAACTACATCACCCTAATTTAATGTAAGATTTTTCTGCCACATTTTTGCTATGTCTTGCTACATTGCGTCTTATATTCGTGCAGACAAACCCACAACATGCAAACATGAAAATTCTTTCCACAGCATCTCTAAGTAAAAAGAAGGTTTTGTTTTTTGAGATAGTCCCTCTTGTTTTATTGGCTGCAGATCAGACAGGTTGCTAATCAAGTCTGGTTGTCGTGAAAAGAATAAAAAAATTCCAATTTACTTGGCTTTGGCCGTGCCTAAATGTATCCTTCAGTTAGATAAGACCAGCCCTGAGGAAAAAAACAACATGTCTGTGTGAATTTAAGATTTGTGTTCTTTACTTTAATAACTTCCTTTTGAGGCCTTTCATGTTGGACACGGGATAAAGAGGAAAGTATGGCCCTGTTTCAGAGCATATTAATGATATTTACTAGACGTTAGACAACACCATATTGCCGTTTAAGTGAAGACAAGGTGTTTTTACATGTTTAGTAATACTATGATCAAATATACTAGCTTTTGTTTGTTTGGTGTTAGCGGTCAATCTATAGTTTTTGTATAGTTTGGCCATCTCAGGTTTTAGATATTTGCAATGACAAATATGGGAACACATAATCAAATGAGCAGTACCTGAAGCAAGTAAACCTGGCTTTTGGTTGAAATGAAGAGTTTCATTCCAAACCACCATTATAATAACATTATAATCATTATTTTAATGTGTTTTTGTTTTGATTTAGATTAGAGTTTTGATTTTTGATTTAGATAAAGTAGATATAGTCCCAAGTAGGTTGCTTTTTCCTTGAAGTATGGTCAATACTTACTGAAATACACCACTCATAAACAAGACTTTTGAATATTTAAAAAAAAAATTGATTTATATAGTCTTGAAAGGCTTTATAACATTTGTAATGATTTATAGAGTTGTGGAACATCTGAGTGGATCTAGCTTTTTGGAACCGAGTTCATCAAATGATCCATAAGTGTGAGGCATTCTGTGCTTGTAACAGTACGGTCCACACATATAATGAATCCTGGGAATCAGGTCACAGATACTCCGAACCCATGTTCCTTTCTTTCTTCGTTTGGATGTCTTGAATGTAGACTGCAGGGCAACAATAGCATGAGCGCATATGTAAGTTGTAATCTAGAGCACTGATAGATATGTTTAAAGCCCTGCCAGGCCTGAAGGGTTGCGGATGGGCTTTGGCAATGAGACGTCAGTCTCTGAGGTCCACCCAGAGAGTACACATTAATCACTGGCCCAGTAGCACTTCTGAGCAGGAAAGAGTGAGGGAGAGATGAATGCCGGAAAAAGAGCGGAATTATGAGAACTGCAGACAGAGAGAAAAAAAGGATGAGGGCCAGCCATTTATTGAGACAACACAGTGAAAAAGAAAAGGTACACCTATTCGTATGTTTTTGTCCTTTGAGCAGATCTAGCTATCTATCTAGATCTCCTGCTCAACACCCACGTCCCTTCTCCTCCAAAGGGGATCCCCAAGGCACCAGAAGCTGTGGGTGGCATCTGTGTGGTTCCATGTGTTAAGAGCCGCCTTCTTAGTCTGTGGTGACGGCCAAGCCAAGACTCTCAAAACTTAATGACCACCGCCCCACCCACCCGCAAAAAAATAAATTAATAAACAAAAATCTGACAACAACACAACGGAACCCTGGAAAATCAATGCTTTCTACTACACCACCACAAACTTAGCACAGACTGATCAGTTTAGCACATATATGGCGTTCATCTGACATTGACTATACATGAGAAATGGGCCGACTGTTGTTAGAGGAAACACTTTAGCACTGTTTAATAACTGCACTGGTGGAGTACTGGTTGATTGATGAATGTTGCTTACAATTACAGACAGTAGATGTGGAGAGCCTGCACTAGGCAAAGAGCTCTTGCACAGACACTTTAAAAGATAGCAGTAATATGGTTTAGCATTTGCAACACACAAACCCACACCTCAGTAACGGCTGGAGGTGCTCTGTGATGGCTAGTTGCTGGTGTTTCAAACTCTTCCAAGTGCTTTTTATCACTGGCATCGTCAACAGACCACATGAATTCCATTTTTGTGTTAAAGAAATATCATGGATAAAGCTGTGAATTACTATTATTGTCATTATAGAAAAAAAGTTATTCAAAAGAGTCTTTCTAAGTCACACCATGTAATACTAATGGACTTCATAGGAGAGTAAAGGAGGAAATTAAAGTGGAAAAAACAAGGCCGTTTGGAAGGTGAACAAAAATTAAAACCACCTTTGAGTGGCTGTAGTAACGGACTTCTGCCGTCCTCCATGGAAAAGGACGACACCGTCTCCCTAAAAACCTGGGTCTCATTACCCAGAATCCTCTGTACACACTTGCAATCCTTCAAGGGTGTTTTCTATTTTTCTGCTCAAAACAATCTCAAAATTAAGAGACTCGACCACAGACACTTTTGGAAAGAGCCAGAGAGATTACCCCGGGGTTTCTGGCCCGCTCCAGAATCCCTGTTGGCTTTCATCCCTAAAGCTTTTGCCTTGGCTGGATGGAGGAAAAGCAGCTCCATGCACCCCCCTCCATTCCTCCATCCCTCTCTCTCTCCCTCCTTCAACTCCACACAAGGCCACACACCCTCACTAAGAAGTCAGTAGTCATATCGTATTTAAATTCCTCACCAATGATTCTGTGGGGTTAATATGTTTGAAGTGTTTTACCCTCACAGAAGAGTCAACCCAAACACATTTTACACACTTTCAGTGAGTGCTTTGTCATAGATCTTTCAGATGTTTGTGGTCAAATCACAAATTGTGTTTTTTGTGGTTTTCCATTTTAGCTGAAAAATGATTAGGACCTTAAGTCTGCAGTACACCCAACCATGATCATTTGACACAGAGCTACACTTCATTATGTCTTAACAAACGAAAAGTCTAGTGGACAAGGCTATACAGGTCTCCTCTGTGAGTGCATGTGTGTTCATACTATTTCAGAAGCCATCTTACCATGCATAGGGGCCTTTCCAATAAGATCAGTGCCTCAGTTTTTAGTCACACTTTATTTTACCCGTGAGTCAAAACATTCATTCATGTCCATTGATCTTAATCTTTTTTTTCTTTCTTACAGGAAATGGCTACCACCTTTTCCTCTGGTTAATGTTTGATTGTTCTCTATAAAAGTGCACACCAGACCTCTCGGCATATACAAAAGACCACCCCTCACCCAGCCTAACCACAATTTAATTACCCCAGAGGCATGGGGAGCCCACATCTGAGCACGCACAGCACCATGTGTCAACCCCCAATTGCAACAATTTATTCTGATTTAGAGGTGCTTCATATGGCTTTAATGTGACAGATTTTCATGCTGGGGTTTTGTATGAAATTACACAAGTATATTCATGAATTAAAAAATAAAAACAATTAAAAAATGTCTCATGCACTTCAGTTTAAAACAAAGCAATTTCATGTTAGAACAGTTCTACACCTCAAATTGTTTAACACGTAAAATAATCAGCATAGGGTCTAGCAAGAGAATAAATATCTGTTGTCGATGTTCCAAAATAATGATTAGAATGGTTAGTTGTGCAATGTCTGGATGGTGCTTTTATAATTTTTTTTTTTTAACATAGTCAAAAAAGTAAAAATAGTCAAACATTTTCACAATGCAGTGGATCTTGCTGTGTGTCTGAGCCTGCAAAACACTTGCAACATTCCCTTCTAAAACAAAAAACCCTGTCCCATATGGTTGCCATATTTATTTACATGGAGAAGTGTGAAAATATAACCAAACATAATGACTGCTGCCGAAGGTCGCCTTGGATTTCAAACACTTGCATGCCTTTTGTTCCTGAAGCTGCTCCCCCCCCCCAACCTCCTTTTCTTCACACACAGGAAATGAAGCACTCAGGTTGCAGGTGATATCCTCGTTGTGAGACAATAATGGCCGTGGCCGGGTTCTGTTGCTCCCCTGGACCAGTGGCACACATGCTGCATTTGACAGCCCCAAGGCTATCGTTGGGCCTGGCATAGCAACAGAGACACAGAGAACGTGCTTTGGTTTTGTAGGATTGTGTAGCTTCTGTTGCCCCAGCTGCCATGTGTCACTTACTAACTTTAATCTTTAATTGTACAACCGCCCACCCTCCTTTCCTGTCCCTTTGTCTTGATGCCTGTCACCTCTCTCTATGGCCTTGCTGTCCCTTTGTGTTTTCTTTCTGCATGAGGCCTCCCTCCATTTTGGTCTACACATAACCCCCCGTGAAAAAAAGGCCAGATTGACTTATTCACCACGACTAGCCATATCATTTCTCTTCATTTCCTTGAATGTACTCTGCCACCCAAATGACCGGTCATCATCTGCTTCCTCCTTGAATCCCAGCCCTCTGGGGCTGGCCTCAGTTGTTTTATTATGTCTTCATAGTTAGATCTTCTGCTGACACGATAATGTATTTGTTTTTCATCAGACTTTTTTAAACATTTTGTTTAATCTGGTTGGGTTGGAATCTTTGGGCAGCTAAATGTGTGAAAGTTTTTTTCTTAGGATAAATCTTTTTTCTGTGGATAAAGGTTATCATTTTACTAATTGTCAGCCATAATCAAGTATAAGCCTCACACGTATCTCTTTTCCCTCCTAATGACATCAGTAACCTTTGCCTTATCACTGCTGATCTGGACACAGCACAGATGGACCCCCAAACAACAGCAGAAGCCAGAGGAACAAATGATCTGCAAATAACAATGAGCTTCTTCGCCTGCCAATAAACAAATGCATGCAGCAGGCTTGTGCAATGTCTGGAGAGAGAGAGAGAGAGAGAGAGAGAGCATTTGTATGGGTGTGTCTGTGTCGGTTTTGGTGGAGGTGGGGTGCAGTGGTGTTACACACTTGGGAAATTTTAGTTTGGCTTGAAAATGCTCTCAACAGTGCTTCATTTCAGGATTATTAGACAATAGAGTGACAGTTATTATGAACCCAGTATTCACAAAGCCTAAAACACAGTCACGAAATATGATAATGCATTTATAAAGTATTTACCCCATTACTCTTATAAACCTCCCTCACCGTTCACTGTTTATACATTCTTGTGACTGTAATTGTAAGACTTTATAATGTTATCATAAAAGCTTTGAAGTGGCACAAGTCATTTTAAAGCTGTAATTTGTTTATTGTCTTAATATGCCCCAATTGCTCATGCCAAATAATAAATAGTTACACGTGCTCCGTGCATTGGAAAGTGAGATACGCATCAGTCCACAGATATCAACAAATAGTTCACATCACAACTTCTTTAGAAAACAGCTGACCTCGTTTCACTTTCAACAAACGGGTTAAGTGGTTCCTCTATATTCGCAGAATGATGTGCAGATGTGAACCTGAAGCTTAAAAAGCGTTACCAATGACAGCAGTGATCATAGTAAAATAACTGAGGGTCAGGAAGGCCCATTCAAAGTGAACGGAGCTGCATTCTGGAGTGCCGTATAAAAAGAAATGAGAATTTATGATTACTGCATTCATTGTATACATCTGATACATAAATGAAAAAGACGTAGATACATTGGTCCACTGTTTTGTCTCCGTAGTAGTCATTAAAAAACTTCTTTGGCATATACCATAATTAATTAATTCATGAATTAATTACTTACTAGTTATTAGCACAGGGCCATAACTATTGTGCCTTAAACATAGGATGACATCTTCAAAGTGAAATTGCTTCCCTGAATCGTTTTCTAATAAACGCCTGGCAAGTTTTGATTAGTCAAAGAGAACATGAGGCAATGGGTTGATGCTTTCATGACAGCTTCACAGCTTTTGGCAATATAAATGAACTGTTCTTCATGTTCTGAGGTCACACATTGTATTTGTTTTTTCAAATTAAATGTGCACAGATAATTTAATGAGCTTTCTTATGACACAAACTGTTTTCATCCTTTTGAAGTCAAATTCACTCCACAAGCGCAGAATATTTCCTGACGGAAAGGTTTTGTCAGACAGGATAATTTAACACACACTAGCTAGAAGAATCTTGACACTGGGCTCTGTACATATTGCCACGATAGACCTCAATAATTTGATCCTGGTGAGTTTGTATGCTTTCCACAGTTGACAAGATCATGATTTATTTTTAATTCCCAATTTTGTCAATAGAAAAAATATTGTTGTATTGAAGACTTGGTGCTAGTGACCCGTTTGTTGATTGTTCCTTTGAGTTTCTGTTTCGGAAGAATCATCTATGGTGATGGACGGCCTATTTATTTTCTCAACACTGACCTTATATTTCACAGAACTCGCTTTAATGAAAAACAGTACGGATGCATGTTCATGGATGTGCAGTTGCTATGGCAAAAAAAACACAGCTAACCTGTATTTAAAAACCCACAATCTAAGATGGCTCCCAAGCTGTCTCTGCATCTCACACATTCCGTGTGTTCTTGTCTGTGTACACGATCACACCTAGACCCCCCATCCTCTTGCTCCAAAAAAATGGGGCCCTACCCAAACGTTGGCCCTCGCTGCAGCCATTTCTCCCAGCTGTCATGGCCAATCTTGATTTGAGCCCCACTCTGTTTATTATTTCTTACCAGAGGCTTCCAGCTTCGCCATGGCAACCCTCTCTTAGGCGGTTTCCAGGCTAATCCATAGTCAAATATCACTGAAATAGCCCATCGCACAATAATTACAGAGGCTGCGAATCAGTGGCTCCTGTGATGTGGAGGGCAGGCAGACCTCTAAGCGCTGCAGCAGATCTCTCCCCTTACGCCACCTCTCTTTTCCATGCCTATCGCTCTCCTTTTTTTTCTTTCACTCGTTCACCCTCTCTCTTACTCCCTCTCTCTCCATTCTGTCCTCTTTTTTAGTTGTCTGAATTTTTATCTGCAAAAGAGGGGCAGTCTTGTGTTACCTATGCATTTAGTTTGTTTCATTTCATTTTGTTTCCATTCATTTTTTTTTTTTTTGGTCTTTCCATCAGCAGGAGATGAATAATAGTTATTTTGGCTCAAGCGTGAAAACGGGGAGCAGAAACTTCTGGAAGCAGAAAGAAGCCCCCTCCCTGCCCCCACCTCTTCTTTTTCGATTTCCCCAGCTACCCTCGCACCACTTCATCTACGCAACCCCCCCCCCCCCCCCCCCCCCCCCCCCACCACACACACACATCACACACACCACACACACTCTACCACCACCACTC
>JAGFZM010000052.1:671213-697670 GCA_017657215.1 Limnothrissa miodon
GAGAGAGAGAATGAAGGAGAGAGAAAGAAAATGAAAGAATGAGGGAAAGAGAGAAAAACAGAAACACTCACAAGAGAGAGAGAGAGAGAGAGAGAGAGAGAGAGAGAGAGAGAGAGAGGAAGAGGGACAGAGGGGAACTCACAGCATCAAACCCATTTCCAGACGTCCGCTATAAACCAGCACGGTGGGTCGGCTCCAGGTGGCCCCGAGGAGAGGACAGTGATGGAACCAGACACAGGCCTGAGTCCGAAAGATAACAACGGCACTTGTCATAAAGCGTGAGCAATGACTGCACTCGCAGTGCTATATCTGCCTCCTGTGGAAAGCTCTGCTCCTCAAGAGATATGACACAACAGTGTCAAGATTTTGGAGGATTTATTCGAGAAATGGGTGTGGCGTGCCTGTAACAGATGTTCCTGTGGCTTGAGCTATTTACCTGTGATGATAGATGTGATGCAACGAGATGTGTTGACTGCTGCCTGCACAACAAATGCTTGTTCACCCTGGGGACTTTCACCAAAAAAATAATGCTGCTGCAAAAACATGTGCCTGTTTTGAATAAAAGGGCTGCATTCGAAATGCAGTGCTGTCGGTGGGAACTTTCACAAGTTGGCCCAGTTTTATGTTTTTTTTTTCATGTTTTGAAATGTAATCTAATTGAACAAATATGTCACAAACTGTCCATGTTTGTGAGGGGAACGCATTTCTCTAAATATTTGGTCTGATTTGTCTGGGAGCTGGCGGTGTAGCAGTGTTGTTCCCTCTAAGCTGCGCGCGTGCGCAATTGCGCATTGCTCGCACATCTTCAGCGCAGAAGAAAATCGATGCAGCGCACGGACGTTATTTGGGAGGCTGGGAAGACAATTTTGTTCGCCAGCAGTTTTTACTGTCCAAAACACAATGTTACGCCATAGTAAACAGCGACACGTCAACCAGGACCAAGCGAGAAACGGCTTCTCAAGATGAAGCCGTTTATTGTGTGATTGGCCGTCCGCTGTCACTCCATCAGTAGACAGTAGCTACTAGGACTTGCACACCGGTCTGCTAATTGCCCAGAGTTGCGGTTAATCTGCCGCTGTAAATTGGGCGTTTCTTCTGCCTGGGTCACGTCAACTTGAATAATTATATCAGAGCATGTTTCATTTAACCTACATTAACGTAAGAATCTGTGT
Source organism: Limnothrissa miodon (assembly GCA_017657215.1). NCBI lineage: Eukaryota > Metazoa > Chordata > Actinopteri > Clupeiformes > Clupeidae > Limnothrissa > Limnothrissa miodon. The sequence continues at coordinate 672,386 of JAGFZM010000052.1, forward strand.
CCGCACTAGATGAAACTTCTCTACATCAAAGCTACCTGAAGACCAAATATAGCAATCTAATTTACAAAAAAAATTACACAAGTAGGTTAACTACACGTGAGCTACTTTTTAATGTTCAGGCCTATAATAATAAATTATTAACATTCTTCTAATATTTAATACTTTACAGTACATCTTCTCATGTTGACAAGAGATAGTGTAGCCATAAGAAATTCAGGCAAAGCTCAGAGCCAAACAGAGATTCTCTTTTTGATTCAAAACCCAACATCCATCCACACTGATCAGAATTTACAGCCGTGCACTCCCTCTGTCTCTCCTACTCTCTGTCATCCAGGTCTATTCAGTTTGCCAATCTCTTTCAAAACAAAGTCCGGACAAATAAACTCTGTGGTGTCTGGATTCGCTCCCTCTCGTCGATCTTAATTCGCCTGAGAAGTGAAAGATCTCAATCGCATAAATAGTTTGTGACATTTCTTCTCATTTTGGAAAAGTGCAGTTTACCAAGTGCTGGCACTTAGCAAAGACAGCTGTGAGAGGTATCGCAGCAGCATAAGAGTTGTTCTTGACCCACGGCCAGGGCCAAATAGCCCTTGAGTAGATATTGTAGTTCAGGGAACATTCTGGAACAGGTTCACTTTTACACTCTTAATGTTTCCACATTAATAATTTTACCTAAAAATCTAACGCTAGAGGTGTGTGTAATGTAGTGCACCCACAACTAGAGTTCATATTTGACTCCTTATTTGCTGATCAAATTTGCTTGTTCTTTTCAAATATTTGTTCTAGTTTTTTAATGCATATCATTCTGTCTAGTGTTCCAATTAGAATGGGAACTTCTGTATCTGAAAAGAAAAAAAAAACTTGCTCCTTGCAGCAGGAAAGCATCATAAATTTCATTTTGATTTCAGAAGTCAGACGTTGTCTAAGTCTGACCGGGTCTTCCATTCGTTCCCAGACTAAGGAGCCAGACTTCTCTGGAGGACTTGGACCCAACTGTCCTTCCATCCTTTCCCTTTTACCCCACAGCACTGAGGCCATCACCGGATGGACATCCCTCATCTCACAGGTCAAAGGCCAAAGGTCACCCTGTTTATATCGCAACATCACAACACCGCAGGAAGACAATAAACAGGAAGCAGCTGAGCGACCTGTTGTAACTCCAAGGAGCTCCAGTACGTGAGGGAATCCTTATCTACCGTGACCCCAAAACACCCTCTTGCACTTGACCTCCACGTCTTCCCCTTCCGCCCTGCATCGCAGTTGTCCAGGGGCGGCAGAAACCCCTAAACAGAGGCAGCTAGGCTGGAGGATGACTTCTCTGACACCAGAACGGATGGCTTTCACATAAAACAGGCCTTCGTATAATCCAGGAGCTCAAGGATAGAGGGAGCCGGATCGTAAAATGGAGGAAACGTGGACCTGTGTGCGTAGCCTCCTCTCCCACCTCTGCGTGCAGGAAGGCCGGTGGGCTTAATCCGGTTCTGATCGTGAGGAGAAGGTTTCTGTCAATGATAAGGAATGAATGAGAAAATGGTGTTGATAAGAGTGTATCTGCACAATGCAGACTGCCAACAAACAGACTCACGAAACACTCATTATTGTGTGCAACTTGCCACACACATCACAGGACACTGAACAAATACATTTGCACTTTCACACACATTGTTTTCAATACACACATCAGACGTGTATAGTTGACACTTAATCTCATTCTCACTCTCTCTCTGTCTGTCTCTCTCTACTCCACACACACAAATACACACACACACACACACACACAAACAAATACACACTTACAAAACCCACACCCACGTCACAATCTAAAAGCGGTTCGGTGCTCTTGTGAGCTCAAGGGCCTCTAAGCGCTGAGTGACTGAGCGTTTTCAGAGCCGAGAGGGAAGAGGTGAAGAAAAAAAAAAAAGAAAACTCAACGTGGCGTTGCTTTTTCGGCTCTTTCCCACGATGGCGTACACAGCCGGGGCACTGGCGGAAGGGAAGGAAGCTGATTGAGAGGAATGCCGGCCTGGCAGAGGTGCAGTGCACCATGATGCCCCCCCCCCCCCTCAACCCAACAACAACCACCCCCCACCCCCGGGGCTGCACTGTAAGCGAAATAACTTACAGGAAGTTCTCAGAGCAGGAAACTTCCTGTTTTTCCTTTTTTTTTCCTCTATGGACAATGCGAAGTAGGGGGGACCTTTTTAACAAGCCATTCAAGTGGATAGTTATGGTGCACATGCAGCTATGGTGAAGAGGCAGGGAAGTGTGCAACAACGTTTGAAGGTAGGGACCCTGACTGTAACCTCATGGCCAAGATTTCATCCTGGCTTTTATGAGCTGTCAATCAGATCAAGCTCTCCTAGACGTGATGGAGCGCATGGACCTGAGATGGCCTTGATGTTCTGTCCATGGTGCCGGAATGGCATCAGGAGAACTGGTGTGTGGGAGAGACTTCCTTTGGAGGAGGAAGGAGAAATCACCAGAGCTAAAGGTGTCTTGTCTTTTACAAGCCTCCAATGCCGACGGATGTGTCCCTCCCAGAGATGTGGACCCGAACTGAGCAGGATGTATATCAAAACCAGCTACTGCAGATTCCCCCTGCTCTGTGTTAAATTCACTCTGATCCGCGCCTATAAAATCACACTCCCACCAACCTGTGATTCTCTCCAAAGGGGGCCTGTAAATACAAGCCACCGATTTCCCTCACCTTTCTCCCAAACAGGGAGAAATCGCATCCCTCGTCCATGTCAACGAGTTCAGCGCCATATATCCTCGCTGATGAAGACAAAACAGACAGTTGTCTCAGTGCCGAGATACTTTGTCCAGATGTGAACTACAGGTCTGGATTTTTTGGTAGGGACAATTTTGTCTCACTGTCCAGTGAACTCCTCCTGCGAAATTAACTCCTCACGGTGATCGATTTCTCATTGAGCTGCTTCAGCCCCCTTGTCTGGAGACCCACAGTGGTATCTATACTAGTGTGGGCTTATTAGAAGAAAGATCATTGGCCTGGTAACAGCAAATGTACCTACATTTCATGTGCATAGATGATATGTGTATCCGCCTATGCCTGTCTCCTCCCCTCACCTTTCCAATGCACATCATTCTCGTCTGTGTTATTTTGGGCAAGAGAGAGAGACCATTAAAAAGGATGAGATGTGTCATAGAGGTCTCCTGGGGCTTGTAATGACCTTAGTTAATGTGGCATGAGTTTGTATGTTTGTGTGTGTGCATGTGTGTGTGTGTGTGTGTGTAAGAGAGGGGGGGAGAGAGATAGATAGATAGATAGAGAGAGAGAGAGAGAGAGAGAGAGAGAGAGAGAGAGCAGAAGACAATGATGGACTGAGAGAAAAAATGAAATTCAGTGTGAATTATCTTCCTTCTTGGTTTCCGTGAAAAACAAACACAAAGGCTGGAAAATCGTCATAGGAACTTCTCATAGCAATTTCTCAATGATAATTGCTCTGAATGCAAAAACTGAGCAGGAACTACAAGACAGAAAAAAAATGCCTTCCTGTTTTGCTTCTTTTACCTCAGCCCTCAGGGCAGCTCACAGCACTGGGATATTTGGCAAGACAATTCTCCTGAAAGGGGCCTTCAGAGGTGACTTTGAAAAGTTTCACTAAACTTTTCAAGAAGCGAGAGCTGGTGGTGGAATTAGCATAGCTTAAAGTAAAAGTTACTGCTTTGATTTCCAGCATAAGCGTTTTATGGAAATTACACTATTCAAGCTGAGGCACAATGATTACAAGTGCTTTAAAGTAAGAACCAGCCTAAACTAAATTTGCAGAGAAGAGGATTTTTTGCCATAGATTTAAGAATTTAGTTGGACCGAAAGGAGGGCAGGCATCTGAGTTAGTGGTTCTTTCCTCATCATGAGAAGAAGATACTCTTACAGCTTTCGCTTCAGTGCTGTCACTTGTCGTTTCCCTGGTGAGCTCAAACAGGCAGCCGAAATGATCCTCGTCTGTTTAGACAGTCTGTGCCATCCACAGTCACATGTAACAGAAACCAAGCATAACTAATAAATGTATTAAAACTGTTCAGGAATGCATCTAAACAAGAAGTTCCAGTTTTTATGCATGAACATAAACATCAGGAATGCATGTGTTCAGCATGTACACAGAAACATCTAAAAGACACAAAAGCAGGTGTATCTAATTTAAAAATTAATAAACTAATGATATAATTCTCTATCACTGAGTCAATGTTCCTTCCTCTTTGTGTGTGTGTATGTGTGTGTGTGTGTGTTTGTTGACTGCTGCCCAAAAATAGGTGCAGAGTTAACTGCGTAAAGACGTTGTAAAAGTCAGGGCCTTTGTAGTGGAAACAGGAAGCAAACATTAGATGGAGCTTATTTCCGGCAACTTCAGCGCCTGGACTTGAACAGATGTTGAGGGTGAGGGTGTTTGTGGCCTTCTTTCCCCCAAGCCAAATATGACAAGGAACATGTTCCTGAACATAGCTGGAACAGTTTCCAAAGATTTCAGGCCCATTTAAACAGGCAAAAGATTTCCAAAGAGTACTATGTATTTATGTTTCTTTCTCTCTCTCTCTTTCTGTGTGTGTGTGTGTGATGAGCTCTAGGGAACTAGGTCCATTGTTTTCCATGTCTGGGAACTCCTGAACTACAGCTAGACATGCCAGCTGGACTTTCCCATTTTCTTATCAAGTCCTTTAGTCTCTGGCTTTCGAAAGGAACCATCAAACAGTCATCAGGCTTTGAAAGCGAACCATCAGAGGCAATTTAGTTCCCATTTGCAAACATTCATGTGAAATGATCGCCCTCGCCCTCCGTAATGGCTGTTTTCTCTCCAAGCAGAATAGGTGTGTTTAAAGCAAAATGAGACTCAATGTGGACACAGGCCTGTGGAGGTTCACGAGTTGCTCACTGTATGCACAGCTGTCAAACCCATAGAAACATTGGAGGTTAAATTTCACCCAGCAACGTGTGACACGGAGACAGCCGCCAACGCTGATCTCTCTGCCGAAAACGTAAAACCGGTGAACTCCACGCTTGTGTGCAAATTGAATTTTGGTGTGCTGTTGATATGTGTGGCTAATTTGATAAATTCCCTACTCTGTTAACCAGCCTTATATAGTGAACATGGCGGGGGATAAAGAATATTTCCCCCCCTTCTTCCTTGTGGCCCGTGTCCACAGGCATACTGTAGGGGGCGGACGGTGAGTTTTTGAAACGGAGAACCCTTGAGAACGGCCAAGGTTTGACGATGGAAACAAACACCCTTTCCTCTCTTGCAGAGTTTGAGTGGGTGACCTCATCCAGGAGGTTCAGGGGAAGGAAGTGTGAATCAGATAATGGAGATGAACACCTGCTTGGAGAGAGCAGCGCCTTTGGACGGGGACAGAATCTGTGTCGATGGCCAGATACTGGACCGAAAATGATTTGCAACATCGCCAAACGCTGTTCCAACAGCACGCTAATGGTGGGGGCCTTTGAGTCTCTCTCTGTTTCTCTCTCTCTCTCACACACACAGGAAAAAATAAAACACTCACACAATCAAAATATTGCTCAGCTGCAGTTACTCTGTGAGCAGACAGCCACTAATCCAAATGAAGTTCTTAAGTCCTGTACATCAGAGGTCTTTTTGATGAGCCCTTTGTCAAACTAGACAGCTCTGTGTCTCTCAAACTATTACATATGCTAATTTATGAGTCAGGGTCACCAGCACACACATACACTCTCTCACACACACACATACACAGACAGAGCAGATTAGTGCTCTCACTCTCTCTCTCTCACACACACACACTAAAACACACACACACACACACTCCCACACACAATCGTCTACCGTCACCAAGCCCTGAGCAGGCATCCCAGACAGAAGCCTCCATTAACTCCTAACAGGGCAGAACCTCATGACCTAAGATCCCAGTGCAGCAGAGCCAGCTCCTGCCAATCAGACAGAGTTCAGGGTTCTGAATCCCTACATCCATGCATAGTTGCCAGTTTAAGTCACGTCGAGAGAGCTGCTCACAGTAATTGGAAAGTGAAATAAGAGGTGGTTTGGTCATGGAGGTTATTCTGTACACCTATCCGCTGAAAAAATCTGGGTAAAAAGACCCGGAATGGTGTAGTTTCTCCCTGCTGTATGTACACAGGAGCCAAATGTGCTTCCCTCGCAAGGCCTCACTGGGGGAGTTTCTGAGGGAATAAATTTTCACTGTCATGGTGCATCTTTCTCGAGAGGCCGATTTGAGCATCACAGTGTCAGCAGCATCTGGTCCCAGTTAAAACTTTCTTATTGAATATGCTGTGGTGATGTCCTAGCACATGAAATGTTACAGTTAGAAAAAGGATTGATGAAGACTGTACAGGGCTTCCATTTAAGAAAAGTATTATGAGCTAAAAAGTACAGTAAAGCACTTTGAAGGTGTTTTAAATTAGATTTCTCGAGACACCATGGCAAGCAGCTGGGCAAGTAGAACACATTAATTCTAAAACATAGCTAAAACACACACACACAAAAAGCTAGAAATGGGGACATTCAGGGCACCTTGGCATCTCTCTCTCCAGAATTCAGTTTCCCCATCACATCCAGTAACTCCAGTCTCCTCTTCCCTGGGCAGGGCAAGAGTGAAAAAAGCTTCCTCTCCATTTCTCTCCCTCAGCATCTCCACTGGAGCAGGTGGATTGTTGACCTACTATCCAGATTGATGGATGGCCGAGCAGCCCCACTGGTGGTCCATGGGGCGGTACAGGAAGCTGCCCCTCCAATGGACTGCGTCAGCAATACCACCACCACACCCCAAACCTACTCACACACACCCATCCCAGCACCTCCTTCGACACACAGTGGAATTTACTTTAGTGCTTTCTATTTCAACATACATTCATTTTCTCTGTTCCATGGAATAATGTCCTGACATTCAGAGGTTCCATTTATGTGACATATGGACAGCTGCATATTATAATCTTAAAACACTCGTGTGGGTTATATTTATTTATCAGAATTATTTCTTTATATGCAGGACATGCATAGCATGCACATTTGGTATACAATATTGATTATACAGTCTTTATTTGACGTGACACAAGTCATTAACTGAGCCTATGAATTATTCATACTTGATTTGAGCGCTCAGAGAACACAATAAGCAGTTCCTTTGTTTGAAAACCAGTACTCCCAGGCAGAGCTTGGTGGCACCAAAGTCTGTAAGAACAACCCTAACCCTTCTCTTCCTTCCCTTTCCTTTCTCTCGCCTCTATGCTCCCCCCTTTTGTGCAGTTCCCCACGTGTCCAATACATTAGCAATCCAAATCGGAGAAGGAGGAGGACGGGCCTTATCGTGGTGTCCGATTTCACTCAGCGAGGTACGGTGTCCTCTGTGCGTCCAGTCAATGCTGAATTGGATGCTGGAGGTGGGAACGAACTGTGGTACCTGCTCTAGCGTACAGGCTGCATTGAGAACCGACGCTCCGAATGACTGGAGAGCCGCTAGTTTATGCCGGGCAGCAGTCTAATACTGGGTGCACTCGCTCACCTGACGGTGAGAAGCCAAGGAAAATACAAAAGGAGAATAGCCTTGCAGGGTGGTTATTATAAAGGAATATTCCATGCTCACTGGGACCATGGATTTTGACTAAATCTAGCGCAATTTCTTCAGTTGACTCCTTGAGCGATTTTTTTTTCAACCTGAATTCTACGCGACATTGAGGGGAATACAGCTGCATATAAATACGATTTTGTCTTTGGAACAACGGGAGCGAATCGACACAGCAGCTGGGCTGGATCAGATGAATGTAAGTCTCTGTGCCTCTATTGAGAGCATTACCTATTATAGCCTATGCCATTGCACACATCAATATGCTTGTGCCGCCAATGAATTCTACAAGAGCATTTTGCTAGCTAGAAAATCTTGAATGGGGAGATAACGCTGACCGTGGGCTACGCTGCAAGCATGATTTTATTTAATCAGAAAACGCACATATTTTGTACTTTATGATACTACTCTCCACTTCGTTAGATTGTCATATTTAATTGAAAATAACAATTTATTCTTCTTCAACTTGTGAAGGGAAATTGAATGGCCTATAACCACTGCTTTGACGTCTGTGACGCGTATAAAGCCGGTAGACGCATATATCAGCCTGAGCGTAGTATATATGGGGCAAGATAGTAAGTGGCATTTTCATCCCAGTTGCTTGTCCACAGATAATTAGCCTATACAAACCTACTAAATGGGGACGTCACTATTTGAACCTACAGTGGCATATATGTGCGGCACATATATAAGCGCTAGTAGCATAAAGCCTCAAATAATTAAAAGAAATAGGCCTACCATCGCCATCGGTTATGACTTCAGTTAGTCAAATACTTTATTTCAATAAAAGTGAGACATGTCTTTATCATGGAATGCTGTAAACCAGAAAGTAGTCTCTGTCCAAGTAATTTGAAAATTCTTCACAAAAGGAAAAAGGTGTTCCAATACCCACATTCTCCAAAACCTTTGATTACCACCTTAGTGATATTGGTGCAAGTGCTTAGGGTATTCATTTTGTCGTGTAAGGGGAAACTGGTTCTACAGTGACACATTATATCCATGGTTCAGTTTGGCTGTGCCCAATAGACCAGCGAAAGACAATCGGTTACTTCGAAGCGAGGCATGCACTCGCCTGAAAATCGACTCTGCTTATAACACGAAACATATGTTTCAGTTTTTGCCAGATTAACGTGTTTTCCAATGGTCGGTGGCTACTGAAATGGAAAGGCATTTAACCAGTGTCCATATGCAAATTGTAATTGCATTACATGCATTCATAAAGCGTTTAGAAAACGGTTCTGGTGAACAGATGTCACCAGAAACTGACTTTTTAAAGTATGTTGTTAGCCTATAGAAAAAAATGGCTTGCGAATAATGGCACCTTTAAACAGCCACACTATGCGTGCAGCTGTGTGCAGTGTGCACCCCGCACTCTCCCCCCTCCCGACCTTTAATAGAAGCTGGACTTTTATAGTGGTTTACTGTGGGAGTCCATGAATCAGGGCATGCATGCAGGCTCTCTGTGTGGGAGGAAAGTTAACGGTCCTATGGTTTTGATGAGGATGCCTTGGTCACACAGGTCGGTAGAGAGGACCCCCTGGCTTACGCTCGCGCATCAGCAACGCAGTGTGCTTTGAGTGCACATGGAACTCATGTGCGCTTGGCATCACAGAACTATTAAGGAAAAGCGCACCCGCATGAGGTGCGCCGTTAATGCTACGACGCGTCACGTCTTGGAAGCTTATCACAGAGAATGTGAGCCCAGGGCTGTTGGTATTATTGAAATTGCATGTAACAATTAGATCCACTTTGTGTGTGTGTGTGTATGTTCAAGTAATCCCCCTCGATGAATGTACACTGCACTTTTATGTTGCTTACTGTTTTACGTGACACATCATTCTATGATGTCAGAAAAAAAGATGCTTGCTGGATTTCACAGTTTTTGAACGGTCATTTAACCCTATAGGGTGACAATAAGGAGGACACATAAACAAGTTGTGTTTGTTCTGAGACTGAAGTGCAAAGTTGTGGTCTGGTAGGCTAATCTGTAATCATTTTCCTGCACAAAAGTTTCGGGGTGTTGCCGGCCCACTTTGTGGATGAGGTAGCTCTGCTTGGTCACCTTGTCGTCTACGTATGCCTGATAGCTATGCCTGTAAAAACACAGATGCAGTCTTTTGAAGTTTGGACTTCAAAAGATAGTTCATGTTGTCCTTAATTACCCCATGTCTTTCAATCAGAGTCAAAAAGCATACACAGTGGTTTGGTTTGGATTCTCACCCTAAACATAATTATGCATAGCATGCACCCCCCCCCCCCCACACACACAGACACACACACAGACAAAATGAAGAATAGAGAGTGGATATAAAACAAATATGATTGTGCCTCTGATCTCGGCCCTTAAGGAGCCGGTGGAGATGTTTACACTGCAGTTCAAGCTGTACCCCTCCCTGGGTACAGTGGGTACGCTATAATGGCAGCAGCGCCAATGTCTTCTCCCTCATCATAAACTCAGCTAGGGAGAATAGCAGTAGAATGCTGTAATCACACTGTACTTGTACAATACACAGCCAGACATCGTACCAAATTGGATGCAAAGCTGTGTCATATTGTTAATTTTAACATTAAGTCAAAGGCGCTTTTCTTCTGAACCGATCATCACACTAACTACTGATTAGCAGCTTTGGAAAGCTCTGATCTTGCAGTTGGCATTAGATTACTCGTTAAAAAACTTTTAGTTATTTTTAATTCTGTTATTCCAAACACTCTTCAGCTGACTGGCATTTTAGGCACAGGAAGATGGGTATCTGGAGGATGCTAGTTGCTCAGGGCTCTTCATTCTGCCATGGAGGATCGTTCTTCCCTCAGGTCACTATAGTGGAACAATAATAGAAAAGGAGGGAAATGCCAATCACTTGACTGTTTACAGTTGGTTTTATATTTTTGCTCTTGTCCACTGGCCAAAGGCTTGTCTGGTACCACTGCAGCAGTGTGTCATGTAAGCCTCTTGTGTTCTTGTTTATTTTTCTAGCAAGCATGTGTGTTTGTGAAGGGAAGGGCTGTAATTTCCGTGTAATTTGGTAAAGCAAAAGGGTCCAGAGCCTCCGCACCACAAAAATATTAGTCTCCTCAAGCTGGTGAAAGACTGCAGCCATTGGATGCGGTTGTGGGACCACATGCATTGGATTTTTTAGATTTCCTCTGTCTTTTCACTTGATATTTCAAGTGCTCCATAAACTAAAAGTAACTGTGCTGCACAGTAGCAGCAACTGGTGTTTGGTGCCAACCACAAAATAACTAGTTTTCGAGACATGTCTGTATGATTTTTCTCTTTCTTTTTTCTTCTTCTTCTTCTTCTTCTTCTTTTTTGCTGCGTACATACGAGTGGTGTGTGTCATAGAGGGAGTTACCCATGGATCTTAGCTTACAGTATGGCCTAGAGAATGACCCCAGGAATCACCCAGGTTCACCTCTCTGTCCAACAGTGGGACTGTAGAACTCTGCTTACAGTCTCCAGTATGTCTCCAGCACCCTAGTGGTGGAAACTAGTTTACCACAGAGGATATGTCTAGCCACCATAATGCTCAGTCTTTGTCATTGGAAGGGCTTAACAAGTGAACAACAGGCCATCTTTCAAAGTGGCCAGAGTATGGAGAGTACTGAGAATAGCAGCCTTTTGAATTAGACTTTATCTTTTCTTTGAAAGTTAAGAATAAAAGGCTCTCAGGCCATTCATTTATTTCCTCTGATTTGTCGTATTGCTGTCTAGTTAAAAAGATATCCGCTGATTCTGCCTCGAGGATTGAGTTTGGCCTATCGGTTGTGCCAGACTACATTTTCGTGTTATAGGGTGGCTCATCAGGTCTAGCATGTTTGTACTACAGACTTGCTACAGTACAGTAAAATGCAGTGGTAGTGCCTCGTCACTCTCTCACAAGTCTCTCCCTGGAGTGAGCCTCCAGGCACACTCGCTCACCACACCACTGCGGCACTAAGCCTGGCATGGGAGTTTTTTCCTCTTCTTTCCCTCTCCCTCGGGAGCCTGTAATTCTGTGTCAATCTCAAACCCAGGCCCTGACAAATGGGCTGGAAACATGCAAACGGGCAGATAAGGGGAGAGCCTGGTGGTAAAGTCCGGTGCGCGCGTGAGACCTTGTTGAGGCGTGGTTCCTGTTGGCCGATGCATTACGAGATGTCGGCAGTGGGCTGTGTGACTGGGGACTGGGACTGTGCACTTAGGGGGCTTGCCAAGGGCCTGCTACCAGTCAACCCAAGGCAGCCTACTGGCCCAATGGAGTTTTAATACTCCTCTGCAGTGTGCTCCAAAATATGCACCATACTCAGTTTGCAGGCACATTAAACTGTGCGTCCAGCCTTGCTACATTTGCAGTTAAGGATTGATTGATCTCATGTTAATTTATTCTGGATTCTTCCACCACACACTGTTATATCAATGACCTGTTATTCTGTCAAATGGTATTTTATTAAAGTATCGGTCTGCCTGTGCATTACCGTTCTCTCCATTAATGAGAAGTCAGTCAATGATTGCAATCGGAGAGAAATTAATTTCCTGACATTCTGTATTTTTACAGGGCTCTGGACAACTTTCTCTCAGGTTCGGGTTTTTACAATCTATTTCTGTTTGCTAATAAAATGCAAACAGAGGAGTGACATATTCACTGACACTCAGAGGTGCAATGCCAAATGAAAAAAAAGATTGATTTGCTGATATGGCAAGAATTTAAAAAAGATAAATGTGTGTTTATAACATTGAAACTGAGTCAATAAAGCTGGATCATGACCTGTTAGATTCATCTCAGTCATAATATCTCCCCTAAGCCCTGAACCCTCAAAGACCCTTATTGACAAGTATCAGCATCATATTTATCTTATTCATGGCAATGAGGCCTTAGGATGTAGCTTTATGATAGAGAATAGGATTCATCCAAGAGTTGTTATATTTCCCATTTCAATTCAGTGTGGTGTCTGTGTGCTGTATACATGTAGGTTGCCGGCGGCACATCTCAGGCCCTGCTGTATGAGGCGAGACCACAAACATGAATGCCGTGACCCCTGCGGCAGGTCAGTGGTGTCAGCTGGATGGCACAGCTGGTGTCGAGGTGGTGCTACGCGTGTCTCTCGACGACTTCCCAAGAAGCCACAGGCTGACTGATCATCTCAATTTGCTGGCGTGCCATTCATGATAGTCTCACGTCTGACACTTTCTGGAAGAGGCGGAGCGAGGGAGGTCCCAGGCCGGCTGTTACTGAAGCGCCAGCCAGTGATCCACAGAGGCTGGATAGGTTTACACGCCGCTGTTAGTTTGTACGATAGCTGCCATGCTCAATAAGCACAGAATCTCTGTGTCTGAATAATTCATTATGTGTGGCCTGCTACTTCATAGTCATATTTCTTCTAGTGCTCTGCCTGAAGAGGGAGTGACAGAGAGAGAGAGAGAGAGAGAGAGAGAGAGAGCGTGGGTCATTTAAATTTGATGGACCGAGAGAGAAAGAGAAAGAAAGAGTGAGAAAACACTTGTCTTGGAGCTGGCTGTTACACAGTTTTACAACCACAACTTGTTTCCCCCCCAAGCCATCCAATCCAATTGTCCCATTGCAGGCCTTAGATTGAACATGAGGGCTGCGATCCCACTCTTATGTTAAAGAGACGCAGACGAGAATCTTCTCTGGGGAAAAACATCTGTTTTGTTATAATGTGATTAACTTAATGGATTTACACCTTGCAGCTCGCTTATAGGATCAGCAAAGCGATTGGATCAATGGCCGTGTCGCTTGTGTCTCTGACACCATAATATTACAGCATGTCTCTCTGTCACTTTTCTGGCCGTGTGTGTGTGTGTGTGTTTGGGCGGCGGTGGAAAGGCAACAGCGGGAGTGGCGATCATGTTGCAGAGGAAGATGCGAGTGGTTTTCCCCCTCCGGGTCCTGTTTTGGCTAAGTGTGCCATGTTTAGTCTCTGGTAGGTTCCTCGCCTGGTGAATTAATAAACCATATGATACTGCAGTGGTGTTATGCGATACCTGCCCGCTAAGTGGTTCTGAATCAGCTGGACCATCTGGAAATTGAGTGTGTGTATTTGTGTGTGTATGTGTGTGTGTGACCCTGACCACTCACACTTGAAGCTTTCCCCTTGAGGAAACAGGCAGAGGAATGGATGTCGTCCACTGAAATTACAGGAAAAAATAAATACAAGTGCAACCGCAGATCGATCCCTGGGTCCTCACGTGAAATGGGGATGCTGTTTTGCGCCATGAGATTGTTTTCCTATTTGGGAAGCAGTATTCCACAGAGGTCCATGTTAAGGATGATTCTGCACCCAGCTGTTGACCTCTTGGAAGCATTGGCACTCAGCAGGGTGTGTATGTATGTGTGTGTGTGTGTGTGTGTGGAGAGGAGGGAGGGCTGCTGAGTAACAGAAGGAGGTGTTTCTAGGTTTCCTCTCTTGCTGTCTCTCTCCCTTTTCTGGATCCAGCTACTTTTGTGGTCCAACATGGCTCTTACTGGATGGAGATCCTCATGGGATCTCAGTATTGTCTTCCATAAACTGCGTACTTGCACACTAGTGTGTCTCTGTTTTATAGCCATGTTTTTCCATGAACACAATAAACTGTTGGATACGCCTAGGCGTCTGTACTGTTGCGCAGAGCTGCTGTGCCTATTTTGGGCCAGACGGTAAATCAATACGTCAGAAGGAAAACAATCAAAATGGCCTTAACTTTAATGAAAGAGGCTGTTATTATATTTGACAAATAGAATTCATAGGCCTTGTTAAAATATCTTTGTAGAATATTGCTTTGACATGCAAAAGGATAACTCCACCAGTTTAAGTGGTTGTGTGTAGTCATGAGTTTTTGAAGTATGAAGATATTTATTGAAAAGACATCATAGACATAACAGAATAGTCAACAAGTAACATATAATTAAGATGGTTTGACTGCATGAAACTTATGACATTCAATTAGATTATATTTGTTGGTATTGTTCCTCAAATTGTAGGGCATTTCCAAATAAATCTGAGGAAAATGATAAATGTCATTTGAATTCATGTTTTTTTTGGACAACCATATGCATTTTTGTCATCCTCACCTCAAATATCTATCAAATGAATTGTGCAAAATATGGGTTTATTTTAAGGGACTCCCTTTTTCAACCAACATCCAGAAAAGAACAGGTTTGACACAGGTGATTTTTGGTAGGCTTGGGCACACTTGAGGTCCAGTTCATTACATCTCTCATGTAGTTTCTTTCCATCAAGCCTCCAAAACGTCTTCAGCGGTTTGCTGCAGTTCCACTCATATATGCCCTGAAGCACAGTTAAACGTAAAGGCCAGATAGCAGAATTTAGCCCTGGACAGAATATAAATATCTAGTCTTTATACCTGACATTTATACCTGAACTCTATCACATGCTCTGGTGATTGAGGTTTCTGAATAAGCAGTGCAGTGGTTTCACAGGGAATTCAGGCGAGTGTTGGGCAAGCCGTTCTGAACAGCATGACCATTCTCTGTGGCCAGACCTTGGCATGTGTGGCGTGTCACCTGCAGTTGTGGGGTCAGTGCCTGAACCCCCATTTTGTTTTCTTAGGATCGGCGTCCAGCCCTACTGGGGAAAGTTGGATGCTTGATAGAGGGTTTTTCTTTTCACTTCTTTTTTTTTTGCTCCCCTTCCTCTCGTCCATTCTTCTTTTTTCGTCCTCTTTTTCTTGTCTTTTACAGTGATCTTGAATCCTGTGTTTTTACAGTTACACTGTTTTCTCCAGGAAATCTCATATCCAGTTAAATGGCCCTCTAGGAGATTTTGTGAACAAAAACGGCCTTACATGGCTGGAGGTACGGTAGGAAAAACCCAGCAAAGAGCGTCACATGCTCCCCCGTGATTACGTCATTTGTGGATTTGTATGACTGAATCAAAACTTGGCATACCTGCATCTGAGCGATAGGGAAGCGTGGTGCTGAGGGGGGTGTTATGCAGGGAGGACCTCTTGTTAGCCCTGGGTTTTTGATTTCCCTAGACTGAATGCCCGGGGTTAGTCATGCCCTAAAGCCGGCGACTATGTGTGCCAACCTGGCATGTCACGACATCATAGGAGTCACCAAGTGTGGAGTACAGCTACGCCATTAAAGTTTTAAGATGTTTTAAGGAGGTTTGTTTAGGGCGCACAGAGGGTTTAAATACATAGCTCTGCTGGTGCTGCTTTATGTTTTAAAAAGGGAAGGAAAAAGTGTTGATTGTATCACTACTGTACTAACAAAGCTGATCTTGCTGCTGATTAGCAGATTCATGATTGCACCCCATCACTGATGTCAGATGGAGTCTTTAGGGCTAACCCTGTAAATTCTAATGCCCTGCAATCTAGTGGCACTTCAGTCATTTGATTTGGTGGCATTTGATAGTTAAAAAAGGGTCTCAGACGACCGCTATTAGAAACAACTTCCTGACTGGTCCAAATACTTTCACCCACAGAAATCTAGTCTACGACAGCATTTCATAAAATATAAACAAACATAAAAGCCGTCTGATCCAAACACATTCCCATACCCTGTCTCAGGACTGTGGGAATGGTCCGAGGCAGTGTAGCATGAAGCCAGTGCAACAACAGAGTGCCAGTGGCCTGTGAGTGGACTTGCCTACATTAATATTGATTTTGTTATGTCGCCATGGCCATATATTTTTCAGTAGATCCTGGGCAGAGCAGACACTCTTGGGGGGAGGTATGTGTGTGTGTGTGTGCATGTGGGTGTGTAGGGTGAGAGTACTTGGGGCGATTTGTGTGTAAAAAGGCACAGACCTTTTCTCCCCCCATTCTATAAAAGCTGTCCGTCACACTTGTCTGTCACCCTCACCTTCTGCTAAAGCGACTTTAATTCCCGCGATGACAGCTGTATGGCTATATTCAGAGAGTGGGGCCCAATGGCGGTGGGCCGTGGTGCTCTTAGCGCGGTGACAAGCCACTGGGGTTTCATTCGGCACCTCGGTGGCCCACATTCGCCTCCAGACAGCCTGTTCACCTTTGCCTAGCAACAGTGTGAGCCGCTCTGGGTGACTAGCTGTTGATTCTGGGACAAGCTGTTGGGAGGATTCCTGGATACTTTTTGTGGGACCATTAGGATTTGAGAGGGACTGTGGGCCATAATTGAGGAGGTCTGCACATGGTTTTCCAGTGCCATGCACGTTGCTATTCCACATAGATCACCATATTAGAACACTGTACGATGAATGCTGCAGAGTTCTGAATTGATGGAAAAGCTGACCCACCTCAACTCTCCCTCAACCCTTCCCCGCTAGTCCACACTCTCTTTCTCTCTCTCTCTCTCTGCATCCAACCCCCAATCCCTCCATCAATCACACAGTCTAGACTGTATTTACTCAATGTGATTGAGGGACAGTTGGATAGAGGGCCCCCCCCTTCTCTGCAGCCACCGTATGCTTTAATAAGGCGTTAAATATGAGAATAAGTGTTACACGGTTGTGTTGTGGGATTCTTTCTTCCTTTGTTTCCCTTTGCCTCTAGGTGGAGTTTGGCCACTCATTGTGGCTGATGGGTGGTGTCCGTTTGATTGGGCCGGCCTTCGTGTATAAAAACTGCCCCTTTTTAAAGATGTCTCTCTCTCTCTCTTTGGGGCCTTTGGCCTACGCAGATACACTGGCACGCTTTAGTTTATTTTTCTGTTTAATTAACGTTATGTTTAATTGTAAAATTCTTTGTCATTGAGTTTTGCCCTGACGGTTACTTTGTCTATTCTTTTCCGCACTCTTTTTAGGTTAGGTTTAGTAAGTATAGGTCATTTAGTTTTCCGGAAGACTCACGCCTTTTTCTGTTTTTCGGCCATCAAGTTTGGAAGTGTGAGGTTTTTCCTGTTGTTTTTCCTTTGGTCTTCTGTAACCGTCTCGTTTCCTTATGTTGAATGCATGTTTGTGTTACAATAAACACTTTATTCTGCACAAACCGAAGCTTGTGACCTCTTTTAGGTTATGCAGTCCTTAAGTGGCGTTTTGGGCTCGTAACAATAAGAGTCATTGTTGAGGCCTCATTCTGTACATACAGCTCAGTGCGTGGCATGGTGCTGCATGGTTTCTGGCCGTATTTAACTTGGCGGTAGGTGTCCACAGCGTGCCCGACTGGATCTGCTACTTCCATTAGGGATGTAGACGCCACAGTGCTTTCTGTGTGGACCCACTGGGGGTGGCTGTTCTCTCTGACCAAGAAAAGATATTTTCTGCAAAAACACACACACACACACACACACACACACATAAACACTGCATGGCTGATGCTTTTGCTGATGGTTTTCTTAAATCATATCCACCAACCTCTTTGGAAAGCTACTGTAGGCAGGATTGTTTTGCAGCCCAGGAATTACAGCCCAGGCTTTGAATAGAGGTCACTTTGAGTTTGTGGAGTGAGTGGAGGAACCCTTATCAGCATAATGAATCATTCATGGGATTCCTTGGTACAGTATACAGAATGCATTGAGGCAAATGTGTGCATGACACCATTGCAGCTGGGTGTTCCAGAGAAAGACGTGAGGTAGTGTGTGGTGTGTGTGTGTAGGTGTGTGTGTGTGTGTGTGGGGGTGGGGGGTTGGGGGTTACAAACTTGGTGTTTCTGGAAGTTTGTACACGTGAAAGGCATGTTTGTGTGCACTTATTGTCATGACAGATGAAAGATTGCATCTTTCGAGTCACATGTGTTTAAGGCGAGGGACGGAGGGCCAGATTAGAGGGGTGTCGAGTCGCGGAGTAAGGTTCAGACTCCCTGGAGCCCGGAGGACCTGTGTGTCAGTACGGTTGGTCACACATGATCTCAACCTGTTTTTCGGTGGCCTGCTCCTTGCACTGAAGCGTTTTTTCACGAGTCAAAGACCCGTAGTGCATGTTCACAGGAGGTGTCACAAGCATGGAATCTCTCTCTCTCTCTCTCTCTCTCTCTCTCTCTCTCTCTCTCACACACACACACACACTCACATAAAGTTGCACATACACAAACCACATTAGACCTACTGTATACCACAGGCATCCACTGAAACAAGCAAACACAAAGGCGCACACAAACACATACAGTCCACCTCCGCACTCCACAGCACTGCATTTTCCCAGCATGCAATATAACTTTAACGACATACATGTACACAGAAATGAACTTCTGTGCACACACATCTTTTGCTGTTTGTAATTATACCCTTGGCTGAATTGTGAACAAGATTTATTTTAAATTCGGTTAAAAATGCAAAACTGTCATCGCTTGGACTGTACATCTCTACTGAACCACTAGAGGGAGGAAACAGTAACAGCCATTAACAGTCAGTAATATTTCACAAAGGCCTGGCAATACTTGTCTTCCTCCGTCTACGTCCTGTGAAAGTGTTGGAAAGCCATGTTATACTTCTTAATTTATCGTCACTAGCTGGAGAAGGCCCCCTTTGTCCAGATTAGAAGATTGTCAGAGACAAATTACAGCCATAATCCGATCATTAATAATGTAGTGTGATCTGTCGCTGTCCAGTTCGCCAGTAGTGTAGACTGAAGTTTGGATAAGTGTACTGAGATTGACCATAAGTTTTTCCTCCACTCTGTGTAAAAACCACAAGGGACTCACAATAATGTGTGCCAAAGTAACATAATTGCCTGATCTCTGAAGTGCATTTCTTTGTGTGTGTATTCTTTCTCTTTCTTTCTTTCTCTCTCTCTCTCTCTCTCTCTCTCTCTCTCTCTCTCTCTCTCTCTCTCTCTCTCTCTTCGACTGTCTGGCCATCTGTGTTGGCCTAGCTTGCAGACTGCACTGTAGTCATTTATGTGACAGGAGAAGAAGTCTCCAAGCATGTGTTCCAAACTGTTGTCTTGGCCACAAAACTTTGAACAGTAGTACATTTTCCCTCAATCTTTCTCACCTTTGTATTATTTTTTACTTTGGTCAGATCACTGCACTTTTAGCCTTGTTGACCTCATATTGCTGTAATTTGCCATGTTCTCTGTAAGAGGTTTTGCCGGATTCTGCTGTGCTCAGGAAAAATTCCCTCCCTCTCTTTCTCTCTCTTTGTGGCTTTGCCATTTTTGTCGGTTGGTGTAAAGGAATTTGTTGAAATCTATTCTTAAATTTCACCACGCAGGTTTCTCTCTCTTCCCCCCCCCCCCCCCCCCCCTCTCTCGCTGTGAATGTAGCTGTGGGACATTCCTGAATTTAACACTCCAGTTCTGGAACTCTCATTGCAGAGTTTAAGGTCTATTCCGATGCCCAGTCCGTCAGAGCCCATTTCCACTCTGCCATGTTTCATAGGCCATTCGTAGAGTCCCCAGCTGGCTAAACACAATGTAAAACCACCAGACTTCCCTGAATCCAACTCAACCCACTTACCCCTTTAATTACTGTTCTTTTTCTCCTGCAGTGTTAATTGCTGGAAATAATCAAGCATAGAGGCCCACACTAATAGTTTATGGGCTACAGTTATTTAGTCTTTTCCCTCTTTGATGGCTGGATTATATATCAAGATGATAGACGATGGGAATTATTTTGAGAAAGCTGTGTCATGTAGACTGTGAATGTAGTTAAGCAGGATCTGCTCATGTTACTTTTTCCAACAGAGTTGTGTTTGGCAGTGAGAAGGATTTTTAATCTTAAGCGATAAAGACTAGGCTATATTTCTGTCACTCCACATTCTGAGTGATTTATAGGAGAGATGATGAACATACATTAGGTCCAGCCTATCACAAACTTTTCAAAACACATTAGACTGACTATAGCGAGCCTATACTGCAAGGGGTGGGGATGAGTTTTCCTTTCAAGACGACTTAGCAGATTAGGTATGAGAGAGCCGGCCATGGGAATGGGGTGCATGCGTGAGGAGAGTGTTTTGTTTTGGAAAGGCCGCACAGCTAGAAGCCTGCACAACATGTGGCGCTGGATTACAGGGGTCTTTGCAGTTCTGACTGGGGAGGGGAGAAGCTCCCCTTTGCTCTGAAGCAAAGCTGGCCTTCGCAGTCAGAGCAGACATTTCCCAGGCATGGCAGCTGTTTGTGTACAGGCTCGGCTCGTCAGGGGCCAAGAAAAGTGTTTTATGCATGTACCTGTGTACCTGGAATGCGCGCATAAGCAGCGTGTGTGCCCTGTTAACACCATAACACATCATAACCTTGTTTTTTTTCCCGTCTTCCTTCCTCCCTCTCTCTTTCTCCTCTCTCTCTCTCTGTCTATTTTCAGACAGGTGTGAGAAACATTGGCCACAATGACAATATCCAGAGGATCAGAGGCTGCCCGTTTTGGTCAGTTTGAGAGGCGTGGGATGTGGCGATGGCCGGCGCTGCTGCTGCTATACGTGAGCATCTATACGTCAGTGGCCCTGGGCAGTCAGGAGGGGACGCTGGAGCTGAGGCTGGACGAGGAGCAGCCAGCGGGGACAATCGTCGGTGACATCAGCGTGGGCCTTCCGGCGGGCGTGACAGCAATGCTGTACTTCATCTCCGATCACGACGACAAAGGTGTGGGCAACGACCTGCTCATTGACGAGACCACGGGCATCATCAAGACGGCACGGAGGCTCGACCGCGAGGAGCGCGACCACTACACCTTCACGGCAGTCACCATGACGGGCATTACCGTGCAAGTGTCCATCACAGTTAACGACATCAACGACCACTCGCCATCGTTCCCCAGGGCGAAGGCTTTGCTGAAAATTCCGGAACACACTGCTGTTGGAACCCGCTTCTCTCTGGACCCGGCGAGCGATGCAGACAAAGACCCTCTCACCACTCAAGGTTACGTGATCAAAGACGGCAACGTGGGCCAGGTGTTCCGTCTTGAAACCAAGAGAGCTGCCAACACGGTCCTCTACCTGGATCTGGTGGTCAATGGCGTCCTGGACAGGGAGAAAAGGTCGTCATACTCTCTCATCCTCGAGGCTTTCGACGGAGGCAATCCGAAGAGAACCGGCCAAATGACTTTGGACGTGCAGGTTCAGGACATCAACGATCACGCGCCCGTGTTCAACCAGAGCCGCTACCACGCCATAATCTCCGAGAGCCTCCCGCAAGGCAGCAACATCCTGCAGGTCTTTGCCTCGGATGCCGACGAGGGCGACAACGGCCTCGTGCTCTACGAAATCAACCGGCGCCAGAGTGACCCGGACCGCTACTTTGTTGTCGACCCCCGATCAGGCATCATCACCCTCAACAAGCCGCTGGACTACGAGGTGCGTAAGGTGCACGAGTTGGTAGTGCAGGCTCGAGATAACGCCAGCCAGCCTGAGATCACCAACGCCTTCGTCACCATTCACGTCCGGGACTACAACGACAATCAGCCCACCATGACCATTATCTTCCTCAGCGAGGACGGTTCACCCCGCATCTCCGAAGGTGCCCAACCCGGCCAGTATGTCGCCCGAATATCCGTCTCCGACCCCGACTACGGAGAGTACTCCAACGTTAACGTCTCCCTGGAGGGTGGAGATGGCAAGTTCGCCCTCACAACGAAGGACAGTATCATTTACCTTATCTATGTGGACCAAGCGCTGGACCGTGAGGAGAGGGACTCCTATGAGCTCCGGGTCCTGGCCACCGATTCGGGCACTCCTCCGCTGCGAGCCGAGTCCTCTTTCACCATCCAGGTGATGGACATCAATGACAACCCGCCACTGTTCGACCAGCAGGCCTACAAGCAGACCATCCCGGAGGTGGTCTACCCCGGCAGCTTCGTCCTGCAGGTGACCGCCCGGGACAAAGACACAGGCCCTAACGGCGAGGTGCGCTACAGCCTCCTGCCCGACACCGCCGCCCACTCCAACTGGTTCACCATTGACCCTGTGACGGGCATCATCACCACCGCACTCCAGCTGGATTACGAGAGCGACCCTAAGCCCCGGGTGACGGTGGTGGCCACAGACAGTGGCCGACCACCCCTCTCCTCCACGGCCGTGGTCGAGATCAACTTGCAGGATATAAACGACAACGCGCCGGTCTTCAGCAGCACCAACTACAAGGTGTCGATCAAGGAGAACACCGCACCCGGGACCTGCTTCCTCGAGGTATGAATTTATCCCTCAGCATGTCTCCCTCACAGCTTGTCAGTTTGAAAAGGTTTTACCCATTTATGAGAGAAGCCTAAACAACAACTCTTTCATTCTCTACTCTTCTTCACCGCTGCTGAGCTTCCCTCTCCACCAACTCAATCCGTACAGCTTAGCGGTTTATTACAAAATAAGAAGCAGCGAAAGCATGCATGACGATCATTGTTAGAAGTTGCCCTTGGCATATTTTTTAGCATGCCTGGCAATATGCAGACATATTTTGAAGAGGGATTGAGAATGGGCGGGGTGTGTGTGTGTGTGTGTACTGTATGTGAGAGTGGGTAGACATTGTGGAATCCCACCCCTGCGCTAATCAGATGGGATTTAAAGGTATTAGAAAGTTCACCTCCACTCACTTCAAAGAGATTCACTCAGTCCTGTCTGTTCTTCCTAACATGTGCTGTGCTAATATCATTTTTTTTTTTCATTTTATAATTACAACAAAGTAAATCTAAGTACCTACACCAGACGCCCACATGCACGCACGCTTGCAGACACACACACACACACACACACATCCACACATACACACGCAAGCAAAAATAAGAATGCAAATGCTTAGAGCACTTCATGAATATAGCAGTCTCCCCAACATCCTTCTCAAAAGGAAATTTAATAGTTGCATCATAAAAGAATTCCCCTCGTTTTATTTATAAAAAAATGCCATCATGGTGCCAGCTATTTTGCCAGTCTTCTCAGATGGCTGCCACTGTGCTCTTGCAAATAAAGAAGACAGACTGCTTTTCTGCCTTTGAAAAAAGGACAAAGCTGTCAAGCCCAGACATCAAAGTGCCACGCTCAGAAACAGAGGCATCTCAGCTAAATAACACTCACCAGCTAGAATAGTTTAGATAAACACAGGAATTCCACATTGTTGCAGGTTCATTTAGGATCTATTTGGAGAGTGTGTGGTTGGTGAGTGCTCTGAAGTATTTGGCACACAAGACCCCTTCCAAGAGAGAAGGGGAGAACATACTGTACAGGCAATGTTATGAGAAGAGAAGGAAGAAGGTTAAAAAAGAGAGAGTGTAAGAAAGATGGAAGATGACGGATTAACACAGAAGTGCCTAAAGGAAAACATTGGTAGTGAATTTATAGGGACAGAAAACTTTGACAGCCTTGTTACATCTCAACTTTGGCAATCTGTGAGGAAGTGTTGAAGCCTCAGCTGCTCATTTGGAGGACCTCAGTCTGAGCTCTGCCAGGTATTCAACAGATAGACCAAAGCATAAGGAAATATGCTGTACAAAGAGGAATGTTTCTCACTGTTTCTTTTCATTGCTCTTTTAATGCATGCTTTTTAAATGCAGGAATTAAGACTCCTTGGGTCCTAAGTCTATAGTTAAAAGACCCCTGTACAGCTTATTAGAACTCACCAAAGACAATACTGCAAAAAACGTAGGCTATTTTTTTCCCAAGCTGTCACAGAAAGGGCACAGTGTTTGTGGGACTGTCTGTGGTTTTCAGAATCATGTGCAGCATCATGTTAATGATCTGGCCCTCTGACTAGAATCGCATAGAGCAGTTGGAGTTGGTGGGGTGAAACAGGGTAGTGGGCTCACATCAATATGTCCTATGAGAAAGTATGTCAACCACATATATTTTTAATCTCACTTAGCTGTCAATTATACAAATACAATTACAGTTGTAATACAAGTTGCAATTATAACTTTGTAAGGCTAGTACATGTGAAGATATTGACAATAAAACTGACTTTGTCTTTAAAATGGCAGGGCGAGGTAAGGCAGGTTTACTTTATTTTATGCATTTCATGCACAAAGGAATTTCAGTGTGCTGCCCAAAAAATTAAAGCACAGCACATGAACACACAACACCCAAATACTGTCGCCAAACCCTGTATTTTTTAATACACCACACGGCTGACATAAGACAAAAGATCAATAAGAGAGTTTGTTTGATAGAGGTACTGTCTGTTGCATTTGTGACTGAGTATTTGCATAACGGTTTTATGACCGCATTTGGCCCTTTGCAGTCTTTTTGGCTGGCTTTATTGTGATGTGAAATCAATTATGTGGGTGACTCAGAACAGTATCAACCTACACTCAGATGTGATGTCATATTTAGGTTTTGGTGGATGGGGGGACTGAGGTCATCTTTCAGCATTCAATCGTTCAGCGGAAAAGGCAAATGAAAATATTGTGTGTGTGTGTGTGTGTGTGTGTGTGTGTGTGTGTGTGTGTGTGTATGTGTGAGCGTGCGTGAAGGAGACTGGGGGCCTGGAGGTAGTCTGCTGAATAAACGGAGCAGCGAAGGGTCAGACATTTACGTTGTGAATGTTGATTTGTCAGCTCGCTCACGTCCCCTTCGGTTTCCTCCGCTCTCCAACCCTGGACTGTGGGAGCGAAAGGCAGATGCTGTTTGTCCGGCCTTGAATATCAAGCTCTGATTGGACTACGGATGTAGAGAATTGTGTGTGTGTGTTTTTTTTTCACTCATTTTGTTTTGTTTCCTTCATTGTCTAGCGTCTCCCCTTTTCCTGAGCGCCAGTTCATTCATTTTCTCCTTTTACCCGTCTCTTGGAAGGGCCTTATCTCCTCTCTAGCGCACGGTGTTATTTACATAACAGAGAGCGAAGGACTGGCTGCTATTTATTTGTCAGTTTCCTTGGCGTTTCCCTCCTCCAAGTGGATTTCACAAGGCTGGGGAAGGTGGTGGTGGTGTGTGTGTGTGTGTGT
>JAGFZM010000052.1:697770-726287 GCA_017657215.1 Limnothrissa miodon
GGGGGGGGGGGGGGTTATTGGGGCTGCAGCCTTCCTGGCTTCCTTCTGCTGCTGGTGTCCCAGTGGCTGCCTGGATGCGTGACCCCATTCGTTGAGGTCGTGTCAGTATAGTATGTGTAGGGGCAACACACACACACACACACACACACACACACACAACAGATATACCAGATGCACATCTTCTTCCTGTCTTATGAACACACAGATGTTTGTCGGTGCAGACCTACTCATATCTCTCTCATACACACACACACGCTCGCGCATACACACACACAGACAATTAGTGTTGTGTAGGCTGCCTCATCACTGTCAGTCTATATAGGGGTCACATCTCCCCTTGTCCTCCCAGTCCCCCGTTGCCTGTCTCCCCTTGATTAAATGTCACTCAGAGTAAGAGATGATGACTTTTCCCCTGATGAGCGTTGTCTTTTCCGTGCTCTCTTCTCCTCGGCCTAATGAAAACACCCACACACCTCTGTGTAAGACATGTAGGGGCCACAGACACGGGATAGCACCAGGGCACAAGGGTCTTTGTTCCAGTCTGGGCTTTGTTCTAATTGCATTTGCAGTTTGAACCCAATCCTGCCGTGTCCGTCACCTTTGCCGCATGCTGAAACATTTCCACACCGGTAGCGTGTCTTGGCAGCATTAGGTCAAATTAAAGAACTTTTCAGTGTTCTTGAAAATGAATCACTTGCATTGAACTACAGGGTGAGATTTGGAAATGTCCTTATGTGTGAGACAGGTGTGTGTTTTGTGTATGTGTGTGTGTGTGTTGTGTGTGTGTGTGATGGTAAGGGCTAGTGAGGTTTGGAAAAGCACATTCTTGGGGTCATGTATTAACTGTTTACTTTATGGCTTCAATGGCCTTTTCCCTCTCTCTCTCTCTCCCTCTGTCTCTCTCTCTCTGTCTCTCTCTCTCCTTTGACATGTTGTCCCCCCTTGACAGGTGAAGTTAGCTGCGGGCCACACTGCCGCCGCCCACAAAACCCATAGCAAATATCTCTGTGTCTCCACCTGTCGAAGCAATCAGCACCGCGTGGCGCAAAGTAATATTTTCCCTGAGTCCACGCGGAGAGACTTATCATGTTTAATGCAGGCCACATTTGGCAGGCATCTGGAGCCTTGGTAAAAAGGAGGAAGCTACCTGGGGACAGCTTCCTGTAACACAAACCCTGCATTCCTAGTGGGGGTCACACCGAAAAGATTCCCAACGGAAACATCGGCCAGACTGTGGGTACCTACGACGTCTGTGAGACTTATGAGCCGAAACACATTTGAGGACGCAGGTGGCGGTGAAATATGTTTAGTAGTCTCTTTCATTCAACCAGTTTTTTTTCTGCTCACATATTTACATAGTTACATGTTCCTAGTCTTAGGTGTAAAATTTTTAGGAGGGCTGTTTTCATTGTGTTTGTGTTCGGCTAATTCCTTCACTCTACAAAGGAAGGAGCCGTTAATGTTGTTAAAATATCCAACTGTAATAGCAAACGGCGTCCCATGTGACTCTCTCTCACACACTCTTGCGGTCCTTGTCTCTGTCTTTTTTCTCCCATTCACTGTTTCACACATGCACTCCCTTCAGCACATTGCAAGCCTGTTCCCATTACAACATTAAAAACATCTCCGCTGACTTGTCACATTAAACAAATACTTCAGAAGGAGAGCTTTTTGAGCTCACGCGTCCTTTGGTTGCTCCCAACCCAAACATGTAAAAGATGGGCAGATAGCTGGGGCTTGTGGATAGTGGGGTGGCAGTATGCCTCATTAAGCACCGGGCTCACTACCATATGGTGCGGCGCTCTATGCACAATCCTCTCACCGCTTTTTCTCTACTCTCTCTCTCTCTCTCTCCCTCGTTTTATTTAATTTCCCCTAACCGGTATGTCTTAGAGCGCTTTTTTGCATTTTCCTATATTCCTCTTTCAACACCCCCCTCTCTCTCTCTTTTTCACTTCTATCTCTATCTCCCTCTCCTTGTCTCTTTTGTCTCTTCTACTTGCTGTTCTCTTTTGTCCATTGCTTTAACAGCCTTCTTTGTCTCATCGACTATTTGCACTCTTGCCGCACTGCAGTAATCAATAGTTATCAGTCACAGATTAATTGACAGCGTTCCCTACAGAGCGAGCCGTTTTGTGAGGAAGCGGAGTGTAGTGTCATGTCTGGAGGAGGAGGAGGAGGTGTAAATCTGTGTATCAGACACAGACAAAGCACTGCTGGGTGGGTGGATCTGGACTCACACACACAGATGCTCTGTGGCAGACTGGGCATTTCCTGGTGGCGATAACCACACACTCCTACGCACATGCTGATAACTCATTGTGTGTGTGTAGATTGTGACATTTTGTACAGCCACCCAAGGAAAAAAAAGAGAAAGAGTGACTGAGTGGGTGAGTGAGAGAGAGAAAAAGAGAGAGGGAGAGAGAAGAAAAGAGAGGAAAAACCAAATAGCAGCAAATGCCTCTTGTGGCTTGAACCTTGTCCATCAGCTCTACTCTAGCTGAAGCTGAGGGTTGATGGCTGACTTGGAGCTGGCAGAGGCAACCTGGCTCCATGGGGCTTCCATGCTGTGACAGGGATTCCAGTTGTGTCTCTCCAGCTCCCCCATTACTCACTCTCAAGCCCTTGGTGAATCATATGCTGTTATGTGTTTAATTCTTCACATTTACACCTGGCACAGCTGAAGTTGTTGACAGTAATTTTCCGAGTTCTAGCCACCACCACCAAATGGCAGCACAGTGTGCCTTGCAAATAAGGAACGTTATATTGACCACACCCATGTATTCAAGGTTGCCCCATGTGTGTTCATCTCATAGCTGACAAAATGAGTGCATAAACCTCAGCTATTAGTTGGGAAATGTGAGGAGTGTTAAGGTGTGAACTGCACAGCACTGCAGTGATGCTGCTGTTGTTCGGAGCAGCTAGAGCTACATGGTTTTTTATTCTCCATAACATGAGTTCAGAAGTTCAACTCAAACCCAGACTCCCCCTTCCACTGCAGGTCCTGCTCAACTACATGACAGTGTTCTCCATCAGAGTAGATGTTTTGCACTGAGGAGGGGCCGAGGTGACGGCACGCAGAGACTGAGCAGCTCTGTCAGACAGACAACGGGTGGTCCGGCGCACATGCCGATCCCCCAGGCATCACTAATCTAATTCCAAACGTTCGAATGTACCGCCCGTCCTCGCTTCTCCCTGGCGTTGTTGCGTTTATTAACCCCGGATGTTTCTCGCTCCTCTCAATCCGTCTGTCCAAAAGTGTTTTGGATTTGGTTTTGGTTTGGATTCTGGTGGGATGGCAGGTGTTTTTGGGGTGATTCCTGGGCCCGGGACTCTTAGAACTTTCCCAGAGTGTCAGATTCTCTTGTTGAGATCTTAAAGCAACAGAGATAAACGGGGGACGCTTAGGCCCGGCGTTCCCACAGCAGGTGGCCAGCCTTCACATCTGTGTCCGATGAGCGGCTTGACGCACTGAGGATTTTGGCAATTCTCTAGAGGACGCGTGTTTTCTTGTTTCTACTGGGCCTACTAGCTTTAAAAGCAGCTGCCTCACTGCAGTGCTTTTGATATGTCTGATACCATTGCAAGCTAATAAACGAAAACACGCAAAAAAAGTTGAACATGCAAGGAGTCACTTCTTTTGTGCAGAGTGAATGTGCACAACCACACACACACACTGTAACAATCCAACAAAAAATGTTGCTTTCCTTAGATTCATTTATCTCATTTCGGACTTCCTGACTCACATTTCTGGACCATGTTGCTTTTCCATTGTTGTGTCTCTCTCCATCTTGTATGCCATTTATTTATTTTTAGGAGGTCATGGCTAGTTCATAGTCAGTGCTTGTGTTCATTTCACATCAGACGCTGAGGCACAAATGACACAATTGATGCATAGCGTTCCCATCTCCCCCGTCTGACTGCTCTTTCTCCCCTGCTGTAGAAAAGAAAGCAGTTCGGGCCTTGTTGTACTCCAAGTGTCCTTTGCTGGTGAGCTTCAACAGTGTAATGTTGGACAAGACACTGTTTGCTATTCCAGCTGCTCTTCGAGCTCTTGCCACTATCTCTTAAATCAAAATGTCTATGTTCACTTGCGCCAAAAAAGCTTACACCATTACCCGAAAGGCTTACACTCTCTTCTGGCTACAAACAAAAAGGTTCACTTAGTTAGCTGATTATTCTTAAGGCTTGTTCATGTGTCTGTCAAATGCACCAGTGCTGAAGCAATTGAGACAATGCATGTGGCGGCCATGATATTAAAATGATGTAAGCCATGCTGTTTACAATTACATCTAAACTGGCTGTCCTTGGCCTCTTTGGCACATGTTGTTAAAAAATACTCTGTGTAAAAATGTGTTGAAACCAGCAGAAGATTCAGGATAGTCCAACAGCAATCAGCAACCAGCATCTCTGTCTGCCAATTATTTTGATTGCGTACACAGCACATTGAGACTGGGGAGAATTCTTTCAGTGGTTGCATAGGTGAAGTATGTGCTAATACTGTGCAGAGCTACTTTAAGCTGGCATCCATTGACCGTGTTAATTCTTACAAGCCCTGCAAGAGTTGTGTTTATCCAGGTTCAAACGTGTAACATGCAAACAATCTTTGCAGGAATTCTGCATCATGTGAGCCATCCGAAGGCTTGCATTGCTTCTCTTTTATTGCCTTCTATCCAAAGGCCAGCCTCCTTCGCACAGATAAAAGACCTCAGATCCCGGAGAAACTTGGGTGAACTCTTGAAAACGCAAGTTGTTCAAGGGCAGCCGGTGCAGCCAACTGAGAAAAAAAAACACGATTCACTGGGAATGAGAGAATGGAGCCAATTAGGAAAAGGGGGCCAACAGTAAGCTAATTATGTCTCTTGTTTTTCCACACTCTCTATTTTTCTCACTGCCTCCCTCTACACTCTCTATTTTTCTCACTCCCAATATTTTTGTCTCGCCTCTGGGACAAATGAGAGCAGCTGGACTGTACTTTTTGACAAAGGTCAGTCTGCATTCAAAGCGTGTCCAAGGATACAGTGAAGGATGCAGCGACTGTACATTGTGCTCCTTGATCTGAAATCTAAATTCGATAAATTTCCTCCTTCCTATTTGCCTTTGACTCCCCTTCCCAGGTCTCTTTTGTCCTTCTCCCTCCCTCTGCCTCTAGAGTCTATTTGTCTATTGTGAAAGGTTAGCATAATACTCAAGTATTTCCAGAGCTTCTGTATTAGAATAGATCATTGAGAACAGCGATGCCTCCCAAAGATACCAAACTGGTTTTCAATACAACTTAGTGACTTGTCGGCTGGCATACGTTCCCTATACTATTCAGGCCCCTAAAGCGTTTGTCAGGATTTGGTTTGCGTGGCCGAGCAAAAGTAAGTAGTAGTTTCTCAATACTGCCTCTGCACAGTAGAGCATATCATAATGCCGTTTCATTTCAGTCCCAAGTCCAAAAAAGAGCCCCCCTTTTTTTAGGGTATAAATATCGGATATCCTCTTCAGGTCGTCATTTCAACACTTGAGTAGTTAAGTCTGCTTTCACAACTTGAGGCCTGTAAGGTTACGCACACTGGTGTAAATGCTTCATCCTTGCACTGGAATTAAGCGACAGAGAGAGAGAAAGGGAGACAGAGAGAGAGAGACAGAGAGAGAGAAAAAGAGAGGGGGAAAGAGAGAGAGAAGACAGTCTGCTGAGAGAGTCTCTCCCACATCTGGTTGGTCCAGTTTCCTCCCGCGTCTCCAAAGAAAGCAGCGTTGCTCTTAATCTGTGCCGAGCACTCTTCATCAAAGGCTCTGGCTGTGTGAAATTCAATTATAAGGCTACCGGGCGCATAGAGCATCGTTGGCCAGTCATAATAAACGCTGTATTGATTTAATGAAGAGATTGTCGTTGCAGTCAACCATATTCTCTTTCTCCCATTAAACATGCATACATGGCAGCACATCCATCCGCCCGCCTGCTGCTGCGGGTTGGACCGGGATCCTCACCACGTTCTGTGGTTGTCGTCGCATCTGTGCTGACTAGACTTTCCACCTTGGCTAATGGGTCGTGCTTTAATGAAACAGACTAGGAAACTGTGAGCTTTTAGTAGCATACTACAACAGATATGTGAACAGTGTTTGCATGCACAAGCTTACACACATACACACACACACACAAACAAATATTCATACATACACACACACACACACACACACACACTCAGTCACACTAACCATAGAATTCTATGTGTACACACAAAAAGAGACTTGCAGACACACACACACATACGCGTGCGCACGCACACACACCAGTCCTTTCTTATTAACCGTAGAGTTCAAGGCAACCGCAGCACTTCTTCCATCATCCCCCCCTCCCCACCCCACCCCCATGGACCTGTCCTCCCTGGATGGTGGTCCGTCCCACATCCCCTATTCATTTGCCAAACACTCACACAGACTGACACTCATCTGCCACCGGGGCTTACACTTAACCCCAGTGTGACACACAGTGGTGTGCTGTGACAGTCTGGCCATCGCTTCTTTTATTTACTGCTGTTTGGTCGGACGAAACGTAACCTGTGTTTGGCTTACAATTAGGAGACTGCGCGTTTGTTTGAGGTTTGCGCTTGACGGGAAGACAAAAATGGAGTCGCTCGCGTTTTTCCAAAACCTCATGCTGAGTTGATTCATGGGCTGCTTTGGACAGTTTTAGGTAAACTTGTTTGAGTTGGCATCCCAGCTGCCTCTTTATGTGATTCAGACGTTTTCTTGAGGCAGGCCCTGATCGGGCAAGAGAGAGGGAACAGAATGAATGCCTTTCTTTTAAGATTTCCTCCCTCTGATTTTCCTGATAGGTTTGTAAATCAATAGTGCCATACATTCGGGCCCTCTGCTGCATGATCACCAGGGTATCTCTGGTCAGTTTACATTGGTGATAGGCCCTTTTGGTTGAGAGACATTTTGATGGCATCAGCTTGAAACATAACATTTATATCTCTATCATCAGTTCAAACAAAAATTCCCATATATTTCAGCTGAAAGTCCCATCCCCCATCCCCAGCCAGTGCATATATATATATATATATATATATATATATATATAGAGAGAGAGAGAGAGAGAGAGAGAGAGAGAGAGAGAGAGAGAGAATGTTACAGGTGCGCCTCCCTGAAAAAGTCATTAATTGTGCACAGCCGAGGTACAGTATAGGGGAGCCTGTCTGAGCTCACCATTCAGAATATTTTTCCTTCTGCCCCTCAACCTCCCTTCCCACACACACACACACACACACACACTCATACTCCCTTTTTCCAGTCCCCGGCACTATATAAGGGGTCTCCGTGGAGTTATCAGAAATACCTCATTGTCCTGAGAACAGAGATGGTGAGGGTGAGGGAGAAAAAAAACTGAAATGGCACGTTGACCTCATGTCTCTGTCAGTGTGATCAAAAGCACTGACCGGCTCTAGGCTAAGCAGAGCGGAGAGTTCCAGTAGCTGCCCCTGCCGGCACTGCTGCTGTGGTGCACATCTGGGCCCGCAGCACTGCTGTCAGTCAGTCTGGACCCTGCTCCCTGCCACGTTGGAAAAGAGAGAGTGAGAAAAAAGTGTGAGAAGAGAAGAAGAAGAAGGAAAAAGAGAGACCAAGACACAGAAAAAAAAACGTTTAATGTATTCTCATCATGGTCCCAGAGATGGAATTACAAGGTCCCGACTCTCGTTGAAGACCTCTCGTCTGTGGGTAGCTTCATGCTGCTGCCGACGCTACTGCCGGGTGTGTAGGTTCTGAAGGCCCTCTTAAATACTGTCCAATGGGGCTTTTTAATAGTCTGCCATTGCAGCTAAGTTTCCCCTTTAGTATGTTAAACAAGCCACCTGAGCACAGGGGTCCAATTTCACCTAAAGTGGTTGGTTGTGTGCAATGCCCTTGCTGGTGCACTCGCAGTGCATGGAGCTCCAGAGGCATGGTTGCAATGGCTGTTAGCTTCTTTGGTTAGCGCTTCAAGGTAGCAGCAAAGTAGCAAGCTTGAAGTTGAGCAGAAGAGTTTGGCAGAACTTTGCAGCTTTGTTCTGCTGCCACAATGTGTTGCAGTTGAGAGCCTGGTTTAGAGTCTTTAGCTGTAGCATTACATTGTTTTAGTTTTTTTTTAACGGCCTTGGATCTTTATGTTCTACTGCTCCCCCTCCTGCTGAGGTAAAGCCTCGAGGGCTAACGGCTCCAGCGTTTGGTGCCCAGATGCCCAGCTGTGGGCTTGGAAGCAAAGACCCACTCTCACTCTCTACCTCTCTCCCTCCCTCTGATTACTTTATGGAGCTCCGGATCTCCCGGCTTAAGCGTTCGCCCATGTACGAGCGGATATCACGGCTAATGCAAAGCACCAGTCACACCACTGATGAGGAGGAAGTGAGTTTCTTTCCCTCCGTTCTTCTTCTTCTTCTTCTCCTTCCCTGCTATTTGCTTAGAAATATGGCTGCTTATCAAGGAGCTGCCTTCAAACGGCCAGACTCATGCGCCGTAGTGATCAAACGCAGGTTGTGTTTGATTAAGATCTCAGCCGGTCCATGTGCTAGCTAGCAGCCGCGCTAATGCTGGCTGGAAACCCAGAAGTGGTTGAATTCCTCGCTGCATTGGAGCAACCAGATGGAGACACTGAGGCCGGCTCTGCTCACACAGATCAATCACTATAGCAGAATTAGCAATTATGTGTAGGCCACAGGAAGGAAGTAGCCAGGTTTTTAAAACCGCTGAAAAGACACCATTGATTTAAAAGCTCTGACCATCATGCAATTATTCTGCAATCTCACACACAGAGAGGCATGGACTTGAGGCACTCTCTCTTCCTCTCTCTGTCTTTCAATCTTGTCTGTCTGTATGTGTGTATCTGTGTAGATAGCCTATGTGTGGATATACAGTGGATATACAGAATAGTGGTTGTTTAAAAGCCCAGTCTTGCTGCTCTTACACGCCAGAGTGGTAGGAGTCCCCATAAGATAGGCTTGTTAAGTGAAAGCTGTTTATGGAGAAGTCATCCAGTCCTGGGCACCTCGTTTCCTCTTTAAGCTTATAGGCTAAATGGCTAATCGACCACATACATGTGTGTGCTCACACACACACACACACACACACACACAAGCACAATGATGCATTGTCTCCATTCTAAGCGTGCAAGCTAAGAAATATTGCATTTGCATGCAATCCCTTAATAAACTGACAGTTTGATCATGTTTAGTCTGCCAGTTTACTAAGCAACACTGACAAGGCAGGAAGTTGTTTCTCCAGAGAGGGTGGGATCCTGTGGTTGCTCAGACAGTAATATCAGAATGTTTGGATTAAATAAGACAGTTACATGCTGGGGATGCCCATAAATCCGGGATAGCCTCGGATAACCCACTGAGACGCTGGCACGAGTGGCTGCCTCTGTTATCCTTCTGTACACGTTTTCCTTACCTTGCCCTTTGTTCCTTTCTACTCTTTCTTTCTTTCTTTCTTTTGCATAAATGTCTTCTATATTTCTTTTTCCTTTTCTTTCTTTCTCAATGAAGCAAAATAGAATTTGTACAGATCGAGAACACAGATGGAGCGAAATAGCAACAGAGGAGCACTAAGCAATAGTGTGAATCTACCACTTTGCTATTCCAAATAGGTTAAGAAGAAGGAGATGTGTGAGGTTGGCCTATGTGTGTGTGTGTGTGTGTGTGTGTGTGTGTGTTTGTGTGTGTGTACTGTAAGAGAGAGAGAGAGAGAGAGAGAGAGAGAGAGAGAGAGATGTCCCCATGTGGTGTGAAAACCTTAGCACTATGTAGTGCTAGTGGTGATGGTAACCATGACAACAGATGGCGAAAAGAAAAAGGAAAAGAAGTGGGGGTCGGGAGACTAATGATTCAGTAGGGTGTGTGCTATGTCTGTGTGCTTGTGTGTACGTGTGTGTGTGTGTGTGTGTGTGTCAGCTTTGTGTCTGACCTAGACTGTATCGTCCTTCGATCCCTTTTCTTGGCATTGTGATAAGTGTGCAATGTGGTAATAATTGATGGCCATGCCAAAATAGGTAAACCTTATTGCATTACTTTAACACCCAGTGTAGCAATGATCAGACTTGCTGGACTGGAGAGCTTGACAGAGGAAGACAAGTAGTGGGCAGTAGAGCATGATGATGATGCTTCTTAAAAACATACACAATAAATATATAAATATTTATATAAATAAATACATACAAAATAATAATAATAATGCAGACCTCCCTTTCAGTACAAAGGTGCCTCACCCATCACACACATTTGTCCAGTACCAGTCAACACCAATGCATTTCTCTCATTACTGTTTTTTTAGTGTGATCTGTATCTATTACTGTTCCAGACAGTGCTCGTGGAGACTGAGACTAGTGAAGCTTAGATGTTCACTATGTGGAAATCTCTCTCTCTCTCTCTCTGTCTCTCTCTCTCTGTGTGTGTGTGTGCCTGAATGTAGTTTATTGATGGTACATGCTGATGAATTGGGTCAAAGAGTGCCTTCTAAAAAATACATAGCAGGTCATTTTGTTTGTAATAATAAGAAAACATGTGTTGTGTTTGTGTGTGTGTGTGTAAAGTGTGTGTTTGTGTGTGTATATTCATGTATTTCTTACTGTGCCTATGACCTTGAAGTTATATTTCATTACAGAGGGATTCAGGGATTCGTTTTCATCCGCTCTAAACAATCATTCTGGGGTCTTACTGTGGGTGTAGGAGGGCCAGGTTATGTGTGTGTGTGTGTGTGTGTGTGTGTGTGTGTGTGTGTGTGTGTGTGCGTGTGTGACATCCTAAAGTGCACTTCTATCTGTCTTTGTCATCCGAGGGAGCGTGGAGCCATGTTTTTTCGAACTGGGTAGAGATGGGGGAGTCAGACAACTCCTTACTCAGAGACAACCCTTCCCCCCCTAACAGCCAGAGAGAGTGAGGGATGATAGCCATTAGCTCATACACTGATGCATGACTGGGGTGACTGTAAAAGTTTGTGAGTGCTGTGTGTGTGTGGTATGTTTAGATGCATGTGTATGCACTTTTTTGTACATGTGTATTGTGTGTGTGTGTGTATGTGTGTGTATGTGTTTGAGGTTTTAAGGTTATTATGTCGTCCTTACATTGGGCCTTTTCTTTGTGCTGAGAGACTGCCTAGCACAGGCTTGTATCCCTGTTACTTTCAACTACAATGATCCCTCTGATAAGAGCAAACAGTCCGCAAGGGCCTTTCCATAATCTCCTTCAGCTACCTCTCCCCCTTTACTCTCCCTCTCTCTCTCTCTCTCTCTGAGTTTGTCTTTGAGCTTGAGCTTCTCTATCCTCTTACTTAATCAAAAATTCCCCCGTAATTACCTTAGGAGCGTCGGCTGCGCACTCCGAGAGTCGGAGATGGAGGCCCAAATTGTTGACCCGTCCGGGGGCAGAAGATGTAGTGCGCGTGCGGGATGGTACTGCAGTCGGAGCAGTGGAGTGGCTGGAGATAGCTAATGATTTATTGTCCACTCTCGCCGCGCTTCCTCTGCACGGCCGGGGTGATGAAGAGGCCTGGGTGCAGCTGACATCTTTAACGTGTGGAGGATCCATGAGTGGATTTCAAGTGCTAGCAAATCATGGCTGCGTTTGAGGAGGAGGGTGAAAGGGATTCCAGAAGTATCTCTCACCTGACAAGCACTGAGGTCGCAGTCAGCACATCATTAGCATTATGAATGTTTTGGAGTGTGTGTGTGTAGGTGTGTGTGTGTGTGTGTGTGTTAGTATTTAATGTGCATAATGTCCATGACCATATTCCATAGGCTAAGGTTGCAATGCACTGATGTTACCCTAGGAACAGCTCTGTTAATTTACAGTCCTTCTCTTACTGTCTTTCCCCTGTCCAAACACCCATTTTGAGCATGCTCCTCATATTTAACAAAGGGACCCCCCCACACACAGTCTTTTCTTCTCCCAAATGACCCAAAGGTACTCCTCCTCTCCCTCCATCATCTGTGCTCTTCCCCTCCTCCGTGTGCAGTGCATTCTTCTCTTCCTGAAGGTCACAGTAAAGAGGGGTGCTTTCAGCCCGCAGAAACCCTCTTTGTAGTTGTGATTTTCGGGTTGTTTTCTTGCCATTATTGAGTAGGGAACTGTTTTTTAACAGCCATGAACCTACCATTCTCTTGGAAAGAAAAAAAGTGTGCACACACACACACACACACACACACACACACACACACTTAGAGCCTGAAGCTGAGTACTGCAGTGAAAGTGGGGGAACAGAAAATGGGCACTTTGTACAAAAGTCTAAATACCTTTGAGTCAGTGGGTGGAAAAATAGGATTGTAAACTGATAATGGATTTTGTTGTAATTGCTTATGTTTTTTTCCACAAAAAAATTGCATGCAGAACAGTCACAGCTAATGTTTGTAGTATTTTTGTTTGTTTTTTTAACCTTCCAATTCCTCTTTCTTTTGTGACCATATCTCTCCACCTCTCTCCATTTTTTCTTCATTTTATTTGTCTCTGTCTTCCCTTTCTGTCTGATGCTGTGAGCATACTCAGGCACACAATATGTGGGCTAATTTGCTACCAATCAGCCAACTGGTGGGGTGGGGTTCAGTCTGTGTGTCTGTTGGGGGGGCTTGTGGCAAATGGGTAAAAAGCACAGCATTTAGGAGTGTTTGGGCGGTTTCCATGGTAACGCATCCCATGGGACAGCAGGGTTGAAACAAATGGCAGCACGTACATCAGAGACGGAGAGTGTCCTGATGGAGAGGCTGAGACGAAGCAGGCTCTTATGGAGCTATTGAGGGTAAAGCAGGGCAAATGGCAATTTGGAAATGAGCTATTCAAGGCTAAACGGAACAAGGACAAAGGGGCAGATGCAAAGAGGAAGTCAGAGGGAGAGGGAGAGAGAGGGAGGGAGAGAGAGGTTGAAAA
Organism: Limnothrissa miodon; assembly: GCA_017657215.1. Lineage (NCBI taxonomy): Eukaryota > Metazoa > Chordata > Actinopteri > Clupeiformes > Clupeidae > Limnothrissa > Limnothrissa miodon. Next base: position 710,649 of record JAGFZM010000052.1, read on the forward strand.
GGACAGCAAGAGAAAAGCGAGGTAGCATGGGCTGGGTCCCCACACAACTGTGTAGCCTACTCAGTGGTCCTTTGTGTCTGTATTCCTTATTTGCTTTGCACTCCACCTAATCAGAGCCACTTCAGTCTTTATGGTCATATTGTATGTTTAATGTGGTTGTGTGTCTACATTTATGTGTGTGTGTGTGTGTGTGTGTGTGTGTGTGTGTGTGTGTGTCATGTGCCACAGTGAATGCCTTTCTTTTGTACCCTGCATACAGGCAGTTTTCACACGTCCGTCTACAGACAGTCAGAAGCCAAGCCCAAATCTGCCATTCCACTCAGGGCTTAATGAAAATATGGATATCTGTGGAAATCAAGGTCTTTGGCCAACGTAGGGGAACCCATAAATCCATTTTTATTTATCTCAAAGGAAATTGGACCTAATCCCCAACAGCTTGATTTTCCTTCTGAAAGAAATGTGAAGTGGGTGCTTTGTGCACAGTGCCATACAGATGCTAACCATTAAGCAATGTACAGTGAACGCTAAGGGGTAATAACTCCTGAAAACATACTCTTGATCACATACAGACGTGACTTGAATGACTTGATCTTCATTGTTCCTTTACTCACTGTAATATGTGTGTATTTGTTCTGACATATAATCAAGGCCTTTAACTCCTGAATATAAGATAATTCGCTTGAAAGGCTTTACTGTAAAATGTGTCATAAAAAGGTTTCAAATAGTAAAAGCATGTTTTCAAGCGTTCCTCCTGGCGGCAGCACTCAGATAATCTCGGTAATTCGTACTATGGTCTAGTAGATTTTATAAGTAACCCCAAGCTAATTAGCGCATGCTAAGTTATGGGCTCAGACTGCACACAAGCAGTGCCAACAAAGACGGAGTGTGATTCACTTCGGAGATCCCATGCCTCTTTCTCAAGTGGGAGTGTGGGTGAGTGAGCGTTGCTGGGTTTTCTAAGGACTCATGGAACATTTGCTCTCAGTTGTAATATTTTTTGTGTCTTTTTTTAGCAGCTTGCTTGTCTGCTATATCTTAATCTTCTTTGTTTATTTGAAATGATAAGAGCCAAAAAAAAAAACAGCTTTCCACCTCTGAACATAATAGTGGTCCACTCACGGATATACCAACCTCGTCTCCAGCCACTTAGTGCCATACTCTGCATCCAAATGACCATGGCAGAAGCATCTAGAACATACCACAGTGACTGACAGCTTTCTGCGGGCCGCCTGGCGCAGACTTGAATTATTCAATTCACAGGCTTAACCAAAGTGAATGCGGAATTGGCTGTAAAACAGCAATGACTTAAACAGAGGACTTGAGAAGAATTCGACCCCTAAGAGCAGAAAAGGAAATAGAGAGGAGAGACAGAGAGAGGGGGGAGAGAAAGGAGAAACAAGCGTGAAAACAAAATTGAATTTTTTTATTTAAATATTCTAGTAGTAATTGAGAGCCTGTAGTTAACAACCACATATGAACTGCTGCAAAAGACAGATGGGAGTTTCTGTTGGATAAGGACAAAAAAAAAAATCAGACATCTGATCTGATATAGTGTATTGTTGTTATAGACGTGGTAACCATAGCAACACCAATCTCTAACTGCACCGCATGGGCCAGACAGAGAAAGGAAGAAGAAACGGAAAAAAAGATAGATTCCCTCCACAGATAACTATCATCTAACCATCAATCTGTCATTTTTAGCAGTGCTCCCAACTAGCATGAAGATTGCTGGACTGCTGTGTGAGGTGTCCTACCTCACCTCCCTCTCTGAGGACGGAGACACAGTGCCGTGCCGTCAATCTCTCCACACACTCGTATAGCCTGGAGTATATTGAGCAGCCCCGGGCACCTCTTCAGCATGGGAAATGGCTAGCCGCGCAGCTACAGCACAGCCAAATGAAGTGTCTGAGACACACACACACTCACACACACACACACACAGAGGGAGAGACACACACTCAAGGAGAGCACTGGAGTCTTTGGTAGCTTTCCCAGAGAGGTTAGCGGAACCGAACAAGGAAATCACGTGGAGAAATCAGGATGGTTTGTGATAGAGAAAGAAGGCAGAAGAGGTTGAATAATTACAGTAAAGGGAGGTTGGGTGAAGTGGGTGGCAGCTGCTTGAAGCCACCCAGGATCAGGGATTGGTGGAGGTGATGGTGGTGGTGTAGAGAGGGGGTCAACAATCCACTGACATCACCCGAATCAGATTCTACTTCCTTCCTCTTGAGGTTGGTCAAGAGGAAAGCTCCACGCCCCTGGCTGATTAGAGGATGAGGAATGTGATTTCTATCAGGGGGTATAAATAGAGTGTTTCGGGAATCGGTGTGCATTGTTGTATGTGAACAGGATCAGATGATGAGGGAGCGAACAAACTGAAATCAAGAACAAACTTCACGGACCTTAGCAGCATCTGGAGTGTACCCAAAGACAAATATTTTCATAACTTTTGTTTTTTTTTGCACGCTCAAATATAATTGTATTCATTTTTTTTGGTATCATCCAAAAGCACAATCTGCCTTTAATTATGGTTCGTTGGCCAGCATTTTTATCTTTATTCTTTTGCTATTTTAGCCTCTATGTGAGGGCAACTTATGACTAAACCTCATACAAGACTTTGGCAAGGTGGTGATGTGGATCGTTATTGTAATAACATACATCAGCTAAAAACGAGAGGGGTCTTTTTAAGCCATCATAAGTCAGAGATGATATTAAAAATTTGGCCAAACCAAACAGTCCTCCTCATCCAGAGGCTAATTAATCAGTACCCCCACATAACACACACACACACACGCACACACACACACACACACACACACACACACACGGTTTGGCCCCATTCAGCCTTTTCTTTCTTCCTTTACCTCTAACGTGAAAACAAATGGCTGACTGTTCCCATGGGTACCTTCAGACTTAGTAATCATTTGTAAGTTATGATATATGTTAATTGACTCTCAGACTGTTCTGTGTTTTTAGTCGCCTTCACAAAGAAGGGTTACTCAAGCAGTGTTACGGGTGGAGATTCAGGATATTTCTTTTTTTTGAAGAAAAAAACGATCAGCTGAATACCAAATAGTATATCGCGATCTTCGCCTGCTTTTATCTTCGTTATTTATATGTACATTCTCTTGATAGCATAAATCATTGAGCAACCCAAGCTGCGAAACACAGACCATGTCTTTTTCTTAATCCATTTGGGCAGTTTGACAGGTGTATAATGCTTGCAAACAACCGTACCTTCTTGTCTTTTTTGCCCATTAAAGTGATGCAGAACATCAGACGTTCTTTTATAAATAGTGGAGGGAGAAAGGGGGTTGGAGTATTTCATTATTTACTGTGGAACAGCTAGTTACTTTATGACTTCGATGCGAAAGAAAATGCATTTATTTGCTCTTTTGTTGTAGCTAACCAAAAACCGTAATGGCCTCTGAGAATTGAAACAGCGGTGACTGACAGCAGGCTAAATAGGCAGTTGGAATAAAGTGAAAATATCTAATGAAAACAGAGGAGGCTGAAAAGGATGTTCTTGTCTCTTGTCTCACTTCTGTTTTTGTTCCGATTTTATAGAAAAGAGTTGTCAGTGTTGTTCAGCGCCTGTGTCTGCTCGTGCTGGAGTATGCAGACGTGCCCTTTGACCCCACGTGACAATGAGCCCGTCCACAACACTGCTGTCCAATCACTGTCATCTGTCCACTATCACCATCACCCAGGGTGCCCTGGGGCTTCTCCTCCACCCTGCATCACTGCACACGACAGCCTTCCCTACACCCTAATCTACTCTTTTCCATCTGAACTCAACCCCCTCTTCTCTCCTTTTCTCTCCTCTCTTTTCTTCTCATTTCATCTCCTCTCTTCAACTCTGCTCTCCAGCCCTTTTCTCTGTGAGCTGAATGAAATCTCCCACCCCCAAACCTGTTCCTGTTGTCATGCCAGGCCCATCAACAGGCCCCTCTGCGATGTCTTATCCGTTCATGAGGAAAATTCTTCTCAGCAGACTGTCTCCATCTGTTCCCTCTGCTCCACCCCTACCGGAGTGGAGTTAGTGGCTAAGGGTGCCGTTTGTGTGTGTGTGTGTGTCAGTGTAGGTGTGTGGCTATGTGTTTGTTTATTTATTTATTTGTCTGTGTGTGTGCGTGTGTTTGTGTGTGTGTGTGACTATGTGTGACTGTGTAGCTTTGTGTCTGTGTGTGTGTGGGTCGTTAGTGTTGTGACTTTGGTAGACAAAATCGTCTTCTGGGATCGATTAGTTCCTCTTTTTTCTGTTTGGCGGTCGGCAACCAACTGAAAGGTGCATTAGCGCCACCATTGACTGTATATATACAGTCTATGAGCGCCACCGACTGGGTAGGATCGATTAGTTCAGTCGCACATGCGCATTTGCGCAACGTCCTATAGCTTCTGTGTTGTGTCTTTTAGTTTTTTCGAGTTGTTCGTTCATCACGTCACAGCCCCATTACTTTAACCAACGCAGTCTGAGCCAGAAAGTGCGGGAACATAAACGATTAGTTTCTCTCGAGTACTGCTTTCCAATCATTCATTTGACACTGTCTCAGTTAGGCTATCTCCTCAGTCAAGTATTAACGTAAAATTGGAGGCTATGTGATCATACTGTGGTGAAATGAATGGACAATGATTTAAGGGAATGTGTGGACATTAATTTTTATTTTAACCATATTACCGGTAATCTGGAGGGGATATGTGGGTGTGAGGTGGGGCTGTCACGCGGGGAACGACCGACTCAAAACAAAAGCGATAACTTGTCAGATGCTGGGTGCAGGGCAGGCATAGACCAATGACCCAGGTAAACAATGAATTAATATTTGCTGTTTCTTACAGCATTATAGTTTTGTCTTGTTTGTGATGTGTAATGTGAACAACATTAGTGTAAGCAGCAGATGTGTTTGGGAGGTAACAGCCTAACATTTTAATTTACTAACAAATGAACTAACAGAACTAACAACGTGGAGATAGGTTTGGCTAATGGGGCTGTCACGTATTTTTATGAAGTGAACAAGATGAACGAGAGGACTCGAAAAAAGTTTAGTTCACTTTGCTGACCGAGACACAAACGAACTTGTCAGTTAGGTGAACGGCTTTTCCCACTACTAATGACGGCTGCTGAAAATACACCCCGCCCCCATCCTATTCCCCACCCCCCTCTTTCAAACACATAAACACACACTCTCATGTGCACTCACATGCTTAGCGCATAATGCATAAACCTTACAATCCCAAAGACACTCTTATGCACACACACATGCACACACACATTCTCACAGTGATCATTTTTGTCCTCTAGTAACTTCCATTATATCCTACTCATGTTCCAGCACAAATGGATGTACATACCTCACATAAATCACACACACATGTAGTCACATACTTCACACACACACACACACACACATACAAACAAATGGACAGAGCCCCTCCCCCATTTTTCTTCATTCCCTCTCAATCAATGAGACACACACATAAACACAGAGGCAACCCATGCACACACACACACCCAACATATACACTTATACACAAAACTCCCCACAAACCCCTTTGAGTTAATGTGTGCTATTGTTTCCTTAATTGGTGCGTAGAGTGTGTCACTTTGTCTCAAAACAGTTGTTGCCCACAAGCTGTTGGCTGTTGCTTGTCTATTAAACAAACAAAGTTGTGATGTGGGCTGTGATGAGAACCAAGGCAAATATCTCTGTTTATGTCTAAGACCTTTAAGGCCTTTTCCACCAAGCAAAAAAAGACCCCCCTCATCTGGTAATAATCTACCATTAGTCTGTTTTGTTGCCACCAAAAGCCTTATTCCTTCCCAAACTGTCTCTGAAATATGAAGGGGAGTGTAGCTACTCACACATGAAAGCGTTCCTCTAAAATGGAAAAATGCCATTCGACCCTTTTTGTGAAACAATTAGTCTTTTTTATTTATTTGCTCAACAGACAACCTGCCCGGTGGTAAATTGCATATCCTGCGTTTTACATATTAGAGTTGCCATTTATCCACCAGGACTCGGCACTCCTGCAGGTTAGATTGAGCACTGAAGTCAAGCGAATAATGCAGTCGCACTGCCTTTGCATTACTTCACAATGCCGCACTGTCTTTGACACAAGCTCCAGGGTAACAATATTTCATTCTTCCCCATGCATGTGAACCCATGATTCCTTTGATTAATTGGAATATGGAGGTTGTGTTTAGTGTTATATACACCTGTGATTCTGACTGTAACTGTGAAAATGTGTGTTATTGGAAGACAAGGTGCCTGAGACTCCTGAGGTGGTCATTCCGCCGTGGTGAGCTTCAGTGAGATCGATTTTGACCAGAAGGAACAGGAGAGAGCGGAGTATTTGTTTTAAAATGAGCAATCCTGCTGCACACTTTTATTGTATGAGCTGGAACTGACGCCTGGTCTCTTCATCACTGCAAGGAAAGATGGAATTTCTTCAAATGAACGAGTCTGAGTGCAGTTTGCACATAAAGAATGCAGTGTCAGTTTGCTAGCCAGCTGTGTTCTCAGAGTTTCTTTTCCTGTAGTAACTCGGTTTTCCCTGTTCTACTAGCGTGGTCCAGTTCTCCAGCCATCGCAACTGCAGGGGCTCCTAATTTAGAAACTGCCAAGTACAGCTTGATTAAATATATGTGACTGTGAGTGAAACTGTGTAAAAGTGTGTTAGTGAAAGGCAAGGTACCAGAGTGATCACAGATTCACAAATCTGTGTGAATTTACTGATCTCTTTTTTTTGTCTCATTCTTTTCCTCACTTATCGTGTCCTCTCTCCTTCTTTCTTTCAAATTTAAATTCAAATTCAAACTTTATTGGCAAGACTTTGAAATAGACTTTGCCAAAGCTAACAAACAGATGCAATAGGAAAGTGTCCTCCTGAGTCCTTTCTCCCTCCCTCTCCCTTCCTTTCTTTCTTGTCTTCCCCCCTCCCCCTTTGAACTGCATCTCTAGTTAGTATGAAGGATCTCCCCAGATCCGCAAGGACACTCTGTCCTGAATTGAGGGTTAGTGGTTGATGGCACACTGTATCTTGCTGAAGTGAGGGAATTGGGTGGGAGGGGTTGAGGGGTTGTAGTTGGCAGCTCAATGATGGCTAGTGGTTCGCAAAGGATTGTGGGATGCCTCAGCAAAGCCCGGTTTGACAGCAATTAGGAGTTTCCAAATAAATCCGGTCAAAATGAAGCAAAGAAGCAAAGAGGACACAGCAAAACAGAGTGCCTGTCCTTTTTTTGACGCCTCTGACTCACCGCGCTGTCAGAGGAAAGTGGAGAAACCCCGTACAGTTGTAAACGACACCGGTCATCACCGTAGGAGCACGAGAGAGAGAGAAATATGGAGAGAAACGGGAGAGAAAAGAGAATCATGCTTGCGGGTCGGCCACTCCAGTTTCCTATTTTTGGCGCGCAGAGGACGCGCGACGCAGCGTGAGGTGGACGCTTGGCCGTGGTGGGCGCCAGTGAGCTTATTCAGCTGATTTAGACCTGAGGGAGCTGGAGAGAGAAAGCCAGAGCAGGACATTAGTGGAGCGGAGTTCATTTCTGATGGGGTAATCCTCCCCGTTGCCTGCAGAGTTGGACTTTAACTGTATGAGCCCAAACTGATGCCCGGTCTCTTCATCACTTCAAGGAAAGATGGATTTTTTAAAGTGAAGAAGCCAGAGTCGAGTTTGTGCTTAAAGAATGCAACATCATTTTGCTTGCTAGCTGTTCGTGTTCTTAGCATCTCTTGCTGCAGTTACTCCATTTTTCCCTTGTTCTAATGACGTAGTCCAATTCTCCAGCCATCTGAACCACAGGGGTTCCTAATTTAGAAACGGCTTGGCGGAACAACTCTCAAGCACAGCTTAAACACCTGGGTCTGCACAACCTACACAGTAGAAAGTATTGTTTACATACAGGCTTACCTGTATTGCTGTAAATGTATCTATGTAAAAAAAGAAAGTGCAGGGGTGGCAGAAATCAGATTTGTGTCTATGACCACACACACACACACACATATATACATACATTTATATATATATATTTAATTATGTAGTTCAATCCCCCCCCCCCCCCCATATCACAGACTTGTCCTGACCCTGGTGGTCTGACCTGAAGTGGAGGTGTTGAGTGTTCCATTACTCTGCTATGTGTCACTCACCGCGTTCCAGCCGCCAAAGCGCCAAGACACGTCCTGTGCCAACACGGGGGAGGTGGATCTCATTATGCACTCAATAAATCACTCATTCACTCATTCATTCTGGTCAAACACTAGCAAGTGCACACATGTGCACACACACACACACACACACACACACACACACACACACACACACACACACATATATATATATATATAGACTTTCAGGTAGACACAAATAATCGCACACATGAACACACACACACAGGCATTTCTTATCACACACAAAGAAAGTGAGAGAAAGAGAGAGGGAAATAAAAAGTTGTGTACACACACACACACACACACACACACACACACAAAGAGAGCCCCCCCACACACATTTACAGTAGTTTTCAGTTTTATGTTCCTATATTACAATAAGCAGTGCTGAACAGTATTTCCATTATTAGGTGCTTTTGAGGTACAGTATGAGGGGGTGCCAATTCTAGCTGCATGAAGACGACATGTGTGAAAAATAAATTACAGATGAGGGGAAAAACGCACATAATAGAAAAGGGAAAAAGACCTGTTTCCTGGCAGGGTGGAGGATGCAGGGCTGCTGAAATCAGTTCAACATTTTTTTTTGTTCTATTCTGTACTATTCTTTTTTTTTTGTTTTGTTTTTTTTCCTCCTCGTCACCATCAATCTCCACGTTCAGGAAACGCAGCAGTCCACTTTTCGGAGCCAGGTGCCCACGGCCTGGAGGCCCGCCATTGCCTGGCACGAGACACAGATACGGCCAAACAAAAGAGGCATTTTTGCGGTGCCACTTGAGCTGTTACTGTAGTCGGCAGCTCCACCTCCGGGCATCCATTCACCCAGCAGCCCTCGAGCAGCCGTGGGTATGCATGGGCTCCTCCCCTGGCACTCTGCCAGAAGCCGCAGCTCTGCCAGGGGCTGCCCGTCTGTCCCCCTTTCCTTTCCGCCTGGTCCTGAGTGTCTGTTTTGCTTCTCGTCTCCGGCTCCTCTAATAGGGTGTGATGGCTCAGGTGATGGAGAGTTCCGGGATCGGAAGTTTGACACACGGACACACAAACGCACACACATACACACAACTAGTGCACGGTTAGTTACAATTTGAGGCCCTAAAAAGCAACCAGAGCCTTTGGTGGAACAGGAGCAAAAGTACTGCTGGGTTGCAATGGGATGCTCATCTCTCTTAGCATGCCAGAATCAAACAGCCACGGCAATGGCCGCCTTTGGGAAGAACACCCCGGTGCTTTTCTGAGCGGAGCCCTGGATGGATGATGGCGGGGTCATGTGGGTGGATATAGGTGGTTTTAATGGGAGGGGGGCTAATGGTTGAAGCTCAAACAGTCTGCATTCCTGCCGGGGGCTGCCTCCCATCTTTAGTGGCTCCTCTCGTGCAATTCCGATTTGATTTCAAAGAGTTTATAGCTGTGATTTACAGGCCACGGGGCTCTTGGGGACTCTCTCCCTCAGCTCCCTCTGCTTAGGAACTTCCACACGTGCGTCGGATGCACTCGCTGATCACTGTAGACAGATAGACATTGACCCAGACACGGTCTCTCTGTCTCTCTTTCTCTTTAGCACACATACACACACACACACACACATTCTCAGACATGCTGATACATTTGTTCATAGACACACTGAGTGGGGCAAAGAGAGAGAGAGAGAGAGAGAGAGAGAGAGAGAGAGAGAAAGAGAGAGAGGGAGAGAGAGAAATCATGAGGCCCTTGTGGAGTTGAGTAAAGAGGTTTCTAGGGGGACGCAGGGCTCTCAAATATCCTCCTTCATTCCAGGTTTATCCCCGGGCCCTCTATGTCCATGGGCCCGAGGAGTTGCAATCTATTTCGGTCAGGTTTACAGTTACCTAAATCACTGTAGGCGCTCCCTTTCCACCTCCTCCAGAGTCCTCCATCATACCAATGAGGAATCACGGCATTTTACCCTTAGGCGAGTATATGAATGCTTCATTTGCAGGCGGCCCAAAAGCCTGGCAGTTTGTCACAGCTCCTTTATTGAGTTCCCTTACAGGTTCGGAATGAAAGTAGCCCTCGTGGAGGCTAAACTTACAGTCGTAAATCTTGCTCATCGGTAGTGGTTGTCGCAGAGGTTTATCTTTAGCCAAGCGACAACACAAGACAAATCCGTTCGAAAATCACTAATTCAACAGTTTTGTCCAAACCTTGGATCCACTGCATGTGTAACGTTGACATTGCTTAGTCATAGGTATTTGGGAGGCCAGAGGAAATGAAAATGAAACATTACAATGGTAAACGTCTTCCAGAAAAGAATTACATTTTAGACTCCCAGCATGGATATTTTTAGGTCACCGAAATCTGATTTAATGTTGAATCTTGGTCCCTTTTGCATCTTGGTCTTTGATGAAATCCTCAACTGGCCCGCCATAATGATCTAGTGTGAAACTAACTCCAGAGCCTAGTAATTTTAGGCCAGTAACTCATGGAGCTGTCATAGGACTGGCTCACAGTCACAGTCACACTGTAGGGACTTCACAGTTCATGAGGTTCTGGAGCACAAGGCAAAGACAGTGGCAGGTGATTATGTACTGTAGGTGGTAATCTGTGGCCTCCAACCCGCCTTTCTCAACTGTGAAGAAATGCCCCATTTTCATCAATAATCTACCCAAACAACCACCAAGTCGTCCGCCAAAACCCATGCGCGCGTAATTCCATCTCTACTCTCGTGTCGTCGGGGACAGCTGTCTGCTGTGCCTAGCCTGCATTCTGACACCTCCACCCTGGCCACCCACACCAGCAGGTGGAGAGATAACCACCCGCTTGTACATCCGCCCTGTGAGGTTCTTGAGCACACATGCACACACACACACACACACTACCTCACACACACACACACACACACACACATGCAGAGGCCCTCGCCCATGTGGTTTAAAGCTAGGCTGTTAACGACAGCCCATGTGTTGCGTGTCGGTCGGGGGCCAACGCTAATAAAGATGGATCCACTTCCTGTTCACATTGCCCCCCGCCATTCTCTTCAGCGAGCTAATCTTGGGAATGTGTGTGTGTGTGTATGTGTGTGTGTATGGGCAATCAGCGAGAGGCCGGAGCGGAGCCACAAGCCCATCCGTTTAGATAGTGAGGCATCCCCTCTCTTGCACCGCTCGACGCCAGGTTGTGTTTATAGAACGGAGAGGGGTCTAGAGAGCTCGGAAATTACCGCTCTCGTATTCCTTCCCAAAGTGCGTGTTTCACATAGCCACTTTTAGAGTTCTTTTTTTCCATTTTCCATTCTCTCTCTCTCTCTCTCTCCCCACCCCCCCCACCTCCACTCTCAACCATTGGTTAAATAATGTCATGGGAAAAAGTGAATAATTAACAACAGTGATCTCACTATGAGCATATTCAATTTAGCATCTGGTGAATTGGTTAATTTTCTTGCCCTCGGGGGGGATTCAGATTTTTTTTTTTTTTAAGGAGAAAATTGTTTTAATTGTCACCCTTAAACCTCGGCATTTAACAAGTCTTTCAAATGAAAAGATTGTGGGCTTGAGAAAAGCCTGTCAAACAGAAGGGGAACAGGGGATATGGGAGCTGGGGGCCCCTTCCCTCTTCTCTCTCCCTCTTGTCTCTCTCCCTCTCTCTCTCTCTTTCACTCTTTCTCTGCAGCCCCCCTTTCTCTCACTGACTTACCCGTTCCTTACGGCTCTCCACCCAACTCTCTCTCTCTCTCTCTCTCTCTCTCTCTCTCCTGAGATGGTGGCCTCTTGGCAGACATGTGTAAATATCCCTACATGTCTGTTTTATCAATCTGCATTCTCTGGGCCGCTGCTCCTCACGCAAGGCGCTGATTGGAGACCCAAGGCCATCTGTCAAAACCGGCCATTCAGCCGCCTGGTCCCTGCAAACAAGGAGCCTGTCTTCCTAGGCCCCTGTACTAGCCAATCCTCGAAATAAGTTGGTTTGAATGACGGTGAAAAAAGCGAGAGAAAGTGTGCGGTGGACGTTACATAAACCCAAATTCACAATGTATTTGTAGGACAGCAGTCTACTATTTTTGTCAGAAGGAGGAAACCAAAGAAAGAAGCTGGGTAGACATGGAGGAAGGACTGAAAACGAAGGTGATTTTTTTTCTCTCTTTCGGCTGAGGAGGAAGTGCCACAGACTTAGAGGGTACACGTCTTGTGACCTCTTACTCTTACTCTCTAATACGTCAGTAAATAGAGCAGCCAAATTATGTGAAACATGATCCATTTCTGTGTGTGCGTGCGTGTGTGTGTGTGTGTATGTGTGTGTGTGTGTGTGTTTGTGTGTGTGAACAGGCGCGTGAGAACTGGCGCGACATGGCGTTTAGTAACGGTGACTGGATCAGAGCGGTTGGCTTTGTGGCAGCCAGCAGCCGTTTGATCATAGTGCCACACGAGGCCTGCGGTCAGATCAGCGACAGCACAACACACACACACACACACACACAAAGAAAAACACACACGCACACACCACCACCACCGCCACAGTCTACCCAAGCCCCAAGGGTGGGCTCACGTTGCAGTAGGTAGTGCTGGGGTGAGAGGTCGGTGGTGCAGGGGGTGGGGGGGATTGCTGATGGATTGTGGCCCAGAGCGTTTGGGTCAGACGGAGTCTGTCTTAAGGCTGTCTCCCAGCCTGGAGACTCCTGTTTACTGTTTCCACCTTGTGTGGAAACTTGTGTGTGTGTGTGTGTGTACAAATAGCAGCAGTTTCTATAGCATAGCATCCTAGCATAGCATAGTGTCTATTTGTACAGATTTTTTGTGTGTACTGTATGTGTGCATGTATGTGTGTGTGTGTGTGTGTGTGTGCACATCAAAGTATTTCAAAGTCTCTAATTACAATAGACTTACACTGAGAGTATGTTTTCAGTGTCATTGTGTGATGATGTGTCTACGTGGGGTGTATGTTAGAGTGTGTTGCCTGTTCTGTGTGTTTTCACACACTCTTTGTTTTCACACTGTAAACATTCTTGTATAGCTGCATGTATGTTGACAAGAAACCAGAGCAATTTTCCTCTGTCTACTCTGTGTGTCTGCTGAGGGGGACAGCACACTGCTGCTTAATTAGCTCCCTCGTGTCCTCACGCTGGTGCCGATGTGCTGACTAGCTTTTGGCCCAATCTCATTAGCGCAGAGGTTGCCTCCATCCCTTATTGCGGCCATTCCATGTTTCATTGCTAATCAACAGACTTGGCCTTGGCCACCACCACCACCATCTCCACCACAACCACCAGTAGGGAGCCGGTGTGGAACCGTAACTGCCACTGCTGTCGCTGTGCCGTGAGGCAACGAGTCTGCTTCAGCTGTCCCAACAGTGTGACTAATCCTTTGAGGAATGTGAGAGTCCATGCTTTGCAGTGGTGTATGTGTGTGTGTGTGTGTGTTGTGTTGAGGGTGGGGTGGTGGGCATTGAGGGTCATCCGGAATGAGAGAGACAGATGCACACCCAGTGCCAGGCCTGTGTATCTAGGGGACTGAAGCCATATGAAGCTGGGAAGGGGAAAGAGGGGTGGGTGGTGGTGGTGGGTGTTGAGCAGAAAGAAACTGTTTGGAACCCCTGTTCCACCACTGAAACCCAGGGGCAGTCATGCTTTGTTGCCCTGGGATGTCAACATTGACCTGGCACAAACCTTTCACTTTCTAATGTCTTTAGCTCATATTGAAACACTGTTTAGTCTTAAGGGTGAGAAAAACATTTGGGTCAAGATTTATTAGTAACACAAATTTTCACTGTTGAAAGCACACACCCTTAGTAAAGGGAGTCCAGTTGAAGAACTATCGTAGGCTAATGGAAAGGTGGAAATAATTTTCCAACAAAAAAAAGTTCTGGCGAGAAAAGGAACTTGCGTTTGATACCATTTCTCAATAGGCCTGTCCAGCAAGACGTGTTCAAATTTACGTGGGTGATATTGTAATTCAGCTGCCCCCACCGTTCCCCCACTAAAACCTGCGTCCGTTGACAGCTCCGAATTCCGTCATGGGAGCGATTGAGTCCAGACAGGGAGATTGAGGGTGTTTAAATGGAGAAGTTTGGCTGGTCTCTGGGAAGCCATTAAGTAGGGGTTAGGCTAGTCTGGGACAGTGCTGTGAAAAAAAAAAAAAAAAAAACTTTTGGTCCTCCTCACCCTTTGCACTTCAGTGCTACAAAACATAGATAATCAGACTCCATGTGTTTGCATTCAGCCCTGGGGTTTAGCAAAATAACTTTTAAAGTCATATTCTAGCCATCCTGGTATAGACACCTTGTAAATGGAACTGTGGAAACCATGCTGAGGTCATCTTATTCACACTTCTGACAAATCTGTGCACGGATAAAGTATGGAGCAGCTCTCTCTCTCACACAAGCACAGAAATGTGCCTACACGCAAACATGCACATGGACGGCAAGCCGCGCTTGCAAATCATTTACAGAATCCATATGAAGCTTCCACAGAAGCATATAGAACTGGTTCCTCGCCGTGTTATTGTGACCTAAGAGGCAGGTCATGCTCTCGGCAACACTGCCGTTTAGGAACCTAATGAGACACAAGCTTGTCTTGGGTGGCCTAAGGTCAACCCTGGCAGATATTTAATAGATTGGCGTTAGCCAAAACTCGTTAAGCTTTATGGGACACAATAAAAGGCGATACACCCCGTGGCTGTTGTTTCGGGCGAAAAACACACACGCGCCGTGGGCTTTCTGGCAAACCCGGAGCACGGAGAGAGCAAGAGAGAGCCACCGGAATACTTGTGCGTTTTGCTTCTGTGGGCTCATGCTAAAACCATTACGGTGATTTAGGTGATGGTCCCGGGTCCTGGATGAACTCCCTGGGATGACCTTAGCGTGTCGTGGCTGTCAGTGGACCCAAGGTGCGGAGCCACTGCTATTCAGATTCACACCAGATGGGAAACGAGCATTTGGGGGGAAATTGGGGAGGGGGGGGAGGTGATGGTGGAGGTGATGGAGGTGGTGCTGCTGAGCCCTTGTTGGTCCCTTACATCCTGGCACATTCTCACGCACTCACATATGCACACACACACACACGCACACATACCACAGATACACACAGCTGAACGTGTGTACACATGCATATGCACATACACACGTGCAGACACACACACACGCAAACACACATACAAACACATATGGACATATACACCCAAACACACATTTAACCTGCAGATGGAACAGTCTAGAAGTCACACGAAATCCCTTGACTGGGAGCTCTTCGCCCCCTCCATACATTGGTCTTCATCAGCCCGGTCTGGTTTGTGTATGCTTCTTGGCACATTTAGGCCTTTAACATCAGGACCCAACTCTGCAGAGTGACCTAAAGGCGGAGGACTAAATGAGTGAACTTGCATTAGGTGTGTTCCCATGAGGCTTGTGTTAGGGTTAGGGTTAGTTATGTGTGTGTGTGTGTGTGTGTGGATAAGGATGTGTGTGTGTGTGTGATGGGGGGTTTTATGGCGTGTCCTGGTGTGAAAGGAGAGAGTAACTTGTGTGTGTGTGT
>JAGFZM010000052.1:726387-738360 GCA_017657215.1 Limnothrissa miodon
GTGTGTGTGTGTGTTTAAGTGACTATATCCACAAGAATGCATTCCTACACACTTAAAGGTCTAGGTCTAAAATCAGAGTGCATTCCTTCTTTGAGCGCATGGCACATGCTTGTGAATTGCTTTGACATGACAACTCTCTGTCCTGGCCATTGAGGAATCGAGTTCTCCTGGTTGTGCAATCCTCTTTAATATCAACAGAGGAGGATGTGTGTGTGTGTGTGTGTGTGTGTGTGTGTATCTACTGTTCGCCCAGCACTGGCTGCCTGACTCATGAGGCATTTTTATCCTGCTGACTCCGGCTGTGTGGAAACTCCAGCACAGTCTTCTATCCTGGCTCCCTGGGTACAGTTTCAATCAAACGCTTCAATAATTAATCGCCTTCGTCAGGCCAGTGCTAAAACATTCACAAGGCCATTGATTTAGGGGCCTGGGAGGGAGGGAGGGAGGGAGGGAGAGAGGGAGGAAGAAGGGGAGAGAGAGAGGGGAAGGAGCACAGGCCTTTTAAGCCCCCCCTTGCTTATAGTGCAGTAAAAACTCCAGTTGCAGGCTCTAATTACGTTGCCAGTGCAAGAATGGACTGCAAGATTGTTGAGTCCGGTTCAATACTTTAAGGGGAAAAAAGAAGTAGAAAAACAATTGACGTCTGTCCCCTCGTGAGCCAGAATTAGACGCAGAGGGTCGTCCAAAACTGTAAATGTGATTCAGTAGTAGCAGAGGCTGAGGATGTGCTAGGAGAGCAGCTGTAGTAGCTGACAGACAGACATGGGAACAGAGCACCAAAGATGGAGGATGTGCGGCCGGAAAAGGACATCACTCGTCGACAGCGGTAGAGGGTGACAGTAAACACACACACTCGTTTTATTTTCTCCCCTTTTTTCCACTTCATTCTCCAGTGTCTCCAGCCAGGTGTATTTGATTAAGTGACATCCCCTATTCCCCTGCCAGAGGTCAAGGGTCACCAAAAGGAATAGAGAAAGAGAGAGAGAGAGAGAGGGGGGGAAAGAGAAGGGAAGAGGAGGAGGAAAGAGACATGCTGTTAAGAGAACCATCCACTCTCTTTCTCAGGCAAATAGAAATTTAATTGTGACGTCGCCCCCCATCTCGGAATTCTCATAATATGGCATTTGGCATTTGACCTCCCGCCCTGGTCTGTACCTCTTATCATAATAAGTGCAGCAGGCTACACTACACTTTGATAAACAGATGTGCATTTTTTCTCTGATAAAAACTCCAAGTAAGCTCTCAAAAAGCAGAACGTGATTTAGACTCTAGGAGCACAAACTAATATTATTTTAACCAGAGCGCACAGCCATGTAAACAGTTCATTTGGAATAGTGTCTCTGTCCGCTGAGTAAACGTACTTGCGCACACTCTCAGGCTTGCTCCAATGGGGATGTTTGGAGTTTGCTAAATCCCTTGTAAACACAGATATGCGTAAAAGTGATGTATGCTTTTTTTTCTTCCAGATTTATAAATTCGATTTATAAATTCAGTTTCATCTAGGAACTGCAAGCGGCGGTTTGTGGCCTTTGTCGGCAGAGGTGCTGGATCTTTGTATTTTTTTAATAAAGAGTTTAATAAAGCACAGGTAACAGGCGTGGAAGTGAGCGGCACAGTTTCATTTGGGCCCCGGCACATTCCATCAGGGCGGGAGAGAAGCCAGACTCCTGAAGCAGCTGTGGATGTCCCCGTCCAAGGGCCCTGATCCAGACGCTTTTAAATGGCTTTAAGTTGTTAGTTTCAGATGGGGCACTCTCCAATCGCTTTGCATTTTTTCTCTCTTCCTCTATCCCCCCCTCCCTCCCTTTTTATGCCTTTCTTTCTTTTCTTCTTTCTCTCTTTGTTTATTGATTGCCTATCATGGGTCACTCACCCATGATCACTCACAAATCTTAAACACACACACACGCACATACAAAATTGTATATAAACACGTATTTCAATGCACAGAATTTATAAAAATACAAATTCCTAATTGCAACTTGCACACTGAAACACATGGGCATACGTGGTAAAGGAAAACGTCAAGGTACCTAACTGATGTTGACCATGAAGTGCCATGCAAGCCATCCATGATCTCCCCAATTCCTCTGACCTGAAAGCCTTAATCTGGAAGCCATTACCTGAAATTACCTCAGAATCAAAGGCAGTCTGTCTGTTTTTTTTGTCTCCCTCTCAAATCTGTGGCAGGGGCCGCCTTCCATACGTGATGTTTCAAGCAGCAGCCCTCGCTCTTGCCAGCCGCAGTGTCAAAAAACAGAGTGTTGAAATTATCACCGTCCGATCGTTTTTGCGCTCCGAGGGCAAGCCCTGTGATTGGAATCCAAAAGTGCACCATATGAAAGGTTTCAGATAGGCTGTACCGGGACAACAAAACAATGGTAGTTTTCCCTCCTCCTTACTTGTGTTTTTACTTTCTTTTTTTTGCCAGCGGAACAATGTTATTACACTGTTCGAAGCAATTAGGTTGATTTCTGAAAGGGAAAAGACTGCAGCTTGTGAGATGTGAAGCGATGATAGGTCCAGATGAGTTATCTTAAAAAGCAAACAAACAAACGGCTGTGAACTGTTGCTAAGAATGTCTGTTTTCATTTTCACCCAATCCATCCTGGGATGCTAGCAGTGTCCTCTTTAGCACAGATGCTGTAATGCTATGATCTCGTGCCTCTTTCACATAGAGCTTTGCTTTGCATGATCTTCTTTCAATTTCGGTGACTTCTTGCCTTGGCTCGTCCAGGCCATGTGAATTTTCCCTCAGTCACGCAGCTACATGTTGTATCAATTACAGACATGGTTCCAGTGTTTTGAAGCACTTCGCAGCCGAGTCACACTCAATCAGCACGTAACAGATTTGTGCTGATGGAAATAGCTCGCGAAATAGTCACTGAGTTCACTGCCATCCTACCTCATGATCAAGTGTAAATAAAGGCAGAGTGATTTGTTGCAGTTTAATTATTGTTTAAGCAATGTAATGATTTAAGTTAATTACTGTGGATAAACGTAACCTTTATATGTTCGCAATGTTACGGTATGCAGAGGAAGCTTGTTGATGTTCAACCATCAGTTAGCTGAAACTGGCGAGGCTCACAGCTGTAGTGTGTCATAGCAGTTTCCTGACATGAAATTACATTAAGGAATCTGTTTTATACAATGTGGTGAGAGGATTTACTTTTAATCATAGTTGTTTGACTGATAGTCTTTGTTGTGCCTGTCACGCTTAAGCCTTCCTCCGGGTGAAAGAAGTGCCAGTCTTCGCAGCAGATAGCCCCTTGAAGGAGCACCACAAAAAAAAGACAAACCCGAGACATTTCTTATGTTGTGGAATCCACCCACAACTGCCTCGGAGCACCTTAGAACGAATAAATAAAGAAAAAAAAAGAGATTTAAAAAGGTCCCACAGAAACATGAGAACATCTCGCTGTGTGGTGCCTGAACACGGCCGACACGAATCTCTTTGTATAGAAAATGAGGTTGCTCTTTATGGCTTAGTGGGACTTAATTAAATCTTATGAGGTGGGGTGTGAAATTAGATTCATGCTTCATGACGCCCCACTCACAAGCTCACAAGTTTGTCAGCTTTATTGCCTTTACAAATGCAAACGTGCACTTTGAAAGACCTGTGTAAAGTAAACTGCTATTCTACATTGAAATCCTGTGCAGGAACGCAATAATAAAAAATCTTTTGATTCTGTGTACAATGGGTGCATCTCTAAAAATGAGGGGTGTAAATCAGTAACTGTACAAGCATGTTTTAAAGATTAAAGTTTTAAGAAAAAGTTGTTGGCAAAGTCCGGTTCTTCTCCCTGGCTCTCTTTTCAGGATTCAGGATTCTAGTTTATTATTGTCTGGGGTTGGATTTAGAGAAGGAAAACTGATCCCAAGTAATTCCCCACTGACATGTTCACTGTGGAAAGTCACGAGACAGACCTGGTGCGTTTGTATATGAAGGCAACAGCTAGACTTTATGTAGGCTGTAAGGGGGAGAAACCCCTGCAATAACTCTGTAATTGAGAACGCCATAGTTGCATGTAAATGATTATCATGGCCTCGTAATACAGAGTTATGATTGGTCTGATGTCCCCCTGGCCTGCGTTTGGCTTCTTTGTCCTTTTTATGACAGCTGGTTCCCAAATGAAACATTCCCACACTGTTCCTCCATCCAGGTAAATTTCTTTGTTGTGCTTATTTATTGCGCTGTTTAGTTATGATCTCACAGTTTCCGCATTGTTAAACTGATTGTGGCAGAAACAGCCAAGACAAATGTTTGCAAAAATTAACAACAGAACCAGAGTGTTCGGTTTACAAACTCGTGTGTGCCCTGTGCCAAGGGTAGAGCCGGCGGTGGAAGCATATTGCGTTATGAGGTAATACGACTGCGGGTTATTAAAAATAGATCCGAGCGAGAGATACGTGTGAGTGCAAGGGAATGTCTCTTCAGATGTTGGGAGACGCCTGGAAGAGAAGGAAAGAGTGTGCTCCGTGTTCCAGACCAGGCCTGTGTCGGAGAGTGGTCCGCTTCCGCTCCCTTGGCCACAACAATAGGCGCCCTTCCTGGGCTACGGCTCTGCTTCCTTTTAAGAGCCTAAAGAGGGCCTGAGTCATTTTCGTTGGTCGTCACACTACGACTGGACTTATAGGTGCAGAAGAGCTGGTGTGCACTTTTCTTATATGTATTTTTCCAATTCAGGACTAAAGTCACATTTGGACTGCCAACTTCACAACTTCAAAACGTCCTCCAAATAATAACACTTGGTCAATAACACTGGGATTCCAGTTTTTTTTTTTTTTTTTTTTAAGTTTCCCGTCATGCAACATGGAATATGAAATTTCTTCTCACTTAAGTGTTTGTCGGTTTGTTCCTGTAGTTTCAAAGCACATTTACTGGCCCTTTGTGCACTGCAACAAGCAGGCCAATAGCCATTTTACCATTTTTATTAGTGCATTAAGGCTAAGCTTTCTTGCTCCTTTTAAATAAAACTTTTTGCAGATTAAGCAATGAAACATAGTTGGGGCTCAGTGTTAATGAGAACAGCATGGCCCACGGTCTCTGGTGATGACAAGACCTTAAAGACGGCACTAAATAATGCCCCGTCACGACCCTAAGCTAAGATTAGCAGAGCCATCTGAGGATCTGCAATACTTGGAAGACAAACACATGCAAACACATGTGCACATATAGACACACACACACACACACACACACACACATGCAATTACTCACACACTCACCAGGTGTAAACACACAGACACGCACGTCATTCCATGCATACCTGCTGGTGGATGCACGCGCACATGCACACACACACACACGCACACACAATGCACACCAGTATTGCTGAGAACGTTCTTGTGGACTGTCTTTTCTAGTCGGCTCACGTCTCGAGCGGCCCGTAATGGTAATTCCTGTTGGCACGTGACTGAGTGCAAGGTCATTTGGCTGTTCCAGTGAACGGCGGGGCCATCCATCACGCCACTAAAGCCGCTAAAGCTCGCTTTTGTGTGGAGGAGGGTCTGCCAGCACAACCGACCCACTGACTGCTTTGAGGAAATATTCTTCTCCAGATTGCCACACACAAGTGTGTGTGTGTGTGTGATGGAGTATTTTTGTGTGTTGTGGATGCAAAAGAAAGAAATAAAAGACGCAGGCTAACAGATTGCTGTTTGCAGGTTGCTGATATTGCTTGTGCGTGAAACAGACAGAGATCACAGCATAGTTTGTCCATGCACACACATCTCTGTTAGTAGTGTGTGTGACCATACATGGCCTTGTGTCAACATGACAACACATGTTCAAAGTGAATGTATATGGTACAGGAGGAGCAGAAGATCAGAAAACCTTGTCAAGAGGAAGCTATGGAGATATGAGCGTCAGGCACAGGGAAAGAGGATATTGTTGTTTAATAGTCCCCCTGAATTCCTCTCACACGCTATCTGGGGCCGTTTATGCAGCATGTTTGGCTGATAAGCGGCGTTCTTAAGAACACATGTGGAGCGAGCCTCATGTGAACAATGCAGCCAGTGCGGCAGCATGGCACCGCTGTGGACATCGACAAGGTGACGGACTATAATCAGCAGACGCCTTATTCCCGCTGGACTTCCTGCCTGGTCTTCAGGTTTTAGTGTGACCAAGATGGATTAACTCTTGGTGTGTGTGTGTACATGTATGTGTGTGTGTGTGTGTGTGTATGTGTATGTATGTGTGATCATTGATCCTGTTTCTTTTCAAGATAAAAGATTACAATCGATCAGCTCTTGCCTGTTAGCTAGTCTCACAACTAACATGGACCCACATGAGAGTGGATGTTTGTAGGGCATCTCTTTGTGCTAGCTAGGTCACGGTTAGATGCAGGGTAGAGTAGAATGGCAACAATTGATTCCAGATATCTGTCCCAAAAATCACTGAGGTATCACATTTTTTAATTTATCTTAAAAAGTAGAAAACGGCACGGTTTTTGAGAACGAAATAATGGTTTAAAAGCGATATCGAAGCCTACCCCCCACCCTCCCCTTTTTTTCTTACGGTCACATGATACTGGAACTGAAGTCTTGTTTATTGTGCTTTGAGAGAATGATGAATAACTGTAGCGGCCAGCTCTCCTGATCCGCAGACTGATAGCGGGGAGCTGGTGGACCCGCTGCCCAGGACAGTCGGACGGCGAGCCAAAACAGGAAGATGGGATAGGCTTGGGTTTCACGACTTCTCCACGAGCCAAAGACTAACTCTCTCCAGCTGACGAGGAACCTGGTGGACATTGGGGCTGGTGACTCAAGGGTTTTCCAAACAGGATCATGTTTTTGAACTTTTTTTTTTCTGAATAAAAAGTACAACAAAAGTTTACATAATACCAGTTTCTGACTACAGACTGACATAACTGAAGGTAATATGTACAAATATGGTAAAAGTAGTGAAAATAGTGGAAAACTGAATTTGTTAGAAAAGGAAGGGGAATTACATGCATGCACGAGCTTTAGTTACACACACACACACACACACACACACACACACACACACACATTTGCACACACACCTAAACACGCACAAACAATTCAGTCAGAACACACACATACTGCAGAAATGCTTGTACTGAAGTAACCATTGTAAGCTCCAAAACCTAATGACAGTTTTATAGAAGGAGCCAACCTGTGGTGTGTGTGTAGGTGTCTCTCTCTCTCTCTCTGTGAGTTTGTGTGTGTGTGAATGTGTGTGTGTTGTCACCAGAGAATCAGATTGTGCCTGTGTGAGGGAACTAAGTGATGAGCTCAGGGAGAAATCCTGCTGAGCCTTCTGAATGTGACCCGCCGTGCCACACTGAAATATTGGCAGAGTGGCTTAAATCGGATACATTTTTTACCAGGGCCACTTTTGGCCATGTAATAGAATAGTTGTAATGGGTAATGGACACTGTTGCAGCTCAGCCACAATCGATCGGTGGGATTGCGATACACTTCTGGTGTTGTCTTGCTGTCTCAACGATTTGTTTTTTCCTCCCTGTCAGCCCTCATTCGGACCACTCGTGTCGAGAGGCCTCTCTGCATTAATGGTCCGAATTGAAAAAGAGAGCCGAGTTGGAGAAGTTTGCAGTCGGCCCTTTGCACAAGAACATATGGTAGTTATACGTCAAATGCAGAACGGATTTTATTGCAGGTGTCATAGCATGCACTGGGTGATTTCTTACCCTGGGGAAGGCGCCAATTTTTTTTCCTTGCAAATGCATCTGAACAGGAAAGCCAAAAAGGATTCTTACTTGTATACACACCCTGCTTTTGCAAGTGTGCATACACTTGTGTGCGTGCAGGTATGCAGGCTCTGCAGTAGACGAAGAGCATGTACATTGGATTTGTTTTGCCCCCAAGTTCCCAAGATTTTTCACGAGTTTTTCTTGTCTCTCTGAAATTCTTCTTGGGAACAGAAGCAAAGACACCTCTCCCTGGGAGTCCTCATTCGACTCCATTCGAGGGTCTCCCATGCTTCAATCAAACCAAGGCCGCTGACAGGGCTAAATGGAAGAGGTAGCAAAGCCATTAGACGTGCAATTAGGCAAACAGCGGCGCTCTGGTTTCCGCAGAAGACTGATTCCTGCTCGGGCCTCAGAGCCAGACGCAGCTCCTGAAGCCTGGTGGGAACGCACGCCGCCCTGGTATTTTCAGGATGTCAGAAAAGAACAAGAGGGCCCTTAAGTACCATCAGCCAATCAGCAGCTCGCGTGTCAAAGCCTTGTGAAAATGATGCCAAACAGGGCCACGGTGATGATTTGATAGATTACCACACAATACCCAGAATAAATACACCCAAGAATTGCACTTCATTTTGCAGTTCGTTTTACTCTCTTATCTGATACAGGCACACATTATATCATATACACTATGCCCATAAATCTTGGTGTGGACTCCTGGTCATTTCCTTGAGGATGCAAGTGTTGACTTTAACCACTTTTACCACTACCAGATTTTTAACATTGTTGATGGCATTTCAGTGGAGTGTAAAGCAGGAGCCTAATGGTGGCTAACCCCAGCACGCGGTGAACGGGCTTCCTTTAGAACTCAGAGGCACAGACGGAGAACATGGCGAGCCGAGCTTCACCCCCCTAACCTGTCGTGACGGGCCGTTCCAAGCGGGGCCAGTGGGGAACCATGTATTTGGAGGAGAAATTTACAAGGGCATGTTGTTCCTTCATCCTGTGTTTTTCTTCATCCCGTGGAAAAATATGGGAGTTGGGGCTTCACGTCTCCTCTTGTAAATGTCGCCCCCTTAAAATCTGACAAGCTGTGTTCGCAAATGGGAGCACCCCCATAACTCTCCCCCAAACACATGCTTCTATTGTAGGATAGGTCATGAAATACACCTCCTGGTGAATTCAAATGGGCCTATTTAAGGGTCTCCACCAACTTACTATAACTTCGAATGTCACTGTAGTTTATGACTGACTATACACTTCTATCAGTGATAGATGCACATGATGCACACACACACCCACACACAGGCACACACACATACCCACAGACACCATGTCGTGTTGGTGTGTGTGTGTGTCTGCAGAGTCAACAAAGTGGAGAAAAATAGAAAGAGACAAAGCCAATAAGATGTGCATCATCACTTGAGGACCTTCCAGGCTCCCCTCTCTCTCTCTCTTTCTCTCTGTATCTCTTCTCTGCTCCCTAGGTGCCTTTCAAACTCTCTCCTTGCAGTAGAACTGCTGAGTTGGGACAAACATGACACTAAATAGGATAGCTGGCTCAGCTTGATTACAGCATCCCTGTGTGCTACACAAGTCCTAAAAAAAGGAAAGAAAAGAAAAAGTAGAGTAAAAAATAGATGAAGAAAAACAAGAAAAGCTCTGATAACATCCCGGGAAGGACAGAGAAAGTCTTGTCGGAAGTCGAGTGGGACCCTTCGTATCACGGGTTACTGAGGAGAAGGGAGACCTCAAAAGAGAAGAGCAGATGATTTGATAGCACGCGGGCTGGCTCTTGGCACCAAGGGACTGATGGCAGAGCAAGAAAAGCATCCTCATTAGGCAGTCCGACTCCCTCGGACTCCCCCGGTACATTACGATATGCAGCGTAGAGGGTTCCAGAACAATCTTGTGTTGCTAAGGTCAGCGTGACAGCATTAGAAGGACATACTAAGTACAAGTGGAGCATGATTAAGGCTTAGAGAGATGGTTTAGCTCAGACAAAGTCAGACCAGGCACAGGTCCACACTGATATCACCGACTCTTAAAGGTGAACCAGGACAAAGCTGCAAAACTTGGAGAATGCTTATCTCTCTGGAGGTGACTTCAGGAAACACATTTCTTTGCCTGTGTCGGTTTGGCTTTAATTTCTCTGGCTTTTTCATCTTTATCAACTTGAAATCAGCCATCTTTGGAATTCCACCCTGTAAACGTGTCAGACACCAAGAGATTTGTCTTTTGTGTCCCGAGCCCAGGCTTAAGAGATCCCGCTTCACTCCGATCCCCTTTTTCAGGCCGTACATAAGCTGGAGCCTGGGCCCTGGGTGATCCAGGCCTTCGCCTTAGGGCCCACCCGGATCTCCAAATCCACTTTAGCAGGCTTTGATCAGCTTATCATCCGTGGCCTTTTGCGGACCCCCATTCCCTGCATCATGTGACGACTGAATTTTTTTTACTTTTTACCCAGGGAAGAGGCTCGTAAGCTTAAGTCTTTTTTTTTTTGTTCTTGTTTTATTGGCAAGACAGAGGCCCAGGAGTCCTGTGATTTACGGATAAATCCTCTTTCTTTTTTCCTTTTCTCTCCTCCTCTATTCAATTCTTACCAGTTATAGTGTCCCTGGCACTCTCTAAACCTTCCTTAGAGGATTGTGTGTGTGTGCGCGTGTGTGTGGGAAAAACATTGTAATGCATGCAACATTACTCTAGCAAACTTTTTAATTCACTCCCAGAATAATATTGTTTGCTATGTTTACATAGCCACTCTTTGGCCTCAGAGAAATTAATGCGTGCTCCTATGTTAGAGCCTTTTGCCGTGAGTGAAAAAAATCATTGTTTGGAGACTGTTTTTCTCTTTGGTCTGTTAGATAAATGCTAAGGCCCGGTTCTCTGTGTTCTGTCTGTGCCGTGACTTAGTGCTTTTGACTTGACAAACACACATCTCGAGCCATGCTCTTTATAACAACAAAGTTGAAGCAGTCATAGCCATGGTGATTTCTGACAGTGCCCTCCTAGGCACTGCAGAAGCCTTCCTAGCACAGTGCAAGTAATTCACAGGGTAACCATGAAGAATGGGACATTTTTCCCATAGGTTTTCTTATCCCATGTAAAAACGAGCCTGTTTGAATCTCTGTGATGTCTTCAGTATTGTGATGGGGCACTGTTATGCCAGCACCTTTCACTTCTCGTTTGAGTAGACGTGAAAGACGTGGGAAAACAACTGCAGTTCTGTACCAAAGGCCGTGTGGAGAGGAGAGCGCGCTTTGCTAAGCAGAACACCAGGGCGCACACCAAGGGCCTTCCATTTAATTGAGGTTATGATGATGTCATTAGCCTCATCTGCTCCTCTCTGAAGTGATGATTTTACGCACGACTCCTCAGCTGTTGGACTGAAACGCTCCAGTCACTTTGCTAAATGACTCACACGTCTGATTTTTCGCTCTCGTTTGTTTTTGAAAGCCCATCCACTGGCTATGATATAAACTTCAGAGGGATGGTCAGAATTAGTTGCGTCATTTCACTTGTGCGGGATCCAAATGGAACCAGGCCATCCTTTGGTACACAAGCTTTTAAAAGTGCTCTCCCTTTCTTTTGTGCCCTATTACCGTCTATGGCTAACATGGCCTGAGTAATGGCTTGACTTTTCCATTCACCTTCTCCTTTTGATCTGCTTAGCTATTGGCCATTCAGCCATCATGTGGAGTGTTGTCTTCACTCATGAGACTGGTGGACGTTGACCGTGAAAAATGGCTTTTGTTGTTGCTGGTGGAGGATGACTGAGGAGGTGTGGGTACGACAATGATTTAGTGACTCTTTCCAACACGTGCAATAGAAAGAGCTGGACCTTCCTCCCTCCATCTCTGTCTTGGCCTTTCTTTCTCTCTCTCTCTCTTTTCTCTCCCACATTACTGTTTCTCTCTTTTCCTCTTCTACAGCTGGAACGGAGCGAGGCCCCTGACCCCTGTGCTATCTTGCGCTTGGCGAGCGTGTTTGTCTTGGCCATTCCTCGGGTATTAGGTAGCCAAAAAGGGAGAGAGTAGAAAGAGTGGGAGAGAGCCTTGGGTGCAGTTGAGCTTTCTGAACGTGTCTCGTGTCTGTTTGTGAGTAAGTTCTGTGTGTGTGTGTGTGTGTGTGTGTGTGTGTGTGTGTGTCTGCATAAGTTCACATTTGAATGTGTGTGTAACTTACTGCACATCTGTGGATGATGTCTGTGTGTGTGCATGTGTGCGTTTGTGGGCTTCTGTGTGTGTGTGTGTGTGTGTGTGTGAGAGAGAGAGAGAGAGAGAGAGAGAGAGAGAGAGAG
>JAGFZM010000052.1:738370-749673 GCA_017657215.1 Limnothrissa miodon
CACACACACACACTCCTCTTAGCCTGTGATGGTTGACCCTCATCACACAGGGAATGCTCCACTTCCCTAGTAGTGAGTGGAGACCGGCAATCGGAGTGAAATGCAGAAGCTTCCAGACACAAGAGGCGCACCCATAAGTTTATTTTAGGACATGTGTCCCCGCTAAACCTCCTCTGGTAGGAGGGTTCAACGACCCCTCCAGAGCTGGTGCTCTTCTGACCGGTTCCACATGCTTCCTTTTTTTCTCTCTCTCATGGAGGCAGAAAGCTGTTTGATGTAACAGGTGCTTTAGAAATCTCTCCGTGTTTTTTTCTCTCCTCCTTTTGGCAAGTGGTGACTACATGTGTATCTTCAGAGGTGTAATTGATCGTAGATAAGCTATTTGCCACCCCTGCATGAATATGAGAGTGCCTTTCATACTTGGAATTTGAAAGCATGCATATATATGCATGTATGCAAAGCCCTCCCTGGAGCTTTCTGTTGGAAGCCATATTAAGCCAACAGTTGGTCAAAGGATTTGGCTCTGGGCTTGAGCTCTTCATTTGACCGTGATAGATGGAAAAGCTAATTGTGATCTATTGCACGGAGGTTATGCGGTGGATGTCTTCATCTGATGAGTGGTAGGGGAAAGAGAGAAAACGAGAAAAAGACAGAAAGGAGAGAACGATGGAGGAAGAGAGGGAGACATACAGAAGAGATAGACAGAGTGACAAACAAGTGAGAAAGAAAGAGAATGCGGAGAGTGAGGGGTTCAGAGAGAGTAAGATATACAGACAGAAAAGGGAGAGGAAGAAGGAAAGAAAGGAGAATGAGAGTAAGGGATGCAGACAGAAGAGAGTGAGAGAGAGGAGATCAGGAGTAAGAGAAAGACAGAAAAGGGAGTAAGAAAAGGAGAGAGAAAGAGGGGTATGAGAGTAAGTGATAAAAACAGAAGAGAGTCAGGAGTGAGAGAGCGAGGGAGAGAGAGAGAGGGGAGAGTGAGAGAAATAAAGACAAACAGGAGAGGATAAAAGGGAGAGTGAGACAGCTGACCTGCGCTGTGAACAAAGAGGCATGTGCTCCATGGAATGTTCTCTAAACATGCCGCACCTGGATTTCTCCTCTTCCGACCACTGCAATTCCCCAATCCCCTCTCGTAAGTCTTCTCCAGACGGAATGATTTTGATAAATGATGATTTCTTCCTCCGCCACAAACACTGCGTTGCACATCCCTCTCAGTGAACCTGCTGAGGTGAGAATGTAACCTTTGACATGGAAGTGAAAGACCCTAAGCGATGCATTCATGTGGCGTACAGTCTGTCATCTAATATGCCATCTGAGTTCTGTGCCGTTCACAGCTGTCTTTCTCCTCTCCGTCTCCGGAGCACGCACATGAATAGAGACAGCGAAGGGTCACGACCCCTAAACTTCTGCAAATTTAACCCGTTTCGTTGTTGAAAATGTGACATGTTCTATTGATCTGATTTCCTTTGCAGCAGACGGCCGCAGAACAGGCAGACGATACTAATTCACGGTTTCCAAAAAAGAAAGTTCAACTCCTGGGCAATGAAAAGGAAATGTAGTTAGTTTAATGGCATGTCACTCTTGGAAAGTGAGGGAAAAAAACAGCCAAATTTAATTATTCCCATTTGTCGAACAGTAAGCCTTTTTAACCTTTGCTCCACCACCTTGTGTTGTTTGGAGCAATTCATTTACAGACAGTTATTATGATTCCTTGCCCACACAGGCAGCTTGTGCCATGGCCGCTGCTCTGTTGCTGCGCTTACACTCGCCTAATTCAATACAACTCCCATGTGACAGATTGGCCAAGTCACAAGCAAGGATTTTTTACCCATTTTCGGTGATAGCCTCTTTCTCTCTCTCTCTCCCTCTAGCTTTCCTTCTCTCTCTCACACTCTCTCTCTCTCTTCCTCAATATCGCTCTCATTTTCTCAATTCCAAGTGTTGCCCATATGTTCAGATAGTAAACATGTCTATGAGAGCTCACCTTGAGCACTTTGACCTCTCCTTTACCCTTGTTAAAATATATATTCCCTGTGCCGTCTCTTAAGTGGATGTAGGATTACTGCTACAGCAGCCGGCACTCCATACCTTCATCTTGGGCCTCTGTCCTCTCCTCCTTGCCCCCTCCTTCCCTCTCTCTATCTCTCTCTGGCTTTATCTGATGGGTGTCTTTGATGTCGGAGGCCTCCATTACCCTCTGATATTTAACCGTTTGGGTTCTTGCTAATGCGAGTCGTCACAGACACCTAATAGCAGAGGTCAGGCTGGTCTGCGGTAACTCCCAGGGTTGTGGAGAGGCAAGGGTCGGGTGGGGTCAGTATGGGATGGGGATGGGGATGGGGGTGGTTGGTGGTAGTGGGTTGGGGTAGGGAGTGCTGGGGAGGAATGGGGATTGGGCCTCCGATGAGACCAGAACAGAACAGACCTGTCATCACAGAAATGGTCAGCTGCCCTGACATGCGGGTTGAGAAGAAAGATGAAAAATAGTGTGTGTGTGTGTGTGTGTGAGTGTATTGGGGTTGTTATTACTAGGGGCCTCACTCTATACCCCTTCTCTTTTCCAACCAGTCTTTTGTCATGCTTTGCTGAGCCGCTGACACAGTGCGTTGATGAACTAGTCGTGTGATGGCCATTGGCCAGTGTTCTCTACCTACAACAAGTCCTCATAGGAAAAGAGCAGTCATTCTCTAAGACAGGGCTCTCTTCATCCATGCAGACTCTAGGATTTGATGTGCAGTGAAATCAGTAGAAATCTACTTCACCACATTGCTGAGTTCTATATGGTGTCAATATGCTGAGCGATGGGCAGGAAGTGATTTTTCACATCTCCTGTTAGTGCAGTGACTCCCACGGCTTCCCATCCATTATTCTATATTTGTACTATTTTTATGTACTGTATTTTGGTTCAGGTCATCTTTCATAGACTCACTCATATAGAAACAAACTCCAGGGCCTAATATATAAACATACATTATATACAAACACACACTAACACACACACACAAGAGAGAGACTTTTCAGAGAGTGTTGAGTATTTTTTTTTCTTGGTCTCTCACCTAAATCACAGATTTCACTAATTGCAGTGAGAATATCTCATGCTCAGGATTTGTGCTTCCAGAAAGACTGGGGGCACTTTTTTTCACTCTCAGACACCAAAGCTGGTCCTATGTCCCATACACCCCCCCCCCCTTCCCCCCTTCTTGAAATGCCTTTTGGTTCCTGAGTGTCTGTCATCCTGTCTCCCTAAACCCACCTAATGAATACCATTATCCCCACGTCTATGACATTCTCTCGCTGGCCATTTGTCGGTTTGACCTTAAATAATCCACGTCAGCCCTGGGTCCTTTGGGCCCCTCTCCATACACACATGCTCTCACACACACACACACACACACACACACACACACACACACACACATTTTTTGTCCACTCAGAAAGGCTTGTGCATTGTGGAGGTTTTTTGCCAAGTGTGTGAAATTATGCATGAGTCTAAGAGACAGAAAGACATAACAGTCAATCCCTAACGAGGGCTCTTGCCCTCCAAGATTTCTCACTTGTCCCAGACTTCAACTCAGCAAGCAAGATGTGCTACAAAAACTGAAGTTTCCGGGGGACCAATTAAGTAGTAAATACCAATACCAGTTACGTCATTTCTTTTCTGAGAGGAAGACTGCTCAAAATTTAGCACATTTTCTTTCACATTATCATTATTAGACATCTGGCAGGACTCTGTACTGTAGATACGTTGCTCTAAAGTGGACAGTTTGGTTTGAATGTGTGTGTGTGTGTGTGTGTGTGTTTCAG
Organism: Limnothrissa miodon; assembly: GCA_017657215.1. NCBI lineage: Eukaryota > Metazoa > Chordata > Actinopteri > Clupeiformes > Clupeidae > Limnothrissa > Limnothrissa miodon. The sequence continues at coordinate 742,178 of JAGFZM010000052.1, forward strand.
TGTGTTTCAAATCAACAGGTGTGTGCTGGGCCCTCGGCCTAGTCACGTTTGTCTGAGTCTCAAGGCAAGCCTCAGGAGAGGACAAAGTCACCAGGGGTTACTCAGGGTCACTCAAGCAAGGCTAGAAGCCAGAAGGATGTCTACTGGACCCTTTGCCTCCAGGCCCTAGTAATGTGCTTAGCTGTTTGTGTGTATATATGTGTGTGTGTGTGTGTGTGTGTGTGTGTTTGTTTGTGTTTGTGCGTACTGTACTGTATGTGTGCATGTGTGTCTGTGTGTGTGTGAAGGTGAAGGTGTGTTTGTTCATCTGTGTAACCCTCCCCAGTGTTAAGACAGCAGACACAGTGGGGGCATGGCCAGCGCTTACAGCAGGTTACACATGAGTCTCTCCTCTTGTTACCCTCTTAATGGGATTCATATGCTTAGTGTGTCATGGTTCTACTCTTGCATTCTAGGAATGTTCTAGAATTGCCGGGCATCCAAAACTGATTAAGCAAACCAGAAAGCACATGCAAACATATACAGTATGCAGCATATTATATCCTCCCTGTGAAGTTATGAACCCATTTAAAGAAAATTTCACTTCGTCAGATGTTTCCATGACACCCGCTGGGAAGCACAAGTCTCTGTGATGTAACAGCACTGCAGTTTTGTCTGTGTCTGACCCCCAAAGGCATGATGGGTAATTAAAGCACAGATTTTTGTACGTTCATGTGTTTGTTTTTTTACTGCGGTACAGCCCCCCTTGTCAACAGGAGCTTCTCCTAAGCGACAAACATGCGCGCACCCAATGTTTGCAGCACGCTGTAGGCATACATAGTCTACATTAAACAATAGGCTGCACAAAAAGCACTCTAACCGGTAATTGAGTGTTTCATAAACCATGTGAGACGTTAAAAGGATGCTATCTGCATTGATGCATTGCATCTACATTCCAACATAAATGTTTATACAGGGGCAACATATTTCAGACTACACTGTATACTGTGCAGTGGTTTTGGAGGTTGGAATTCATCATTTGGAGTGTCAGTGTGGGTGAGAACACAGTGAAGGTTGCCAGTTTTTCGGAAAAGTACAATTTCATTACAGTGTAAATACCTCGGTAAAAATGAGGCCAATAATTAGCTGTGTTTTGATTAACATGTTTCCCTTGAGATGCATTTGATAATCATTCTTAGAATAATACAATATGGGCATGCATCATGATTAGGCTATGTTATGGGAGTGCATGTGTTTTTGTGTATAATTGTGTGTGTGTGTGTGTGTGTGTATGTGTGCCTGTACTCTAACTCAACTGGTAGGGCCAAATGCCAGCAACCATATGCTTTAGAGAAAACATCTACTATATGAATGAAAAAATGAATGAACGCATGAATTTATGCCTAATGCACACATGCTTTATTGTGCTTACACAGCTTGTGGGAATAGGCCCAGAACGTCATCATTCACCGCACTCTATTATGTTCTAAGGCGAGCACTGAATGGTGGACATGGTGGAAATGTTTACAGGTCTGAAATATGGATTGTTTTCACAGTCCTGTTTAAACTCAATGCACAAACCAAAACATTTTAACAGATCATACCGTACAGATTGAGATGCATTGAAATGGATTTTGTTGAGGTTGCCAAAACTGACTTTAGTGCAGTGCTGATTTGCAACTCTCTCTCTCTCTCTCTCTCTCTCTCTCTCTCTCTCTCTCTCTTTCTCTCTCTCTCTCTCTCTATCTCTATGCTATCTCTCTCCCATTCTGCATATCCTTGTAATATTGGCTGGTCTCAATCACTGTCAGGGTGATGAATGGTCTTAATTGAAAGCATTGATCTTGTTCTTCTAGAATATTAAGACTCTGACATGAGAAATCAATACCTAATGATCAGCTGTGCAGTCAAACAGAAAAGCAGAAAAAATCTCTAGGAAAGAAATGCCAAAATCATTAGTGAGATAGACATAGAAGTTATTATTAGGACAGTTGGAATGGCAAATAGTTTGTCAAGAAATGCAAATCTTTTATATATATATCTTATATCTTATATATTAAGAAATATGTCAAGGACAGTTGTCTAAGCAGGTCTGATTAGCAGAACAATCCTGTTCTATTTGTGAGCTTCTAAAGGCCACTGAGGCCACCCCCCATCCCTCCTCCACCACGCCCCTCCCCCCTCCTTTCCCGTCCCGCCAGCGGGTCATTATGGGGTCCGATGGGGATGCTAATCAAGCTGCGTTTAACTTGATTGGTCCCCAGGCCCCTTTGCAGTGCTTGCCACATCCAGGCGTACATTTATGGACCTCAGAGTGCATAGTGCAGCAAGGGCCATTTGATGGAGTGTGTGTGTGTGTGTGTGTGTGTGTGTGTGTGTGTGTGTATTATGAGTATGGTGTGTCATTTAATGATCCTGATCAGGTCCAAGTGCCACATGTCATAACCTGTACTGTACTTTCTAAAACCATTCTGGTTCTTTCTAGTCCAAAGCCCTGTAAAGAAAGTGACTGGTAAGTCGGAGTAAGGAAACTTCTAGAACCCTCAAGAACATTACTGGTAGTATACAATGGCCATAAACATCCCACATAAACACTACAAAGCAGGGCTTTCCTGTAACTTTTATGTATACATGCCGGATATACAGTGCTAATTGGAAGCTCTAACTATTTGGTCAAATCCGGAATGGCACGCCTGGGCAGTTGTTGTCATAAACAATTCTGTGGTTTGTCTTACAAAGAGCACATTAAACATCAAAACAGCTTCATATTGCACTTAAACATTTTATTGGAAAAGTCATGAAAATAGATAGTTTGTGTATCCATACAGAAATACACACACAAAGAGATGTGTATGCACAGTTTACCCTCGCCTTGAAGTCCTCTTTGAGGTACTTTTTTTTTTCCATTGTTTTTTTTTTTTTACTGACAATGGGTTCTCTCAAAATGATCTGGAGTGGTTTCCAGTTATTGCGACACAGTCTTGGAGGAGGGAGCAGTGGATAGAGGCGTAGTCATCTGACTCCAGACCGTTGTTGGCTTGCCTAATTACTGTTTTTGCCAAGGCTGAAGTGAAATTACAATGGCAGTATGACTGGCAGCAGCCTCCGCTCTGGATAATGCATCTCCACTCATAAAAAAAGGGAAACTCTTTGAAAGAATTTCTGGAATCTCTGTCCCTGTCTCATCCTTCTCTCTCCATTTCTCTTTTTACAGTCTTCTCTGAAAGCCACTTTTCAGCCCACTCTGGGTTTGTCATGAAGCCTGCTCTTTTTTTTGTTTTTACTCTTCCTAAACTTCCTGAAAACACATGGAAAAAATGGCGTTGTAAAAAGATAGGAGAAAATGGCACATGACGAGCCAGTGAAAGTTAGATGTGACTCTCATAGCCCTGACATTGGGATGGGTCCCCCATCCGTGCCTGCTGCTGCCCAACTACAGAGACGCCACACTCAGGGCTGTCACGTGCACAGCCACCCTTTAGTCCACTGGTACATGGGTCTAGCACAAGCACTGCTCTGCACTTTGTTTGCTCACGTGAAAGAGATCCGAGACTTAAAAAAATAAAGAGCGTGAGACAAAAAAAAGAAGAAATGACCTGGTTTCGTCAGCTGTGGCCCTTTGGTTCCAGCCATCAGACATCTGAAGCTCAGCTCTCCAGCTCCCCTCCTGATCTGCCCTCTCATTAGACTGCCGGTTAGCCTGCACTAAGTCCCCTCACACTTCAGAGCGCACACACACACACACACTGGCCCTTACCCACTCCTCTACACAACACTCCTCTCATCTTCCCTCCTATCTGATTTTTGATCTGGTCTTCCCATGCCTGGGGGACAGGGGTCGGCAGACAGAGGACCCGGGAGTTGGAGGGGATTAAACCGGCTATAAATATTAACCGAGTTTGTGGAAATAGGCATGATTTCATCTCCAATCAAGACCTCTGCCACTTACTTGCACCCCCTCTCCACCTCCCCCCACTAGCCATGGCATTACCTTTGAAATGGATCCGTGTGAGGGGACAGTGGGTGAGAGGTGATGGAGGGGGGGTTGGAGGAGAGGGTTGGCTGGAAGGATGAGATGTGCTGCATCCAGGGCTTTGCACCAGATAGATTCGTATCCAAATGGCTACCTCTTATCTTAATATAGTCCCGAGCCGCTCAAAGTCATCTGTTATTGTAGTCAGCCATCCTCTTAACTCTCGCTGACCCTCTCACTTCTACAGTACAAAGCGGTTGAGAGTGGGAGGAGGGGAGGTTGGGTTAACTAGCTCTTATTCCTCTCTGAACTGAAGCAGAAAGAGGGATTAACCAATTTGAAAGATGTATTTCCAGCTAGCATGCGGGTTAAGCTGTCACGAAGCTCCTACATGCTTTATTTTTAGGAGCCGTGGCGAAATGACCCAATTATCTGTTTTAGAATCATGCCACGCCGATGTTTGCTGGTCCCAGGCTCAAAGCAGTGACGGTTTGCATGTGTGAGCCTCCGAGCCTGTGTCCTTCACGGAGAAGAGTATGGAGTCCTCTTGCTCCGAAATTACTCTATTAGCGTCTCCACTTGGAATGCAAGAGAGATGAAAACCTCTGGATGAATAATTCAGTGTTGGTGTTCAGTGCAGCGAGAAGGGTAATAACGAGCGATTTGACATAGGCCCACTCTAGAAGGGGAAAGCGATCTCACATCGGCAGCGAGCGCAATTAGTGGACTCGATGAACTCAGGCTCGCCAGCTACTACCAGGTGCCACCGTAGGACTGAGCCCGTCTTATTCGCACGGCATGAAGTGATAATGCAAATGTGTTTCTATTCCTGGACACTTTATCAACCCACTCACCCTCCCTTCCCCCCTCATTCCTCCTCAAGAACTTTTAAGGAAAAGCCTATCAGGGTTTCTTTTGTAAACGTCCTTCTTTGTGCCTCAACCTTGGACTGAAGTTGTTCTTGTGATTGGTTCCACTTTTTGCAACTTTGCATCCAAGGGCCGGTGTTATGTTTTCATGTCATGTTTGTTGTTCAAGTTATCCTTTGGTTTCACCACTCCATTGCTCTCTCATCTCACATCTCACTACTCTCTCTCTCTCTCTCTCTCTCTGTTGTCCCTCTTCCCCTCTCTGTATTCTCCTCTTTTTTACTCCTTAAATGGAGTACGCTCCATATTAATCACTTCAAGCTGTGCTTTCTCCTTTGAAAGAGCACAACTTTAATTCTCTCTCACTAATGGATGACTGTGGAAGGGCAGTCGAATGCAGCTTAAAAAAAATCTCATCAAGCCATCGAGGCGAACAAACACCAACCACATACCCACTTTTAATATTTGTTTAGTAATGCAGCCATGGAACATCATCTGCTGTGCACGCCCAGGCTGTCCCATTATGGACACGCGAAAATGACCCTGCATATGTGCACTGCACTCTGGGCAAACAGATGATGGAGGAATGTTTACTAGGAATGCTGCTCCGACTGCAGGACATGACTGATTTCCATCCTGAGTCAACACTTCGGAGTCACGCCACTTTAAGAAGAGGAAAAAAAAATCTCTCTGGAATCTCATGCTAATTGACGGGAATATAGCAAGCAATTGATCCTAAATTGAGCACAGATTTAATGCATCTGAGCTCAATTGGGTTCTGGCCCATGGCAGTTTCTTCAGTAATGATGGACCATGTCGATGAATATAACAGCACTGAGGTTTGAGTAGTGTGTGTGTGTTTCTGTGTGTGTATGTCTGTCTCAGTCTCTATGTATGTGTGTGCATATGGCCAAGGCCTGTTCCATAGCATAGCATAACATAACACTTGATGTGAAATATTTTACTACTCCCAAATCTGAAGTAGCGTGAAATCACAATCCGCTCATTTCACAAGACCATACGTCTTCTAGAATGATCAGTTAGGTCATGATGTCATGACCATTTCTCACAGACGATAGCATACCTCACAGGAGTACCCGTCAGCAGCCAGTGAGGAGAAACACCTGCCATGTCCCTCAGGGCAATCTGGGTTTTTTTAACGGGCAGCCATTCATAATCATATGGACAGCTGAGCGTCTCCATGATGGACCTGAAGCTGGAAGATAAATGAGTCTGGATTAGACTGGATGTGGTGGTGCTGGCCCAGAGAAGTTCTGCAGCATCTGTAGAACTCTGGGCTGCATTGGCTACATGTAGTTCTAGATATAGGTTAATACAAAGCGCTGTACTTCTAGGAGAGATGAAACACACCTCTAAACAAGAGAAGTCTTCTCATCCGACTGCTATTGTCATGTTTTCACCTGTGTTGGACATTGTCTTATCCTATTTTGTATACAGAAGTCAAAAGTGGAATAGTATTTGTGAACATCTGTTTTGGCTGTGACATTTGCTCCATTTCATCTGCCTGGGACGCTCTTGCAGAGGTCTGTGATAGCCTCTTGCTGCTGGTGTCAGCTCTTGCAGTGGGACACACATTACCATAAATCATTAATCAAATTGCATAGTTTTTCCTCATAATTACCAAATAAATCTGGAAAGATAAGGGGCCAAATTCCAATCCACATCTGCACAAGTGTGCTCCATTCCTAATGGGCTTTGCATTCGCATCTCGAGCACAAGATATATTGCCAGACCCTCTGCCAAACCCACAGCAGTTAGCTATGCTGTTCTAATGGAATTATGTGTCACTATTGTATTACTGTACAGCCATAAAGAAGCGTTCACATCAAAGGCAATGACACTCTAACATAGGGTTACACTCAACTCATGGACAATTGGATTAGAATAACAAGAATGTGGATAAAATTGTTATTCTCTGCATTTGAGTGTACAGTCTATTCGACACAGCTTTAGGTTGAGGTTGAGCATACTTTGAGAAGACATTTCACTGAGCTGGACCGTATCCCATTGACTGATCCTGGCAATAAAGTCGATCAATAACAGCTTATTAATGGACATCATGAGGAACATACACTGCAGCAATGGTGATGAGTGGACGGCATTGTTAGCAGTCACTGCATCTGGGTTGTGTCTCTCAACAAAGAGAAAGTCGTTTTTTTTCTGCTTTTTGCCGGAGGAAATAAGTCAAAGAACTTGTAAACATATTTATTGTGTGAATGTCTTGGAATTATTAATATTATTGTTTGTATTGCCTCCCTGGGTTTTCATAAATCTTCGTCTGCATAGCTTTGTGAAGACAGCTGATGTGTGTTAGTGTGTGTTTGTGTGTGTGTGTGTGTGTGTGGGGGGGGGGGGTCTGAACCGTGAGACAACAGACTGCCTCTGCACCCTGCAGCATTTAGTCTCCTGGAGAGTGTGGCGAATCAATGACCTGCTTTCCTCTGCTCTGTGCTGCTCCCCTCCTAGACCAGCTGCTGGCCTCACAACACACCACTATACATCACACAACACAACACAACACTATAGGTCACACAACACAAAACATTATTAGATATCACACAACACACCACTATATATCACACAACACAACATAACACAATAGGTCACACAACACAACACAAAAGATTATTATATATCACACAACACAACACATC
>JAGFZM010000052.1:749683-775972 GCA_017657215.1 Limnothrissa miodon
CAGTATATATCACACAACACATCACCATAGGTCACAAAACAACACAAAACATTATATATCACACAAAACACAACACATCACCCACAACACCACCCAAGCACATTACCACAGCAAACAGAATAACCTAGCCCGACGATACCCCATACGCCATACAGGTTAGTACAACTCAGCACTGTACAGTAGAGTACTAGCTCTACTCTCAGCACCCAGTGGCAGTGCTGTGAGGGCCATCCATGCAGCTTCTGCCCCCTATTGGAGTGGAGGATTTCCTTGAGGATTGACCCTTTAGGAGGGAAAGGAAGCCTTAGCTCTGCCCCTTGTGGCTGCACTCACATTGCTCTCTCTCCCCCGGTTGCATCACCCTCTCACAGCACATCTTATCTGCTATCCTCTTCACTTGATCCATGTCTGTGTGTGTGTGAGGGGAGTAAACACAAGTCATGCTTTCACCAGGTGCCTCGCAGTGGGCTGCTCCATCTCCGGCACCCCTCGGCCCCCTGATCACACACACACACACACACATACACACATACACACACACAAATTACCATCACAGGTGCCTAATCCCTCCCAATCTACAAAAACACCCAGAGAACACAGGCAAACAGAGGAACATGCGCACAGCCTGGCCCGATAGTGTTACAGTCTCCTATACCCAATAGGAAATTGAGGCGGTATAGTAATGGAATAGACATCTGCTGCATATGTGGATGACCAGGTCACTACCGGATGCCGGCTCTGGTGGTCTAGATACTGCAGAGAACCGGGCGCCTGCCATGCGGCTGTTTCTGTGTGGTTTATGCGGACAGGCCGCTTGTAACCTATCTCCTTTTACGTCGAACACAACCTATTATTACTTCACATAAGAGCTATTTTTGTCGAAGCAGAGCCCAGTTAGAGTGTATTATGATTAATGGCAGGCACGCTGTTAGTTCGCGTATGGAGTTTAACTTACACGGCCCCAATGTTCAAACCGAAAATAAACACACAGTCTAAAGAAATATGTAAAGCGACCATATTTTCATGAGTAATTGCTTCCCACATATATTTCAGTGTTTTGACCAACTAAAATAATTCTCCAAGACTCCGTTGAAATGAAGTAATCATTTTTATTCACTGCGGCCCTATTGTTGTTTCCTCATGGACACAGTGCGGCTTGGCCTGACCTTCCAGCTGAAATGGAAGATGATGATTATCTATAGGAAAACATTTTGGGAGCTCTTTTTCTGTTATTTTCTCTTTGGGAAGTCTCACTGTTTTCTGTAACAGAAGGAGTCTGTCCTCTAGTCCCGTACAGATGTCCGAGGACAGACACCTCAGATGTCCAGGAGAGAGCCGGGGTGAGCACGCACAGATATCTGATGTGCAGCGGAACTCTTGGCAGAAGTCCGTGAGAAAACGGTGCTTTCGCCTTTCTTTAACTTCTCGTCCTCGTAAATATGGAACAAAAAAAAAAACTTCGGTCTGGGGAAAGAGAAAAAAAAAGCACTAGCAGATAAAAAAAAGACAAAAAAAGGCTCTGTCACCTTTCAGCAATGTGTTGAGTCGCCAGATAGGTCAGCCCCTCACAGCTTGGAGCTGACACAGCCATGGCCTGCTGGACTGCTCTCAAAAGCTGCACTGATAGAAGTCATTTTTTACAGCGTCTGTAAATTACACGATGCTTCATAATGACGGCTTTTCTTCTGGAATCCTTAAAATATGCTTTGAAAAAACAGTGCAGCCGCCTGACCTCCAGGTGTCAAAAGTCGCTTCCAGCACATGTTTTGCAAGGAAGCCCTTTGTCAGGTTACTGCCATATGGTGTGCGTCAGTAAACAGTGTGGACGTGCTTGTGTGCCTGTGAAGACCACCTATGTAATCGCATTTACAGCAAGTGTTCTGGTGAGCCGGGGGTCGGCACATGAAGAGAGGAGTCAAAGGTCATGACCCCGAGGCTTCCGCCTACTCCGGGGCCTGCTGACAGAGCCGGCTTCAGCACCTGCAGGCTGTGAGCCTGTGGCCTGTCTTATCTAAGACTACCATGGAGACATAGAGATGGTGAATGGTGGGATAGAAAAGCATGCCTGGACTTAGGCTGTTGACATGCCAGATGTTTATGCATTTGTGACAGTGATGGGAAATATATTATTTAGGCATTATTGTGTGCATGTGTGTGTGTGTGAGCGTTTATATGTGCATCTCAATGACACTCCCAATCCATATGGTCTGCATATTTGTGAGTCCTCCATTTTTTTTTTTTGCGACAACCCCATAGTGATATACAGCTGTTTGCTGACGACTTGCATTTGTATGTGTCTTAGCGTGGCTTGTGCATCGACGTTGTTTACATGTGAACATAGTTAACAGCTAAAGCAAAGCAAAAAAAAACAAGACTGAGCCGTTTGGACTACATGGGCGCGGCAACTCACCACTGTACATGAGAGCTGAAAAGGACTGTCATTTCCTTTCCATTTTGCTTAATGTGGAGCTCCATTTGGCCGTGGCTTCACGCTCTTCCTTCACGATAATGGCCTAGGCTTTCAGCGTCGGGTTTTATTCCATTTAGACTCCAAGTCAGCAGTCATCTCCTTGGCCCAGTCCAGGGTAGCAACGGTAGAACCACCCTTCCTTCTCTGTCACGACTGTCTGTCACTCCTTAACTTAGCTTTCAAATATTTCATGACTATCGTTGCTTAAGATCTGTTAATGGTTTATAGACAGCATGCCAAAAGCCATTGCTGTCATCTTTTTCCTTGTGTTTCTTTTTTCCATCTTTTCTTTTTTTTATGAAAATCATAAGTGTATCGTTGCAAGCTTGTCTGATTGCCAGTGCATTAGGAAGGCAGAGAGCCTAGACAAACGACTGCTTTTGTGATTTGTAGAACAGGGACAGACAGGCATCCAAAATGCTGTCTGTTTATCGTGGACCATCCAAACCACTGCGCGGATAGAATGTATGTGTACATATACTGTATAGATGTGTGTGTCTGTGGGTGTGTGTGTGTGTGTGTAGTACTGTATGTGTGGGTACACTGCTGAAGTCTGCTTTTTTCTGTCCTTATATGACCATAAGCTGAAAACCAGAGCCGATCGCCATCCCAGACTCTGTTACTACTAGCGCGCTAGTGAGTGTCCATTGTGAGGGGTGCCAAAAGCAGCTGACATATAGCCTGCACCTCGTCTCCCCACGGCACGCCATGGACCAGCGTCATCTCTCTATTACTCATCCTCACTCTCCCCTTTTTTATTCCTTCTATCTCTCTACACATCTATTTCTCATTCTCTCAGTTTCTTTCTTTTCTCTCTCTTTGAGTCCCTTTCAGTCTTCTCTTTCCCTCCCTCTCTTTCCCTCTTTCTCTCTCTCTCTCTCTCTCCCTGTCTCTCTGCTGTGGCCAGGTGCCCATTCATTTATAAGAGCAGTCAGGCATCTGTGAAGAGCATCCAGCTCCGGCGTCGTCTCTTGGACGCACCACTCTCCCTCCCCAGAGGTGTCCACGCACACCCACCCACTGTCGGGCCGGCGTGCCAAGCAGAGGTGCCCTGGGCAGAGTGTGTCACTCGCTGGCAACCACTCACATGGGCGTTAACCGTCTCATTGAAGCTAGTAAAGAGCCAGGGGTAGACAGACAGAGACAGAGAGAGAGAGAGAGGGATGATTGCAGGGGGATGGGGATTGTGAAATGAAATATTGATACGAGTTGAGAAAGAGATGAGTGAGAGCGGGGACCCAGATAAATGAGAGAGATGGGATTTGGAGATAGAGAAGAAAAAGAGAGAAAGAGTAAAAGAGAGAGAGAGAGAGAGAGAGAGAGACTGGAGGAGGTGAAGTCTGTGGAGGGGGAAATGCTGATGGGGTGAAACTGGCGGCCCTGAGGCATCGATGATGTCACCCAGCACATATCGGGCCCATGTTGCTTTCATTAACTGTGGGGGGCTCTTTTTTGGGGTGATAAGAGGGTGTCAAACAGATGCAATTACCTCACACACACACATGCATGTCCTGTCCTCACACAACAACACATCATCAGATCGTCCTCAGGGGAGGGAGAAGCAATTAACGGAGAATCCTCCTTTTTGTCTCCTCTTTCGGTCACAGGTCACAGCGTCGGACGGGGACCGAGGGTCGTTTGGCGCCATCACATACTCGATCGGCTCGGGAGTCGGCAGCGCCGTGCCCAGCCACTTCACCATCCACAAGGAGACGGGCCAGATCTGCACCAGTGAGAGCCTGGACAGAGACGAGGGGGCGGACAGCTATGACTTCATCGTCACCGCAGTGGATGGGGTGAGAACAGATAAGATAAGCTTGCGTAAGACAATGGGAAAGATCGTGCTTGTGTTTCTGTTTGGCACATCATAGCCCATGTACACAGTATTTGAGAAGAAGCAGCTGTTGTGTTTTCATATGTAGAAGGTGACCTTTACGGGTGTTATTGTTACACATGGCAACTCAAACATTACATACATATGTACACACACGCACACACAAACACGCAAACACACTCGCACCATATACATACACACAGACCAACTACCATCCCCCTCCCAAGGGTGGGGATGCACTGTTCTGTGGTCATTGTTTAAGTGCCTGCACCAATGCTCAGAGGTATTCTAGATGAAAAGCCTGTGTAACAAAATGTCCCAATGGTGCACTGATCTTCAGTTTTACACACAGACAAACACACACACACGCACATACACACACACACACACACACACACACACACTTGGGCATACCCATTTCCCCCTGGAAGCAGCTGGTGGCTTTTCCCTTTGTTTTCCATCTAGGTTATTAATGGCATCATAAAGCTATGCTTGCAAATGTTGCAAATAGAAAACAAACCACTCAGACTCGTAATGGGTATTTATGACTTCTCATGAATATCCATGATTTACATCAGCACAAATGAAGGTGCTCTGTATTTGTGTGGTTCATTGTGCTACAAAAAGAAAGAGTTGGTCCAAGATTTCACAACATAAAAAATAGGGCACCTCCTCATGTGTTCTGTGTTTGCAGACTTTACATTGTACACAAACACTGCCCAAAAACTTGAAATTTGAAAGTGTTCTATTTTCATCTCCATCAGCGATGGTAGTTTTGGTTCATGAATTTTAACCTGAAAGTGACAGAATTTTTTTTATTTTGGTTTACATTTGGGTTATGGTATAATTGAATTGAATTACATTAAATTATTAGCATAATACATCAGAGAATATGTGCTAGCAAAGGCAAGGTAACACAACGTGCCAATTGTTTGTGGTTGTCCAGGGTGGCCTCAGTTCAGTTGCCCAGGTGAGGGTGGCGGTGGAGGACATCAATGACAACAGGCCCACCTTCTACCCTCTCCACTACGCCGTCAGCCTCAGCACACAGAGTGCACCGGGCACCTCGGTCGTCAAGGTGACGGCCAACGACCCCGACGCTGGTGAGAACGGGAGGGTGACTTATGAGACCGTGTCTGGAGGTGGCGGAGGCTCGAGATTCTTCACTCTCAACAAGGACACAGGTGTGTGTATGTGTGTGCGTTTGTGTGTGTGTATACACAGATGATAGTGCATGAGCTGTTCCTTGACTGGGCACACTAAGTATGTGTGTGTGCGTGTTTACTGTATATGTAAGTACCAAAGTGTGTGTGTGTGTGAGTCTGAGTATGTTTGTGTATTTGACTGTATATGTAACTGATGCATTATGCATCCCTATTGTCTGTTATCTAGCATCACAAGCTTCCCCTCTGTCCACAGGTGTGATCTCTCTATCACGCTCTCTCCACGGCAAAGCCAACTCTGTCATCACCATGGTCATCTCCGCCAAGGACGGAGGTGGCCTCAACGCGCCCGTCAATGCCAAGGTCAACATCAGTGTGGTGGAGGGCTCGGTGGCACCCCCTATGTTCGAGCAGGCCCAGTACTTTTTCACTGTGTCGGAGGACGTGCTCAGGGGAACCGAGGTCGGCGTGGTTCGGGCCAGCAGCCGAACCAGTAAGTTTCTGCCAGATTTACACACACCCACACACACACACTTTGTTGTTTAGCTATGGCTTATACAGTGATTACCACTGCATCACTTGTACAGCCCCTGCATCTACAGCCACACAATAGCACCTAATCCTGTGATTCCAGTGTATACATTGCTGCCAATCAGACTGCACTGATGTAGACTGCTGAGTGCACTTTTATGTGTGTGTGTGTTGCCACCACACAGGGCCCAGTTGGACAAACAGAGGCCAGCTGCATTTCATATCAGCACAGTTCATGTTCATATAAAATCCCTTTCTGTTGATACTGTACAGCTATTTTTTTTCAGATGCTAATAGCACTAAAAGTGGGGCTAAAAGTGATTTAGAAATCCCCTTGTAGGGCTTGTGAACTGAAGTGCACTCAATGCTTTCCATGGATTCTCTCCTATTTCATCTTCTGTCTTCTGTCTGTGTTCCAATAGGTGCTTCCAAAGACATCTTCTACACCATCTCTGCCGGTGACCCTGACGGTTACTTTACAGTGGACTTGGAGACGGGTGCCCTCCGAACCCGACTCCCCCTGGACCACGAGGCCTGCTCCTCCCTCAACCTGGAGGTACAGGCCCGCACCGGCACCCCGCCAGCCTTTGGCCACACGCGCGTGCGCATCACCATCGCCGACATCAATGACAACGCGCCTACCTTCCTGCCCTCTTCGTCTGAATCTCTGCTCCTGCCCGAGGCCACCAAGATGGGCACGGTGGTGTACCGCGTGCAGGCTGAGGACCGTGACTCGGGCCCCAATGGCCAGCTTAGCTTCGACCTGGCGTCTGCTGCCAGCGGCAACGGCGGGCAGCGGGCGTTCGGTGTGGAGCGCAGCAGCGGCGAGGTGCGGCTCATCGGCAGCCTGTCATACGAGACAGCGCCACGCTACGACCTGCTGGTGGTGGCCAAGGACAGCGGCGCCCCCCAGCTCAGCGCCACCTTCACCCTGGTGGTGCACGTGCAGGCGGAGAACGACCAGGGCCCCGTGTTCGACACGCTCACCTACCGTGTGGAGCTCAAGGAAGGCACGGCGCTCAACACGCGTTTCCTCCAGGTGCGTGCCCGACACAGGGAAGGTGGCAGCAGCGTAACAGCTCCTGGAGGGGCGTCGCCGTCAACCCCGCTCTCCTATCACCTGCGGCCAGATGGTGATGCGGCCGGCTTTGGCATCATGCCCGACAGCGGCTGGCTGTTTGTGAAGAGCGCACTGGACCGGGAGGCGAAGGACATCTACCTCCTCACTGTGCTGGCCACGTCCGGCAGCGGGCACCTGAAAAAGACTGGCAGCGCCACCGTCAGGGTGTCTGTCACCGACGAGAACGACAACTCCCCCAGGCTCTCCCAGGAGCGGGTGTTCCTGGCTGTGCGAGAGAACCTTCCGGAAGGCACTGGCTTCGGGAGAGTTGTCGCTACAGACCGGGATGCTGGCCTTAACAGCCGTCTGACCTACCGCCTCCTTCACAGCGACAGACATTTTCAGATCAACTCCCAGACAGGTGAGTTTACTTCTCATCTCAAGTATTTTTTTATACATTTTTTAGTTTGCACAAACATAAAAAACACAGCAGAACAGGTGGTTGATTCCTAATTAAAATGCTTTAATCTTTTATTTGGAAAGTCATACACTGCGCTCAGCAGGCCTGTTGTGATTTTGAGCAGAGGAAAGGCCTTGCTTTGCTGTGATGAAGCTCTGGCTCTAACTTCAGGCACTGGCAGGGACACTACGTTCCTGTTGCACCCGTTGGAATGACTGTGTGTCTGTGTGATTAAAGGAACCGATTTGTAGCAGAAATTCCCCTGAAACTCTCGCACTACATTTCTGTTTTCATTTTTCTCTTTCATTTTTAACTCAACCCCTTTTTGTTCATTCCTCCTTTCTCTGTCCGTTTCCTCTCTCTCTTCATCTCTCCATCTTTCAATCTCTCTATCTCACCCTCCATCTCCAACTGTCGCTCTCGGCCTTGTAGGAGAGATCAGCACCCGCACAGAGTTGGACCGAGAGCATCAGTCCAGCTACCAGGTGGTGGTGGTGGTGCAGGATGGTGGCACCCCGCCGCGCAGTGCTACTGGCACAGCCCACATCACAGTTCTGGATGACAATGACAATGCCCCAACTTTCACCCACACACAGCCGGGCAAAGAGACACTCATTCAGGTGAGACGAACAGCCTCACCACGCCTAGTCTGTGTTCAAAGGTTCTCAATTGCATCTTCCGTAATACTGATTTACTACTTTACCATCTGTCTCCATATTAGGTTATGGAAGGCGTTCAGCCTGGTACTCTGCTTGGAACACTCCAAGCCAAGGACCCTGATGAGGGCGAGAACAGCACCATATTCTATTCTCTTTCAGGTTGGTTAGCATGCCTATGCTCTTAGATCCAAACTACACTTATGCCATGGGCTTATACTATACAATTCAACTTGATGTATATTTGTCTATGTGTGTATGTGTGTAGGTTCGAGAGCTGAGCGTTTCTCTCTGAACCCCAACACGGGGGAGTTGCGCTCTGCCTCCCCCCTGAAGAGATCAGAGAAAGCCGAGTATGTGCTCACCGTTTCAGCCTCTGACCGCGGCTCTCCTCCACAAAGCTCCAGCAGCACACTACGCATACAGGTGAGTGTGTCTACACTACAAACACACACACAAACACACACACACAGATGATACAAGTGAATCATCTGTGCTTACACAAACACATACACACACATTTTAAAAACCCATCATCTAGTGTACACACATATACACACAACCCAGTAGGTGAGTTATGTGTACTATATCCTGACACATCCAGACACACACACACACACACACACACACACACACCTGTAAAACTTCCTGTACATTCATGAATATATATACAGTGCTACTCTCATACACAGCTACCATCAAGTTGAAACTTACTGAACACATATATTTTCTCCTTTCCGAGCTCTGCTCACTAAATCAGGCCCGAGCTTGCGCCTCAGGTGCCCAAAGGTTACTCAGACACAGCATATGGTCCGAAAGATATTGCTGAATGTGATATTGAGCTCATCAAACCGCATAGTTCCATAAACTGCAGCAGTAACATCAGAGAGGTGATATACAACACCATCGGCTGACCTGTCAAAAACCGACTTTGAGATTTGTTCGGTTTTTGTTGGAAAAGAGAAGTGGAGTGGAGTGAGGGGGGGTGACCGTAACTCTAGAGCGGCAGAAAGACCTGATGTGCTTTCCATAGCATAATACGGCCTTTTCTTTCTCTTTCTCTCTCTCTCTCTCTCTTTTGCCTCTGCTGAGGTGCAGCGTTCAAAGAGGAACAGGATGCTAATTGTGGAGCGAACAGATGCCTCCGATTTGCCTGTGCTGTGCTTGTGTGACTCCCAGATTAGTGGAAGGGAAAAAGCACCTTGGGATCAAACGCTCCCAGATGGCCTGTGATGAGGCCCAGCTGCGGCTCCCTCTGATCATGACATACACACACACACACACACACACACACACACACACACATACACTCACACACACACACACGCACCCCAGTGCAGCTCCCCAACACAGTAGCATGCTCAGGGGAGACTCACCAACAACCGCTAATGTTTTATCATAATAAAGGGCAAGATTACATTCTGTGTCATATTTTGGGGGGTAAAGCAATGCGTCCCACTGATGATGACGCGTCACAAGAACTTAATGCGACAAGATCGGGAATGGATAATGTGATGATAAGATTTCTGTTAGTTTAGTATCTCACTATGCCTTGCAATAACAACACCCGAGATGCTCCGGCACGGAGTGCTAATTTATGGGTTGATGAATGTAGATCAGAAAGAGAGTGCTGCTCCCTCTCCGCTTGTCAGACTCTATGGTTTTTATGGGGTTAGGCTCGGGAGGAGGCGCACAGGAAATGACCTCATGCCGCTTTCATGTATCTGACAGTTTAATTGCGGCCAAATTGGTTTAGGTTAAACAGCCCATGTATGTTGTGCTTGGAGACATATTTGAGTTATCGGAACACATTGCCCCAATCTCAGGCAGAAAAAGGGTGCAGGGGTAGGAGTGGAGAGAGAAACTATTTATATTGTTTCACAGAATGCTGAATGACAGGCTATCTAACATTTTACTGGCTATTTTGTTGATGATAAGGCAATCAGTGGAAATCTGATAAGCTTTATCATGTTTTATGTCCCAACGTATGTAAAAAGTGATTGCCAAGTGCTAATCTTTGATGTGGGAATTGTTGTCATTCTTATCAGGCTGGTGTGTGTCTCTATGCATTTGCTTTCCATCTGCGTTTATACTGAGCCCTGCAAAAAAGTGTATGCCGTTTGGCCCTGCTATTAACTTGGCTTCCATACGTGTGAAACGCATCACATTATCTTTAGTGAAAGTTGGATGTCCTTTGTAACATTTGATCCCAACTATTTTTGTTATTCTCTCGACAGGTCCAGAGTTCTGCTAGATCCTCCCCTAATCCTAACACTTTGTCGATGACGATCAACTCTGTTGAGGGTGCCAAGCCCGGCTCTGTCATAGGTTCGGTGAGATCACATGACCAGCGTGACGTTTCGGTCAGTGGACCGAGGACGTACATGGTGGTGGGCGGCACCGACGAAGAGGGCACGTTCATGGTGGACCGCGTCACGGGCGACGTGTACCTGGCCCGTGAGCTGGACTACGAGAAGGGTGCGCAATACACCGTGCAGATTGAAGTGGACGACTTCTCAAAGGCCTACCCCAGCACCCACATGGTGCAGCTGAACATCCATGTGCAGGACAGCAATGACCACTCGCCCCACTTCCCAGAGGACCCCATCACCATCGTCATCCCCGAGAACACACCGGCCGGCGCCTCTATCTACACCTTCCAGGCCACCGACGGCGACGGCAGCGGCCCTAACAGCGAAGTGCGCTACTCCGTCCAACAGCGCTGGCCAGACAACCCCGAGCTACTGAGCCTGGACCCAACCACAGGGGTGCTCACCCTGGGCCAGGAGCTGGATCACGAAGCCACCTCGTCGCTCTTCCTGGTTGTCCAAGCCACAGACTCCTGCCCAGATCCCAGCCAGAGGCGCTGGGGTTCCTTGACGGCGCGCATCTATGTGACGGACGAGAATGACAACGCCCCCATCTTCAGCTCGCCCGTTGCCGTCAGCGTCATGGAGGACCAGCCGGTGGGGTTCGTGGTGCTCTACGTCATGGCTCGGGACGCAGACCAGGGGGAGAACGGGCGCGTGTCCTACCGGATCCAAACCGGCAACACTGCTGGCAGATTCAGCCTCAACCCCAACACTGGTAAGAGGTGGTGCTACGGGAGCCAAAACTCACAGCTCCTTCTCCAGCTAACTTCTTAATTCCACATCTGTTTGGTGTGCTGTTTTATTATTTTTCTCTTCTTCAGGCTGATTTGCTTTGCATGAAACAGTAATTTTCATGAAAGCTTTATATTCATGGGAGTGTGATTTTTATTTGAGTTGGGGAGGCCTGTATGTGGCGCCCCTTTGATTTGATGAATAACATCCATTAGCGTAAAATTTCCCCCATCATCAAAGAGCGGTAATATAGACCTACTTAATGCACACCCTGTTCTGGACTCAAACAGACAAAAAAAAAACATAATCCTTTCACCAGCTGGGAAAATCTTTTTATTCCATTACTGTCAAATGGTTCATAAATGAATGCTTTTTGATTTTTTTTAACATTTCTGCTTCAAGCCTACTGTCACGTGTGCTCTCCAGCACAGGACTATGGGTTGGTTTTTCGCCACTTTGACCCGTGTGGGTAATAATGGTCTGATACTGACCAGAGACAGGGGAGTATTTTTAAAGTGTTTGTCCGCGGTGGTCTGGCAGTGGGCTTCCGAGGCCATTAAGCGCAAATGCAGAGCTCTGAGTTTGCATGTGTCTGTGTGTGTGTGTGTGTGTGTGTGGTGATGGTGGGAGGCGAGATGGGGCCAACCCAAGCAGCGAGTGAAGTGTTTAAGGCGAAAGGGTGTGTAGTGAATTATAAATAAAAATCGAGGTGCACATACAGACATCTCTCATAAACAAACAACTCGGCATCATCATGTGGCTGCTTCTGCTTAAGCTCTTATAAACTTTCACCTCAGTTCAACCTCAAACTGGCGGATGAGTTGCAGAAATGGTCTTCTGGTTTGGTAATATGTGTTAAGTAGCGTTTAGTAAAGCACAGTCCTTAACAGCTACTATTTTTGTCATGCATTTTTATGGTTAAGGAAAATGCAATCAGTCAACGTGAGGCCTTGAGTGTTTGCCGTCTAGTGGTATGTGTGGTGCGCACATACAACCAAAGCTGAAGACTGAAGTATTTTTGATAGGGTTATTATGTTTATATCAGGTCTATTGCATAGATGTTTCTTGCAAGGCTAGGAATGAGTGTGTTTACTGCCACTCACTCCGTATGGAAAAAAAGTTGGAGCCAAGGCATGTTTTACAGCTCCCTCAAGTATGAAACTCAAAGCTCTCACAGGTAGTGTTGGCTTTTGTTGTGTGTTTGTGTGTGTCTGTGTGTGTGTGTGTTTATGTTTGTGTGTGTGTATGCCAAGTGCATTTTCATTCCTTTGCACAGAATTAAATCATAAAAGGTAGCTTACAGCTTTAGTTTGCACCTTTCTGCAGATGTGGGAGCTGGTTTAAGTGGTTAGCTTGCATGCATTAACCTCTTCTCATCCCTTCTCTCCCTTTTCCTCAATTTTTTTCTCCCTTTCCAAGGTTCGCTATCCATCCTCAAACCTCTGGATCGGGAAGAACAAGAGACCTTCAACCTGACCATCGTCGCTGAGGACCACGGAACCCCTCAGCATTCCACCACACAGGTGCTGTCTGTCCAGGTGATTGACGTGAACGACGAGCCTCCCCTGTTCGAAAAGAGCCAGTTTGAGGCCCAAATTCGAGAGAACCAGGAACCAGGGAGTGCCCTCCTCACCGTCTCTGCTACTGACCGAGACCAAGGTGACTTCAACATCTTATGTGTCCTTGCTCTTGTGACCTTGTGTTGCACAGCAGATAAATAGTGGACAAAACATTTCTCCAGCATTCAGCCATGTCTTGTAAGGTTGTTGACACTATCCAGAATAGTTTAGAATAGAATTTAGACTATCCCCCGACTATGCTCCTGGCCTGTTGAGAGGCAATAATGTAATGCTGTGTTTGCCACATCGTAAGACAGCAATGTTTGTTTTTAATCAAACACTGAAAGGGGGTGTAGAAGCATTCTGACAGCTTGAGTCAGGAGAATATGAAACAGAGCGATTATAAACTCCCTGTCCAGGAACTATTAGTGAAGTAAGGAGGTGTTGTTTGCCAAAGCCCTCTCACTTTTGCACGCAATCGGGCAAATGGGTGTGCCAAGGAGCGAGGAGAGAAAAGGAGTGAGAACAGAGGGACAAAGACAGAGACAGGGAAAGGGCAAGTGTAAAATGCTTTTTCAGCACATTGAGTGCAACATATGGTGTATTTATTGTCTTATTAATTGTAAATACAATTCAGCATAACACATGTTTTAGTAGTCCATATTTTCAATGTTGATGAGTAGTCTATTAAGATATATTTATATACCTTAATGAGACGTTGAGTATTTACAAGGACAAGGGAGACATCTGGTGTGAATCAATCTATAGCCCAATGTTCAAGGTTACCAAGTTCTGTTAGTAGGAAAAAGAACAAAAACATCCTATAGAACAATGGCTTAATAGAGAACTGGCAATTGAATGGGGCACAGTAACATAGTTTCAGTTTTATTTTGCTTTGCATTAACATTAGTTACAGGTTTTTTATTTGGTCTATGTTGCTCTAAATTTCTGTCTCTTTTCCATAGTCAGCATTCAGTGACCACCAGGGCTACTGACTGATTCACACCAGATTTTTCCTTTAAGGAAACAAATCATTTAGTGAATGTAAATTACTTATTTGACATTCAAGATATAGGTGAACACACAAAGTCAACTAATAATAGATTTTAGCAAAGCCAGACATTCAACCACAGCTTCAGCCTTATGTGAAAATAGAACAGGGACATAGCATTTTGAACCTGACAAACGATCATGGCACTGGCAACTATCAATGCCCACTGACAGTCACTTGACAATCTATTCATTGTGTATTCCTAGGGACGAATGGTCATGTAACTTATGGGGGAGTGTCTGAAGAAGGCTTTGCTATAGATCCAGCAACAGGAGTCATCACAGTCACCAAAGCCCTAGACAGGGAACAGCAGGACCGCTACACTCTCACAGGTACAGTCCTAGCTCCCAGTGCTACCTCCTAGCATGATTAACTCTGCAGAACGGCTGCCAACATTTCCCAATTACAACCACACCGCACCCCCCCCCCCCCCCCCCCCCCCCCCCCCCCCCCCCCCCCCCCCCCCCCCCCCCCCCCCCCCCCCACACACACACACACACACTCACACTCACTCACTCAGAGACATCTGTTTTGTTCTAACCGATCACGTCTCGCTGCAGTCTATGCCAAGGACGGTGGCATGCCGCCAAACTTCGCCAAAGCCACTGTGCACATCACTGTGCTGGACGAGAATGACAATGCCCCCGTGTTTGGGCGGCCCCAGTACAGCTTGGAGGTGCCCGAGAACCAGATCCCCGTTGAGCTGTGTGTTCTGCGGGCCACAGACCAGGACTCTGGGGAGAGCGGAACACTGGAGTACAAGATCATAGGTGTGTATAGTCGTCCTCTCTTTCTCTCTCTCTCTTTATCTCTTTCTTCCTCTATGCCTACTGGCCTATTTAATTATTCCCTAGTATTTTTTAATTCATTGGTCATGTTTTTCTGTCGGTTAGTTTATCGTTTGTCTTCTAACTTCAGCATAGACCGTGGGGCACATAAGGTCAGAATTTATTTGAATGTTTTTCCTTTCCTAAAGACCACAGGAACATGGTAGTATGAACAGTGCAGTATCTGCTGTGATACAGACACTGAACAGCATCTGAATGTCTACTTTTCCCATTGGATTGAACTCTTACTCCAGCATACTAAATCTGGAGTGTACTTCTTCTTTTGAGTGTACTTCTTTTCCCCACTAAAAGTGTATGGTGCTGATGTCCCACTCTACACACAGCGGCCAAAACCTCCAGGGTGACTCAACGAGGGATGTTTTCTCTTTGCATCCTTGGAGAGTATGGCCTGGTTTTGGAGATGAAACGCAGCTATGCCTCATTAGTGCACCCAGTGCAATGCCTCGTGCATCAGGTGCAATACCCCTTTGCAGGTGGAACTCACATGGGAATGCCGGTGTGGCTCACAAGAACGAGCTCAGAATGCAAAACCTAAAAGCTCAGTGGATTTACTCAGGAAAGACTCCAGTCTCACCGTCATCAGATCTGACTGTGTGTTAAGTTTGTGTGTTTGTGTGTGTGTGTGTGTGTGTGTGAAGGACAGCGGTGTTGTAGCGGGCAGTGAGTGTGAATGCGCTTGCAGATGTATATGTATGTTTTGAATGATGACAGTAACAGCAGGAGTCAGTATACCTGTGTGTAGAATATGGGAGTCTGACCTGATTGCTGTGGCGTCTTCAAAGGAACACCGAAAGCTTCAGATCTGACATAAGCTTACTTATTTATCTCAAAAGCTCTTCACCTGGGATAGCCTCATGCTGCTCTGTTTGAAGTGAAGATAAAGTCAAGAGTGTCTGTGGTGTTGAGATGTGCATGAGCATGTGGTTAAGACGGAGGAGAGCTCTTTGGAATAAGTTACACCCAGGGTTTCATTGTGTTTCATACCGTGATGTGTCATTCTCTTAGTTTTAAAAAACAGTCACATTTGAGTTTGCTCACATTTTTAGTGGTAGTAGTGCATTACTCACCGCTGCTTTGTTTAAGCTTCAACAATGTTTAAGTTAAACTTCCTTCAGGTTCATCAAGTCAAACTCATTAATTCAGTTCAAATAACTAATTATTTTCCTTTATTATTCCGTTAATATTATCATGACAAATTCAAAGAAATGTCTGCTCTAAATGCAGCAGGAAAGCTTACAGTATGATAACATGTATATGACTTGTGACGCTGACTGGTATGTTTGTATGGAAAGCATTTTAATAAGAACACTTGGTATGCTTCAATAGCTGTGAATAAGATATATGCTCACACGTTCAGTTTTTATAAGACTGAGTGTGCCTGAATACATAAGGGTTGTTCCAGGCCACTGAACCTCCAGTGAATGTTCACGTCGTGTTCTCTCCATTCCTCTCTCTTTGCAGCTGGCGATCCTGATGGTGACTTCCAGCTGGACAACGTCTCGGGAGCGTTGTCCACATCCCGTGGTTTAGACCGCGAGAGCCGGGCCAGCTACACTCTGGAGGTGGCGGCCCAAGACCGTGGCACGCCAACCCTCAGCAGCGTGGCCCAGGTGCAGATCTTCGTGTTGGACGTCAATGACAACAGCCCGGCCTTCTCGAGCGCCAATCACGGGGTAGATATCCCTGAGGACATGCCCGTGGGGACCCTGGTGCTCGAGGTGTCCGCCACGGACGCTGACGATGGTGACAACGGGAAGATCATGTACTTCCTGAGCCATGAGGCTGGCGGGGCGTTCGCCATTGACCCTGACACAGGGCACATTACTACGGCAGCTCCACTGGACCGTGAGCGACGGAGCTCCTACAACTTCCAGGTGGTCGCCGTCGACTGCTCCCCGGCCTCGCCTCGCAATGCCACTGCCCAGGTGATTGTCAATGTGCAGGACGTCAACGACAATGCACCGTTTTTCGTTCAGGACCCCCTTGTCATCAACGTGTCCAGCAAGAACGTGGCCGTGCACCAGGTGGTGGCTACCATGCGCGCCGAGGACAAGGACTTTGGCGCCAACGGTTCTGTCTTCTACCGATTTGCCAACCCTGTGAAGGGCTTTACCATCAACTCGCTGACGGGGGAGATCCGGGCCTCAGAGTCCCTCCAGGGCCTCACACAGGCCCAGCGCACCCTCATCGTGGAGGCCATGGACCAGGGGAGCCCGTCCCAGTCCTCCCAGGGTGTGGTGATCATCTACTTGAGGGAGCAGGACTACAGCGGTGTTCGCTTCTCCCGCGCTGCCAGAGACGTTAGCTTGCAAGAGAATGCAGCCAAAGGTCAGCCAGACTCCTAGCAGACTCCCGACAATAAAATAATGAAAATGAAATAATTAATGAAAGATTGACAATGTTTTTAGTAAAGAATGTGAGTTGTTAATCATACTTGGAAAAATATTTTCCCCAGATTTCCAGGGTAGAAAATAGAAGAATCTTAGTTGAAACATGTTCCTAGAACAGTAGAAAAGGAGAGATGGAAAAAATATATATGTTAAAAGAAGGTGTCTGTCTGGCCTGTGGGCTGCACTATTTGTGAGAGTGAAGAGTTAACTGTACTCCCCCCCCCCTCCTGCAGGCACAGTAGTGGCCCAGGCCCAGGCTCAGTTCCCAGACGGCTCCCGTAAAGGCATCACCTACAGCATCTTCAGCGGGAACAGACTGCACTCTTTCAGCATCAGCTCAAATACTGGTGAGTGAGAGGCAGTGAAATTGTGGGAGAAAGGGAGGGAGGAAGGGGAGGCTTCATGGCCTTTCGTGTCTGTGGGGGATTCACATGAGGGACACAGTCCTATGCGCAGATAAAACTCACCCAAACCCAGTGTCCCCACAAGGCCCTAAACACTCGTACATGTATATCCACAAAGACTTGGAACTGGCATCTGATAATGATACAGATTTGCTAATTCCTGACAATTACATCTTTGAGGGCTCAATACATAGGGTTAGGGGGAGACATTTGGGATAGTGAATATAAATACATATTAAAAAACAATAATAAATATATGAAACATAAAATAAATAGGTATTTAGCTTCCCTTTAGTAAAGTAGTTTTAACCCATTTTTGCCATGTCTGGAAGAAGTTAAAAGTGTTCCTCTGCATTATTTATTAATACAGATAAATAAGGTTTATGTATCTGAAAGTATTTATTATATGTGAACTTTATTCCATAGGTGAGATCAGGGTTCAGAGTTCCAAAGGTTTGGACTTTGAGGACACCCCTAGACTCCGCCTAGTGGTGAAAGCTGAGACTGCATCCTCCAACTCCTTCATGGCCCTCAACCTCATTCTGCAGGACGTCAATGACAACCTCCCGCGCTTCCAGCTGCAGAACTACGTGGCCTACATGCGCGAGGCGCAGGGTTATGACACCCCCATCATTCAGGTCAGGCCTCCCACTGTTAACATGGAGTCTTTCCAAATTAGTTCATGTCACACGGTGCGAACACATTTTCCAGTGTTTAAAAACATAACTGGTCAAGGGATTTCTATGATCATATTGCTTACCAATGTCCTGTGAATTTCCAAAGCATGCAATCACAGGTGTTTATATTAATCATGTTTTGCCTCACAGGTCTTGGCCGAAGATGTGGACCAGGGGCAAAACGGTCAGGTGACCTACTCTATTCAGACCTCTAGCATGAGCGGCCTCTTTAAGATCGACCCTGTGACGGGCAGCATAACCACAGCAGCCATCATGGACCGCGAAATCTGGACGCAGACCAAGTGAGTGTGTGCGTGTGTGTGTTATTTGTCTGGCAGCACAGTGAAGTCATAGCTCTTTGGGGGCTTCATCTCTTGCTTTGTGGAATGTACTGTACCAGTCCTCCCTCCTGCACTCCATTTCTCTTCTCCCTTTCTCCCTCTCTTTCTCTCTCTCTGGTGCTATCGCCCTGTGTGTGATGTGCTCTGGACCTCTCGGCTTTCCCCATGTGTTTTGATTCAGAAGTGCTCCCCTCTGCTCGCTGACTCGCGCTGGGAGTTTCATTTCCCACATATTTTGACCCGCTGGTGGTTCAAGTTTATTTTATCAGTGTGTTCTTTTTGTCCTTTCTCTAAAAGAAATTAATTCACCCCCCCCCCCCCCCACACACACACACACACACACATTCACTCCCAGCCCCCCATCTTGAGTGCTATTTTTTGTTCCTCTGTAAGAGATGGGCGGGGGTAAAATAGAAAAGAAATTACAAGAGAGGAGTTGTAGAGCAACACAGCCAAACTGATCTCAATGCTCTAACCTTGGAACGTGTTCCTTTGAACAGGCTTATCGTTACGGCAACTGACCGGGGCAGCCCAAGGTTGGCTGGCACTGCCTTCCTCACAGTGATCATCGTTGACCTCAACGACAACAGTCCCACCATTCCCCTACCTTTGGAAGTGCGCGTGCCAGAGAGTGAGTGATTTAACAAGCTGTGCCAAACCCTTTACCACTTGACTTCCATACACATACTATGGGCACGTCTTTTTTTTTTAACACTGCACGGTGTTGAAGCCACGGATCTCTTCTCCATTACCATAAGCATTTCCATATCTGACTGCCTTTTTAAGAGCCCTGTGGTTCACACATGATAGTTATCAAGGATTGGCCTGATTCCTGCTTTTCTTCACTCATCACCCTGTCTGAGAAAGCTATCTCTGTCTTCCTTTGCTTACCCACCCCCACCCATCCGACCCACAGATTCCCTGATCGGCACGGAAATCACCATGGTGACAGGGAACGACGTTGACTCTGGACCTGCCTTGTCCTACTCCCTCCAACTGGATGCTCCCTCGCAAGGGAAGTTTGGAATCCACCGCTTCAACGGCCGAGTGTCCCTAACCGCGGCACTCGATTTTGAGGAGAAGACCTGGTACACGTTAACCATCCAAGCCTCCGACTCCAAGCACAAAAGTGAGGCCAACCTCACCATTTTGGTGGAAGACATAAACGATAATGTTCCCACATTCAGTCAGGATCTCTACCAGGTGAGTATCAGTAATGAAGTGTCAGGTCAATGGTGAATAGAACCCAAAACATTCAATAATTACCCTAGTTTTTAACCTCACATATTTGAAACACTTCAAAGACTCTGTATGTGTCAGAGTTTTTATGGCAGTCATCAGGGATCTATTTTTTTGTTTTGTGTCACTTTACATTTATTTGCATCAGGCTTGCAGTATTTAAAAGAGGTGTCCAGTTAATTGATTTCTCCAGAGGATGTAGGTTTTCCAGATATTCACACCATATTAAATTTGATGGAACTGAATTAAACTAAAAGGGTAATTTGTTCTTGCACAGTGTACATATACTAACTGTAATAAATACTTTTTTATAGTTAGTCTCAACATGAATATGACTGTTGAGGTCTGCCAGTGAGAGTGGAAATGACTTCACCTTTAACGAGGAGGGACTCTGGGAAAAGAACAGAGATGAATTAGGAGGAAGGCTTTTATAGGTCCTTTCCTCTTTGCTGTAAACTGCACCTGACATACACTGTTTTTTTTTTATTTCCCAGGTAACCTTGCCAGAGCATTCACCACCTGGAAGTCCTGTCGTCACGGTGACGGCCACTGACCGAGACTCAGGCGAGAACGGAAAGGTCACCTACCGAGTGATGTCATCAACAAAAGATGGCTTTTATGTTGACCCTAATAACGGTAAGATGTTCAGCACAACAATTTATATGTGTTTCATTCTCTTCAGGGATAAAAAGACAGTTCTGTGCTATTATAAAATCCTATAAATATAGGATGAGCTCACTATAAATTATGAAATTATGTTGAGATTGTCTGGTGTTTTTTTATGTAATGGTAAATATATTGCATACTGTGTTAAACAACTATGAAGCGGAAATGTACTGATGTTTACATATCATACTTATGTTTCTTTATAGGCACTCTCTTCATCAACCAAAAAGCAGAATTTGACCCTGAACGACCCTCAGTGAATGTTGTCATCGAGGCTCGTGATGGGGGAACCCCAGCGCTGTCTTCAATCACCACCGTACAGGTTCAGCTAACTGATGTCAATGACAATGCTCCTATGTTCCACCAGTCAGAGTACCGCGCCACCGTGTCCGAAGACCAGCTACCTGGAGCCACCATCTTAACCCTCGAAGCTGTGGATGGAGACCTCTCACAGGAAAATTCTGGCTTCGACTTTGCAATTGCCAGTGGCAACTCTGGGAACGCCTTCCAGATTGAGAGCAGCGTGCGCTTCATTGAAGGACACGGCTTCCAGACCGTGGGCACTCTCATCCTTGCCGAGGCGCTCGACTTCGAAACTACATCACGCTACAACCTCACCATCGTGGTATCTGATCGTGGCGTGCCACAGCGTAGCTCAAGCGTCCCTGCTATCATCACAGTCAGCGACGTCAACGACAACCCGCCCGTGTTCAGCCGTGCCGAGTATCTGGTGGCTCTAAGTGAGGGCGCAGGGTCTGGCACAGAGGTTCTCCGCCTGACCGCCACCGATCCAGACTCGGCCCCCAATGCAGAAATCCAGTACATTATCAGCTCTGGCGATGAGATGGAGCTGTTCTCCATCGACCAGTGGACAGGTGCACTGAGACTGCGGCGACCTCTGGATCGTGAAAGCAGGTCCTCACATGTCGTCATTGTCCAGGCGTCAGATGGACACGGCCATTTTGCCCTGGCACCAATCACCCTGGAAGTAAAGGATGTCAATGACAATCGCCCATACTTTCCAATCGAGACATTGACTGCAAACATCCGGGAAAATCAGCCACCCAATTCGCCTGTCACAGTTCTACATGCCATTGACTATGACACTGGGATCTATGGGCAGCTGAAGTACTTCATGGTAGATCGCTCTGGCGTGGGAAGGGACTCCTTCCTGGTGGACCAGACCACCGGCGAAGTAAGGACTCGTACCACCTTTGACTTTGAAAAGATCAACTCCTTCAATTTTGTAGCAATGGCTGTAGATGCCGGTAATAACTCGGCCACCGTCACTGTACAGATCTACGTCACTGGCGTGGACGAGTATGATCCAATGTTTACCACCACTGACTTCTCCTTCATGGTCCCTGAGGGAGCCAGGAAGGGCCACAGCATTGGCCAAGTGCAGGCCATGGATGAGGATGGAGGGGTCGATGGCATAGTGCTCTACTCTTTCGCAACTCCATTACCTTACTTTGATGTGAATAAGACCTCGGGAGTGGTTTTCCTCAAGATGGACAGTTCGAGCACACACAGCTCAGGTCGCTCAAAGAGGGAGACCCGTCTAATGACAGTGGATGTAACGGCGCACAGCCCTCTGGAGACTTCTAGAGTAACCACAGCTCAGCTGACTATTGATGTGACTAACACCAACTTTGGCTTGGCGCCTGACCTTAACATCCTGATGATATGCATCATTGCTGGCTCGCTTGGAGTTGTGGTCATTCTTGTCATCATTGCCGTCGCTCTGTTTGTTGTGAAGTCCAAGCGAAGGAAAAAGGGGCAAAATACTGGTAACAGTGCCTCAGGCACAGCCTTGCAGAAGCTGGATGACTCCAAATCAGGTGCTGGAGAGAGGATGTATCACCAAACGCTGCCTGGTTATGGTGGGGACCAGGGCGGGGCTGGTGGAGCCACATACCCACGAGGAGGCTCCCTGGACCCGTCACACTCCAGTGGAAGAGGCTCTGCGGAAGCGGCTGAGGATGACGAGATACGAATGATCAACGAGTACCCGCGAGTGGCCAGCATCACGTCTTCCATGCAGGAGCACATCTCTGCCCGAGGGCCCGACTCGGGCATCCAGCAAGACGCAGACCAGCTCTCGGACATCTCCTGTGAGCCGGGAGCCCTGGACGCCAGCCAGTGGTTCAAAGGGAAGAAACTGGGCAGTCTCAGTGGAACCCTGCTCTCCGGTCAGCTGCCAGTCTACAGGGATGAGGGAGGCGGCTACCTGGGTGTGGGGAGGGGGCTGAATGTTTCCCTTCCGAAAGACTATGCCTTCCCTGAGGATGGAAAACCCTCGGTGGATGGCTCCCTCACAGCCATTGTGGCCAGTGATGAGGAGTTACGAGGCAGCTATAACTGGGACTATCTGCTCAACTGGTGCCCGCAGTTCCAGCCACTTGCTAATGTCTTCACAGAGATCGCCCGGCTCAAGGATGAGAGTATACCACCCAATAACCCACGCCGACCCTTCCAGCCTAAAGCTAAGAACGACCCCAAGCCCCGGATAGACCCGCCACCTCTCATCACGTCCGTCGCTCACCCTGGTGCCAAGTCGGTGCCGCCCAAGCCGCCGGCCATTGGCCGAACTTTCTCGCACCTGACATCACTGCGGCGCTCACCCATCAGCCACGAGGGTTCCATCTCTTCTGCTGCCATGTCACCCAGCTTCTCGCCGTCACTGTCGCCCCTGGCCGCCCGCTCGCCCGCCGTCTCCCCGTTTGGGGTCACGCAGGGGCCTTCCACCTCCATGATCAGCACGACAGAGCACTCGCTGGAGCACAGCGATGACTCAGAAATGAGGATCTGAGAACATGAACCCCCACCCCGCCCCCATCGGCTTGAGCCGCCACCACTGCTGCTGCCAAAGACTTTCTCCGAAAAGAACGGCACATAGAGCAAACCTTTGCTCTCTATTGAGTAATTAGGAGCACTTGCAGAAGAGACAACCGATGGTGTCTGAAGTGAATGTTAGAGATTGGATAAAGAGATTGCAGAAATAAAGAGGGAATAGACGTCTGACTCATTCCCTCCGCCCACATTGTGACGTAGGTCTCTGATAATTGTCAAGGGGATATAAAGATTTGATACTGTTGCTGCTGTTCAATGACGATACCCTTTATCAGACCAGCCTTAGTTTTGATGTCGGAAGATGTATGTGCCCTTTTTCAGCGCTTGCCTCACTGGCTGGCCAGGGAGATAAGCGTGTAGTGCTCTTTTGTTTGACTGTTAATTGATTTGGAAGTGAAATCCAAGGTTACTGAGTCAGCCAAACCCTTTCTTCCTGAACACTTTGTAGACATGGACTGTTTATGCACACTTTGAAAGGGGAATGGATTTTTTTGTATTTTGATGCTCATGAACGTGTAAAAATGCTTTTTAGTGTATCTCATTTATTTTTTTATGTGGTGTTAATTTACAGTGCCATTGCCTCCAAAGAAGAGGTGTTTCTCATTACAGTTTATTTACTTATATGTATGTATATGTATATTTCAATGTATGCTAGCAGCCATAGTGTGTATGATGTATTGCTGTATAGTTTTAGGTTTGCCCTATTGTGTGTTTGTGAACTTTTTGAAAATCTGTGATGTGAATGAGTGAAAACTGTACTTTGATAATTATTTATACTGAAGAGAGGGAATGTTGGGAAATGTAGGCAACCAGAGTGCTGTATTATATCCGAAAATGTATTTTGTTATTTGTCTAAGAAATATATATATGCATCTTAGCAAGCCTTTTTGTAGAAAAGCTTGGACATGTAGCCTTCTAGTGAAACTCACCGAATTGTTGTGACATTTCCATGTTGCCAATGAAACAGTCCCCATGCAGCTTCACTGTATTGTGACTGATGTTTGGTTATTTTTTTCAGACCAGAACAAATTGATTAGTATTAAAACATGTTTTTTTTTCTTTGTCGTGGCAGGAGTCTAGTTGTCCTTCTAATCACTCATGTGTCTTTAAGTGATATGCTCCCTTAGCAAAAGGCCAGTGACGTACTGCAGTGTGACAGCAAGGCATTGTTAAATGGTATCGGCTTACATCTGGTTGTGCCCCATTTCATTTGAGCAAACTATTGCTGAGGTGTGGGTGGGTTTTAAATGATTGTGATCCAAGCACAATCAGACATGCATGTTTGTAAAAGGGTTTTTCTCTGGACATCTGCAAGTTACACAAGTGTTGGAAGTAGCAGTGTTCTGATGTTGTTGTTTTTATCTGTGTTCTCCTGCGCTGTGTTCTGGGCCAGCGGAGATGACTACAGCAATCAAATGTCCTCGAGTTTTCAGAGGATTGTTTGGCTACCTCTGGTGCATGCACAATACCATCCCTGCCTCAAGGCAAACTGGCTCCCATTTGGTAAAAAAAAAAAAAAACTGAATGACTAAGATTTGCAGTAATTTGCAAAAAGCATCATTTTGTCTTGAAGGACTGGACTGCATTGGACTCCATTTGAGGCTTAATCAAGACAGCTCTCCGGATACTTGGCAGCAGAATGATGGTAGAAATAATCTGTACATATATTTAAAGGAAATAATAAATTTCTACTGATTTCTTTTGTCAAAGTAGACTCCTGTGTTCTTCATCTGAATTAAAAACATGGAATGGGATTCAAAATCCAATTAAAAGCATAGGTTGGAAGGTCAGTTTAACTTAACTATTTGCTAGAATGAGTTTTTTTTCCAGTGGAATTGACACAACATTGATTCACAGCACATTGAAAACAAAGTTGCACCAGATAATTTACAGTTTGACTGAATTTGGACCATGAATAAAGAAGTAAAATATTACACATGTGCACTCACCCATCACACACATCAAAGACATGTGTGTACATACACACAGTCTAGCATAGGAAGTGTTTATGAGCACCAGGGCTTCCCTTATGTGGATCATAATGGACACAATTGTTAAAACATGGCAGGAATGCATGGCAAGAATATGATGTTGATCTAAGGGATAATTATAAAATGGTGCACTCATATGGAAGGCGAGGGATGTTTGCATAGCTGCGAGGATTTCTGCCCCATTTCTTCACTAAGAAACAGAGGAAGTTTTCTACTGTTCCCTTCTCATTCAAATTTTGCTTAAGACAGTTAAGACCTTTAAACTATGTTTTCAGTCAGAATAAGAGATAGAGGGAGAGAGGGGAAACATGAAACCTATATTTTTCATGTGTATAGACACTATCTTACTGGGTCATCTTGACCTATTTAGTAGTTTAAAACCCCATTATACTTCTAATGGGTGTCGTGACCCCCTCATGATTAAAGATTTCACAGAGCTGCACATAGTATACGCTCTAAATGGATCACGGGATGCAGTTTGCCCTGTAAATAAAGGCAATAAACTAGTGACTGGACTGAAGTAGTCCTAGTGGTTTCAAATAGTTATGATGATTGCAATGCACAGAGTCTATGATAGTATATAAATCATAAATATTAGAAATACACAACATAATACAAATATTATTTATGCTGAGGATGCTTACAGCAAGCATAGTATATGTGTTGACTATGTACCATGTATAAACTGAGAACATGATGTCTTACTCACCTCCTCCCGCTCCGAGCGCACACTCCGACTCCAGAGCCACTGGACTTGACCCCCTGCTGAGTGGCTGATATTGGCCTGTGCCCAGCGCCCTGGATCGGTGTGTGCTGTGCATGTCTCACAGATTTACACCCCAGCGTAGAGGTGATGAGAGGAGGTTTGGGCTGTGTGTCTACAAAATGTAATGCAAGCTCAACAAGGTGTGTGGATGTTTGTTTTACCTTGTATTTTTTCACAGTTTGGTTTGAAGGAATATATATACATATATATATATATATATATATAT